>APFE030126328.1:83280-170779 GCA_000404065.3 Pinus taeda
AGCATCGAAGGGACAACAAAAGCAGAAGCGGAAGATGGACATTTCGAAGGTGAAATGTTTCAGATGTGGCGAGTTGGGTCACTTTGCCTCTAAGTGTCCTTTGAAGCGAAAGGATAAAGATGAGAAGCATGATCCTAAGGTTGCAGCCGCGAAGATTGTTGAGGAAGAGTATGCCATGAGTGCCCACGCACCTCTAGGAGGGAGATGGGGCGATATTGAGCTGTAGTCGAGAGGACTACATGTGGGCAGGATCCTTGAGGAGTCCACCTCTTGGATCAATTCCTTTCTACAAGAGCCCAAGATTCAACAATAGTGAGATGGACTTAGTGTTAGATGATGTAGTGGATTGTTTGGAGGACAGATGCAGTAGCTTGGGACCAGAGACTGATCAACGCAGAGCATGGTTGGCAACAATACAGTTGGCACAATGCAGGAGTCAACAACAACGCAAAAGATTCAGAGGGTTAGAATCAACAACAGTTAGATTCCAACATTCATTGTATTATGCTGAACACAGTTAAGTTCAACTAATTTTGGATGTTTTTCAATTGCTTCTCTCAGCGACTGAGTTGCAGTACGGATGTAGTGTTAGTAGTGGTAGTGCTAGCAGCATAGCAGATGCAATGTTTGAGAGGGAGCTGTAGTACATATGCAGCAGTGGCAGTGACAGTGTCATGGGTAGTAGTACAGTAGCAACAACAACATAGTGTTGGTGGCAACAACAGTGCGGAAAGGGAGATGCTTCAGAAGCAGAGCAACATGCAGTTGGGTATTGTTGTTAGAGCACATTCCTTGCTAAGAGGGAGTGTTAGTTTTTGGTAGCATCGAATGTGCTCTAGCCATGAAAATTGGTGGAGAGGCTAAGGCACATGAGTTCTAAAGAACCCAGAAACCGTTTGGTGAAATTCCACCCGAATTGTATTTTATTAAAATAATTAATATTTTTAATGGGGTTCCTAAGTCTAAACTTATGAAAATTAAAATATTAATGGGTATTAATCAAAATATGGGCGAGAATGATCTAGAAGGCGGATCAAGTCACGTTTTAATCTTAGCTGTTGATTAGAGACTTAATCTTGGCCGTGGAAGACTCAATAGGAAAAGTATAAAATGGAGGCTTGCGGTTCATTTGGAAACACACATGGAGATAACAAATTGATCAAGAATTCGATTCCTAGGGCAGGGTTTGCTAAGGATTTCGAATTAAGTAATTATTATGCAGCAGAGGGGTAGTGAGAATCTGGGAGAAGTACTTTCCGAAGAATACAGACAGAGAGGCGGAGAGAGCCAGTAGAGCAGAAACGCTGCCTATCACGCAGAAGCCAGAACTGCTAGGAACAACCATAACGGCTGGGAAAGTTGACGCAGAGGGCAGAAGTTGGAATTGCTGGGAACAGCCGGAACTGCCCTGAACAACTGGAACTGTCGGAACAATCGGGAAAGCTAACGTAGAGGGTAGAAGCCGGAATTGCTGGGAATATAGGGAACTGCCAAAACGACTGCGAACGCTGACACATAGGGATGAAGCCGAAACTGCTAGGAACAACCAGAACTGCCTGAACAGCCAGGATAGCTGATGCAGAGGGCAGAAGTCGGAACTGTCGGGAACAGCTATAAGTGCTGGAACAAGCGGGAAAGTTGACGCAGAGGGTAGAAGCCGGAACTGTTGGGAACAACCGGAATTGCCGGAACAATTGGGAAAGCTGACGAAGATGGCAGAAGAGGTGATGCAAAAATAGCCGGGGTTAGCCAATCTTGTGCCAGATTAGCCGGAATTCTGCCGGGTGAAGAGTGGTAAAAATCACTCAGATTTTCTGCAAGTATTTTATCTGTAAAGGATTGCTAGTTGAGCATCCTAGATTTGTATTCAGAATTTTCTCCTGCATAATAATAAACCCTCAGAGCTGTTGCACCGGTTTTCCCGCATTGAGTTTTTTCCGGGGATTATTGTGTCCAAATACAAGTGTGTCCTATGTATCTTGTTCTTTTCTCTGTTTTCTGTTTCACGAGATCAAATATTAATTAGTGTATGCTACAAAAGTAATTTGTTTCAGTATTCAAAAGAATAACTTGATGAAGGTAATTTAAAAAAAATCAAGTAGGTGAAGTAGATTCATATTTGCTGCAGTAGGGGTTCGTTCGAGTCTATGAATTTTCACAGTCAGGGAAGCCTTCCTTGTGGTCAAATACCACTAAAGAGCACGAGAAAGGTTGTTGAGGTAACAATGGCAACCCTTTCTCTTGTTGCCATATCGTTTGGCCCCACCTAGCGAGGCTTTGCACTGGACCTACTAGATTTTGCCGCAACAATCCGAAATAAAGATACTTTAAGTGGCCATACCTTACATTCAATTGATGACATCTTGAAGTAGAGTGTGTCAAAAGACCCTATTGTTTGTTTGGAAGACCTTCAAACCTATATGTATTAGTACCCCACACTCTTCTAGCAATGGTTTTTTTTGTTGTTGTGTTGTTTAATGAAACACTATTTCTTGTCAAAAATAACAATAAGATTCTAATTTGTAATTTTACTAACTGATAGTAGATTCTTCTTTAAGCTAAGAACATAAAGACCATATTCTATATATTTTTGACATTTTCTCCTGAAACTCATGTAGGTTTTTCTCCTCTACCTTACACCTCATGTACATTGTACACTGCTATCACAAAAAATAATAAGCTTCATTTTCACAGTTATTAATTTTAGAAAACTCATATCTCATACTGGTCATGTTTAGTTTCCCTTGAATCAATATATCACACACATGATTGGTAAGAGAGTTTTTTTGCAAGATTGATAAATGCGACAATAAAGTTATTGTCTTGGGTGACAAAAGTATACATGTAGTACAAAGTAGAGGAGAAATACCTATGTGAGTTTCAGATACAGTGTCAAACATGTACAGAATGTCCGTTATGTTCTTGGCTTAAAAGCATATCTATAATCTGTTAGTAAAAGTACAGTTGAGAATCTTATACATATTTTTGACAAAGAACAATGTTTGATTAAAGACTGCAATAATAATATCATTGCTAGAGGATTGCAGAGTAATCATATGTACAGGTTTGAAGGTGTTTCAAACAAATAACACGCTTTTCTGACATGCTTTACTTCAGAAAATAAACTTTGACATGAAAGTTCTGGCCACCTAAATTACTTTTATTTGGGATTTTATTACATAAAAATAACTTGGTGAGTGGATTGCCATATTGAAGAGGATAATGGAGTTTAGTGTTCAACAAATTAGTATTTGTTATGCATCGTGTACAGTTTGAAAGTTTTATGTTTCATGTGATCATTGTGGTGGCTTTCTGTCAATTGTTTATTCATCACAGCTTTTGGTAATTGGTGAACGTTTTTAGTAAAACCCACTACTCTATTTGTGGTGTATATGGGTCAAAATTTGCTTCATAACAGATACGTGTAGCTTTCTTTGGTGAAAACACCATTTTGTTGTTCTTTTTAATAATAACATCAGTTGTATTAAGGGGCAATTTGGATAAGCAACTATTTTAAAGTTTAAAGTTTCCTGTCTTTACAATACTAATTTATCTGTGTTGTTTGTCCATCACTACTTTTGGTAGTCGGTGAATATTTTTAGTAAAAGATCTGCTAGTCTTTGGTTTATTTTATAATAGGATAAAAAATGCCTCACAACAAATACTTGTATAATGCTTTGGAGAAAATCTAATTTTATTTTTCTTGTTTAAAACAATTTTGGACAGATTAAAGGACGCGTTGGATTAGCAGCTATGTATGGCTCTGGATGTTGGGCAGCCTCTACAAGTTCACATGGTGCATTTTGTGGAGTTGGTTGTTGTGCAACTGGTGCAGGAGAAAATTTAATGAAAGTGTTTGGTGCTCGTGAATGTTGCATGTCTGCTGCACTGTATGTTTCAACCTTTGTAAAATCTATTGTCATTGGTTGAGAATATAGTTATCTTCCTTCTCTTTTACTTTCTTTTCTTAAAAATATTAGAACTTGGTAGTTATTGATAACCTTTTAGTTCAGTGGGTTATGGATTGATCAATAATTTGAACATACCCCAAGGGCTAGATCGTTTTATCTAATATCAATAGTTCTTTGAGTCTTGGAATGCGTTTTAAGTACAAGTCTAAATGATGAAATGATTAGTTTACAACCAAAAGTGAGCTATAATAATCACATAAATTGTCACTCATTATTTTAAAAGAATAACCCTAATTCAAAGCAGAAAATCCTATCTTGAATTTTTTGACCCATACTGTGTTTCCTAATATCAACATACCTAACCAGTTGTATGAAAGTAAATATCAGACTATAATGGCTCGTTAGATATTAGACAGAGGCATTAATAAAGTCTCTATAACTTTAGGTTTTATTTCAGTTTTGTGTGTTTCCTGGACTTACCCTACATTTATAAAGTGGATTGACTGGACTAGCTTGTAACCTTTTATAGGAAAGCTTTCCCTTTCTCGTTGTGAATGCAATCTTGGTTTCTTTTATATTTTCATGTTATCATTATATGATATCAGAGCCCAACATTCTTGAAGCCATATCAAGAGTATTGGGCCTTTGAAAGACCAGGTTTCCACTCTTGTGACTTCAATAGTTTGGATGCCATGGAGTTTGTGTGTGCATGGAGACCTACGGAATGCTGTTGATAGAGATGGAGCAAGGGATTGCCATCTTAAGAGATGAAAGTCAAACTGGTTTAGTATCATTTGAAATTAGTATTGTTTGATTTGTTTAAAGATAGGTTCAAAGCAAGAGGGAAAAATGGGGGATTTTTAAATTAATACAGAAACACTCAGTCTTATGACTGTACAATAGTCGTATAGTTATCTAACTCAGTAACCGTGCAACTACCAAACTTAGGTGTTGTACAATTGTCAGTGTATCGATCGGCCACCAGCAGCTGTATTAGTATAGACTGTACAACAGTGGGATCTAATCATACAAACTGTATGAAAAAATCCTAAATCAGCCACTTGATTGTACGAGCATACAAATTCATAATTCTAGCCACCAATTAAGAAATTTTGACTGTACAGACCCATGTGGCCTGTTTTACAGTGAAATTTCTGTCTTTTTTTGCAATTCAAAGAATTTTGGAGGAGATTGAATCTGTTCTTGCCTATATTGTTCCCCAGATTTGTACATCTGGAAGAATTTGTTGAATTTTGTAACTATGGTCGGTCTTCATAATTATTATTTTTGGTTCTTGATGTATTTGTAATAAAAGATATAGAGCATGTTCTTCATGCCATTGTCAAAAGATAAATTTTTAAGGCATTTTCTTCATGTCCTTTTGAAAGAAGAAAAATTGAATTTTTCAAAATATAATTTTTGGCTCCAAAAGAAACCAAGTTGGCTCAGTCAGAGAAAGGCACCCATTTGACCTTCAAGATATAACTATTTATATGGGACTCGGCTTCCTCTCCAAGTAGCAATTCAGAATACAGATCATTCATCCAAGCAAGTGTTTTCTGTTGATCAAGCAAAGGAGGTATGGAAGTAAGATGGATGAATAAGTAAGATGGACGAATAAGAAGCTCTCTCTCTTAAGCCCTCGCACATGTGAAACAGCTCGTCCTTCATGACCTCGCACATGTGAGAAGAAAGACTGAATTTCTGTGGTGAAGCAGGGTTGCAGGTTCGAGTTTATGGATGAAAAAGGAGGCTGAAATGCTGCTTTAATAGAGCAAACCAGATCAAGTTTCTTCGGCAGCCATTTGACTTGATTAGAAGGCTAGTGGACCAGGCTTGACCAAGCTTATTCTGATGGTCAGTTTGACCTTGTAAATGACTAGGATATCTAGGTGTATCTCTTGTTGAAAAGAATAATTTCTTTATGGAAAAGGTTGCTGGGTTTTTCCCCCATGTTGGTTTTCCCAGGGTAAACCCTTGTGTTCTTTGTATCGCTGTCTCTTCATGATCCTACTGCCATAAATATTATATAGTTGATGTCTTCTTTGTAATTGCTTAGTGATGGAATAATGGATAAAATTGTGAAAAAAATCTAAATCAATTTTGCGAACATCTCAATAACATCCCAATTTTATCTTGAAATAATGATTTTTTGGCCTAGGCGATGTTTTCTGATTTTTACCGATATTTTGATGGTGCCTTGCAGTGTTGCACTAATCAGGAAAAAATCGCGATTAAATCGTTTAATTGCGATTTTTTCAAGAAAATTAAAAAATCGGGCGATTTAATCGGAATTTTTTTAGCCGATTTTTTCAAAAAAATCATGGAATATATATATATCCTTTTTTTTTTGAGGAGGTGACCCAAGCTACCCTATCACAAGTAGAGGACGTGGTCTACCTCCTGTAGCTCCTAGTTCTTCAGCTTCTAGAGCACAACAGAGTCTACTGGCAACTCCACTGACATCTACATCTAGAGGGGCAAAGGAAATCAATAGTATTAGACTTTAGTTATTTGGTTCATTTCATTGTATATGACATTATGACTTATGGTATGAGATACATTATTATATTTTTTGTTGATATTTTGAGGTTGAGTTGGGACTCAGGAGTCCAGACTTACTATTCAGGACATGATTCATTGTTATGTGTGATTTTAGCACTAGAAATGATATTAAACATCTTATATATTAGTTCTTTTATCATATTTATGTGTCAATGTATTTATTTTATGTTGTAGATGGTTTAGATATTAAAAAAATTGAAAAAAAATGAATATTTTTGTACCAAATGATTTTTTCCCGATTATTACGATTTTTTTCCGATTTTTTCCCCGTGCCGAATTAATCCCGATAACGATTAGTGCAACATTGGTACCTTGATTTTGCCAATGTTTGCCAATTTTTACCTATATTTTCCCGATTTTTATGATTTTTTGGTTTTCCGAAGCCTTGCTGATTTTATCCCAATTGCCAATGTTCGCAGCATTGATCTAAATCATTAGAAGTAATTATCAATATAGAAGACCCTATCAAAAATCAACATGATATCAAAGCTATGGTGAAAGAGCAGCCCTGAAAAAGTGATCTCTATTTGAAGTCATCATCTAGGGTCCAATTTTTTAACTAGCCATAGATGCCCTACTTCAAGGATTACATCCAAAGTAAGGGCCAAGATCTGCCCTCTTGTTTGAAGGAAATCTACACTCCATTCTGTCAAGTCAATAATGAAATCATCACTATTGTTTAGGCCAAGTTATTGTCACCAAAGTACTGTGTAATTCATGCCCATCTAGGGTTTGTCTGTACAATTGGAAGAAAAATAAAACTTTGCATATTCTAGGTATAGGAGAAGAATAAGCGTGTAACAAAGAGACCTTAGTGAAAAGGACCCAAGTTTCATTTTTGTTGAACCAAGAACCTCAGGAAGTAAGCAAAATAATCTCAGACAACGATTACAGTAGGTCGAAGCTTGTTGTACTAGTTAATCACACTGTTTGGAAGAAGCACATTTATATATACTAAAGATATTCCTTTAGTCATGACTTCAAATAGTCCAAACTCCTATGTCTCAGTATTATTATGTGAAGGTCGAAAAGGATACCTCAACATGGTTGCATAAGGTAGAAAGGCCTCAGGTCTAATGATGGAAGCCCGAAGGATTTCTCAATTGACCTCAAAAAATCACAGTCGATACAATAGTCAGCTTACATTTTGTTCTTGATGTATACTGCTTTTGTGATTTGATCAAAGCTTAATAAGAAGAAAGGATCAATGGAGCATACCTTACTTACAAAGAAAAGTCCTGAGCACAAACATGCGATCATACTTCTATTTTCAAATCATTCCACAATGAAATCTATATACTACAATGATCTTTGAAGGTTTGAAACTGAGTTCTTTAATTTCATAAGGAACTGAGACGGTGTAACTTTGAAGAAAGCTTCCAAAAGAAGTTGAAAAGCCCTTTGTCTGAAAACATGTTAGCAAAATCATCCTTTGTGTGTTCTGGAAGGGGTCATACCTAAGAGAAGGGTTTGAGCTAATGTCTCAGTTTGGACTGATATCTCAGCTTGAAGTGTTTTCATGAACCTCATGATACCTCTTGAGGATCTATTATGGCTCCTGGAACTAACCTTGTCTAAAAGGAAGAATTGATGCTATAGTTGAAGCGCTGAAGATTTACAGTGATGAATTAGTCGTGGGAATGCAGACCTACAAGAAGATCAATGCAGCTAATGGTTAAGAGGTACTTATCATCATCTACAGTGATTTTTGAAGTTTTCTTGGATCTCAATAATCTCATCATTATAAAGGAACTTTGTCAGTAAAGACCAGGTAAAGGTCTGATTGAAAATGACTGTGTCAAAGACTTGTATCATAAATTTCTTTGGAGTTGTTGATGCCCAGCATGCCTTGAAGAATGAAAATATATTAGAGGACTGTGTCAATGTTCTGGAAACATCGACTTACAGATCGTATAAAAATATAAAGAGATCCTTCAAGAATCCTTTAAGGACAGTTATTGATGTGTATCATATAAACCATCTTGGTGTATTCAAGTATGATATGGGCAACCTGTGCGAGTGCGAAAAGTAATGACTAGAAGATGCAAAGTCTATAATACCATATACCACAGTGATATGTCTTGCATTGACAAGATAAGTCTGGAACTGTAGCTCAATAAGGCTTGAAGAAAGCTTGGGTAACTACTCAAGCATGTCACCAATATAAGGAGCGAACCTTGCAAGAATAGTTGAAAATCTGAAGAGACATATATATTAAAATTTCAGGGTTCTATGTTTCCTTTTGAAACATTGTGATTTAGAAGAAGGACATTATTACAAAACATTGATGCCTTGCACTATTAAAACCTTGGAAGATGCATTGTATATGTTGATGCTAAGTAAAACTCATCTTGATGAAGGAAGTGCATTGAATACGATAAGCTCACAATGAGGAAGAGGCCAAGTCCTCCCGATAAAGATGAATGGTTTGCAGAACTCGATGTCTGTAGGCTACTTGGGTTGAAAAGCTCAAGAAACAATGTTTAGCTGAATTGCTAGTAATGCTCAAGCATGCTTGGACAATGGGATATGAAAAGGAGAATTTTACGGATTGCAAAGACTCTTGGACTTGCTAGAAGATGTAAAGTAAAAATCTAGGGTTTGGAAGACTAAACGTATTGGCTATGAAATATTCTAAGGTTTTAGACATTTGGATATCTAGGGTTAGTAAACCCTAGTAAGCAAAAAGGGTTTGGACAAGAAAGCCCTAGGGTTTATGGACAAAACCCTAAGACTGGATGTTTTTGCTGAAATAGAAAACCCTAGCTCATGCAAGGAAGAAATCACATCTTATGGATGAGGTTGATAAAGTTGCAAAATGGATGCAAGAAGGCTACGATCAAGAGGGCACTGATATTCTCTCAAAAGATAAGTATTTTATATCTTTCTTTTTTAATCATTTCTATTGTTGTTTTTACTAGTAGTTAGTCTCTTGTCTTTGTATCCTTTGCTTGGTTGAAATTGTTCTTCCATGGCCTCCTAGTGAGGATTGCAGGTACAAAATGAAGGCCTTTTTTCAAAGCTATCAATAGCATAAAGAAGAATGAGAATAAAATGATTGAAGAATTTAATCAGAGATTCAATGGTATCATCAAAGAAATGACCCAAGATCATAAACCTCCAGATAAGTATTTATTAGAACAATACCTTGAAGCATTTTATGTTGATACATCTTATGAAATAAGACATGCAAAACCAACTGATTTGGCTTTTGCTCGAGCTATAGCCGAAGAGTTAGAAAAGGATAAGAAAGTGTCTAGTAAGTCAGAAATTCCTCGTTTTGAACGAGGTTTGATCAAAGCTAAATGAAAATAAATAAAGGAGGTAGAGCATGACCCAATTAAGGAACTCACTCAAATGGTTAAGGAAATGAGAATTGAGCACGTTAGAGAAATGAGTGCCATGCAATCTAGGCTAATTCAAATGAAACGAAATCAAGCTCAGAATGTCTAGCCTAGAAATAATAATAATAACAAAGGTAACAATAATCCATGGCCAAGAAGGAATCTTCCGAATGATCAAATGCCTCCTACTCCGCTGGAGTCTGCTAATATCGTTGATCAACCTATTCCATTTTGCAAACCTTGTGAGATTTTTTATGAAGAAAGTGCATGTGCCATTGCAAGAAAACTCCTAGATGAAGGAACCAGTGAGCAAATAAATAATGTAAATGAAATTTCTTTAAAGGAAGGTCATTGCACAAACATGATCTCGTCCTCTTTCACCATCAATAACTGTAATGATGAAAATGATCTTATCACACAAGTGTATGATGAAACTCCGTCTCAAGAACATATTATGGAAATTACTAGAAACAAAGGTTATACTTACCAAAAGAAAAGCAAGGATCATAATCAGAATAGACAAGTTGCATCTAAAAACTATCAATCAAGGTTGAAAATTGATTGGGATGCATGGATAAACAGTGTTGAGATTTTTGTCCCAGTGTTAGAACTCCTAAAGGTTCCTTCTCAAAGGGAAACATTCTTCAAAGATCTAGGCATGGCTCAACAGGATAAGGTTGATACACACCTAAAGGACAAAGAGATTAAGTTACAATATCTAAATTGTTACAAGACCAATGAAGATAATCAACCTTTCTTCCTTACCTTAGAAGTTAACGATCGCCTTCTTCATAACTGCATGTTGGATTCCGGGGCTTCAACCAATGCCATGACTAAGAAGATTATGGATTAGCTGAATCTAAGAATTTCAGGGCCTTATCACAACATTTGCTCAATGGACTCTAAGAAAATGGAAGTCCTTGGTGTGGTTAAAGACTTACAAGTTGCCTTGGCTAACTATGTGTACAAAATCATCGCCATGGACATAATAATTATTGATGTGCTAGATGTATGGGGAATGCTTCTATCAAGAAAGTTTGCAGTTGACTTATGTGGATGCATTTAGTTGGACTTGTCATATGCCACTATTCCCGCAGCAGTAGGTGGTATGGTCAGATTATACAAAGAATGGAAAGGAGATACCATGTTGAAAATTCGAATAGGCCGAACAATGAAGAGGAAATTAAACCACAGGTTCATCCTTCAGAGCAAAATGCAGTTGTGACCGAATTCTTCTAGCCTGTATATCATTTTTCTTCATCTCATCTTCCGAGTAAGAAAAGAAGACGAATTGAACTTCATAGAGATGTGCAACACAGTAATGAATGTTTACATCAACCAAAGAGGGTCAAGATTCAACAGGGGACATCTGACAAACAACCTATTGCAAACAAATGTTCTAGATCGTGCCACAGGGATGACATCTGATGCCATAGGGCATCCTTTGTATTGTATTTCTAACCCTACACTCTTAATTAGTATTTCATTTATGTCAATAGTTAGTTTACTTTCCTACATTTAATTTTATGTCTTTATGTTATGATTTATTAGAGTAGATTTTTCTATTCCAACAGATGTTCTATATATATACGATGATTTGGATTTTGAATGGATATCTCTTTGATGGACTTCTGTTTTCTTGGATATAGGATTTTGGATTCTTACATTCCTTCAATGAAGTAACGTGTCCCCATATAGAGCCAAAGATGTTAACTAGACTTTGTCAACAAGTCCAAGGAAACAAAATGCGAAGACACGAAGATATTTTTTCAAAAGTTCAAATTCATTTGCCAACATTATATTATCATTGTAAATCCAATTTTTAAAAGTTGTATTGTAAATGATGCTACTATCACTGTTTAATTCTGAAACAACACCTAGGTAAGCCTTTGATTTTGGTGACGAATTTCATCCTAGGAGGTTTTTTAACCTCACCAAATTATGTGTTTCTAAACACGGATAATCAACAGAGTTTTTCCTCCAGGTTAAACCACAAAGCTAGGGTGGAATATATTGACAAGGTCTTACGTGAATCCTAGCGTTTTATCGAGTCTTTGTAAAAGTGGTTTGAGAATAATGTAATATTCCAAATGGAAAAATATCGTAGATAAGAAAATCAATGAACTAGCTACAATTACTAAATTAAAAATTGCACAACCATACACATTTGAACACGAAAATATGGGCAAAGTCTCTGATTCATTTTACTAATTTTGATAAATATGAGTACAATAAATGAGATAAGAGGAACCTAGGCTTGCTACAGCAATCTAGTCAAGTCCCAGGTGAAAATGGAGCTGCTAAAGTGTTGGAAACTGCTCTTCCCAAGTCTCTGTGCAAGCCCTATAAATTGTGCTATTGCTGGTTGGAATGTAATTGGTGTTTTGAGCCTCTAAACTGCTAAGAGAATTTCGGGAAATTAATTGGAGCTTCCTCACAAGGAACCTAGAATAGCCAAGAAAAATCTCATGGACCCAAGTGGTGGAAATGGTTCGAAAATGAATTGCGCCCTTCTCCAATAATTTCTACTATTGGCTGCTGACTAGAACATTGATTTCTGCCAAAAATATTGCCCAAAAATTCTATGAAATTGACCCCAGTCTCCTCTCACCAAACCCACAAAAACCCAGAAAGGGTTTGTGCTGAATCCACCAAACCCTGGTGACCCCCAACATGTGCAAATCGCCAAATCTGGCCAATAAACTCCCCACAGTTTGATATTACGAAATTATGCCCAAATCTACCAATGGAAAAATTCTCCCTTGAGGTTTGCCTCCAATCTCTGACCCTTATCTCTCCACAGTGCTTCGCCCTTCTTCCCTTGTGCAGGCTAAGCAAGAAACCCCTACGCACTTCCAAATGAAAAGAATTTCGTCCCACACATTTGTTTCTCTCTATCCCTACAAAACCACCACAAAATTCCTGGCTCCAACTATGAAAATCCTCCTGTGAATAACCTAGTCTCTAACTTGTTGTATGGTGGACCACAATGAATAACTTGAATTGCCTCTACGCTCGGAAAATAAGCAAAGCTGGAAATACTGCTATCATTGAAGCTCTATGAAAGCCTAGCAATGGGCTCTTTGAATTCCCAACTAGGGAGGCACTCGAAGTCCTCCAAAGATGGGGTGGAATCCCACCTGGAATTCTTGTGCTAAACAACACTCTACCCTTGTACTAAACAAATCCAAGAGCAGATGAAGTGTTAAGTTTAATAGTCAAAAGATGATCCTCAAAATGAGTCCCTCTTATATTTTCTCTCCATCCTTCTAGACTCCTTTTAATATTATTTTATTGGTGGAGGCCAAATTCCACTTAGTTACTTTTTCCACCATTTTAATAAAATAGTAATTTGCCACCAAGCTGCAATAAAATAATACTTGTCACCTTTCTCCCAAAATACTAGTTGCCCCTTTTAATTAATATTAACGAAATTGGGCAAATTTACCATGCTCACAGAATTGGGGATATTACCGTCCTACTTGCCAAAAATTGCTTGTCCTCAAGCAATGCCTGAACAAACACTCTCTCTATCAATTGACCCCAAATGGCTATCGCAAACGATACTGGGGTCCCAAATGTGCCACCGAGTCATCCCTATCCCCCACACTATCATGGCATGAAGGAGTCCCTCGATGGCAGGGTCCCAACCCATCCCGATCAGCATGCAGCACACCTTGTTCCACTCGCTGTCTAATCTGGTATAGGCACCCAAAGCCCTCTGCATACTGTCAGTAAGTAGGGCTTCATGATAATATAAAGTTCTGATCAACTCGTCGTGCAACTGCTTTATTGATTCACCCATCTCATGCCCCGCTCCTAAAGCTAATAGCTAATAAAGGAGATCCCATGGACTAGGATTCAGGATTAACCCCCTAGTTGAGGTAAGGGAACAAGAGTACAATCAAAATCCTTCCTTCTTCCAAGTCACCCAATAGTCCATCCCTAGGAGTGCCCAAGAGAAACAAGCATAAACACCCAATTACCTAATGAAAAATCATACCTTCGAGATTAGATGGCCCATCTTCAAACATACGCTCATGACAGATGAGCAAGGTCACGCAATGGCTGGCTTGGGTGGCGGAGAATAGTAGCACATTGAAGCTATTAGGTGGTTCAAAAAGGGTTGTTGACTGCCGGCTAGAGACAAATCTAGGAGAAAATTTCTCCTCAAGACCCTCGATAAAGCTTTTATCTGCGATTGCATTGTCGTTGATTGATTGCAAAATTATATTGTTCTATATATGCCTTACTTTTATGTCATTTCATGTTGTTTGAATAAGATTCTCTGTGTCATTACGCTATTGTTTGCTGTGTGTCATAAAAACATACCATATATTTCACACCACTATGAACCTGCACTAAGGAGATCGATCTTCAATAAATTGTTGGGCAACGTTTTAGTCCTTAATTCAACTTGTAATGCTAAACTAGGCAGAGTCTTCAATAATCAACCAGCTCAGCCTAGAACCCCAAATTACGCCTTAGATGGCTCAGATGGCTCTTTGAGGTCGACTCGTATTAGGAGCTGACTTGTAACTTTTAACTAGACCAACTTTTATCAATATGCTCCAATCCGAATGTGGTTTAGTGTACTTGTACTATCTTGTGGTACCTATCCCAATCAATCAAAATTGAATAGTGAATCCTTGCACTATACCTGAATTCGACTTCATAATCTTTATCAAAATCTCTTAATATTTTAGCGAAGAGATAGTAATCCATCAGAATCTTGATTTACTTCAAGGGCTGCTTAACTGGCTTCAAGGCCATGCTTAACCATTGCTTTGACATCAATGACAATATCTCAACTGTCAACATTTTTTTCACTAGCTCTAGATTTGCAACCTTCTTCTCAACTGCTACAAGTTGATCTCGAATGAATATGACCTTCATAAAGTAACTAGTTATTATGTTTGGTGTGATCATCTTTATGGCTTTGATTTTGTTTTGCAAGACCATCTTTTTATGTATGTTCTCACGCTAGTAGAGACTAGTAAGGGCATCTAACATCTTCACTAAATTTTTCTTGAACACATGAGAGATCAAATGATTCTTCATGGCATCTAAGATCAATTGCATAGCCTTCACTTTCCTATTGTTGTGAGCTTCCAACTTCTTTGGATTTGTAGGCGGAGTCCTAGCATCCTTGACAATGCCCCATAGATCATTCACTTCTAGTAAGAGTGAAACTCTCACCTTCCATGATAAGAAATCCGAGGCACAATATAAATTATCCTCAAATATAAGGCTAATTGATGGCATCTTTCAGATCTATTGAACAAACTCTCAACTCTGAAAATTAGTTTTGAAACCCTCCAACCGCTGGTTCTTTTTCCCTACAATTGATTTACTCTAGTAGATCACTCAAGATCTTAATTGGAGAAGTAGCTGTAATACCATGCTAAAATTCCAAGCCTAGATGATTAATGTCCTTGTGATCTTTCCCATAGGGCTTTGGATCGACAGTGGATGGGTGCAGTGTTAAGGCACTCCTTGCAATAGTGGTGCAAATCCCTTGTGGATGTTAGCCTACACAAAAAATTACAAAAAAAAATGCCCTTGTGATCTCAACTAAACAAGTAAAATGTTGAATTTAATTAATTCAAAACTTAAATTCAAACCATAGCATCCATTACACAATATTTTGAAATTAAATATTAGAAGCATAAAATAGTTTCACACATATACATGTAATTTGTTGATTTTGGGTAGCATTGGATGTGCTCTAGCTCCAAAATTTTGTGGAGGGGTTAGAACACATGAGATCTCCAGAACCTAGAAATCGTTTGGAGAAATTCCACCCGGATGATGAGTTATTAAATTAATTAATATTTTTTATGGGTTCCTAAGTCTAAACTTAGGAAAACAAAAATATTAATGTGTATTATTAAGAATATGGGTGAGAAACTTCTAAGTGATGAGGATCAAGTCTATTTTAATCTTAGCCGTTGATTAGGGACTTAATCTCAGCCGTTGATTCATCAACAGGAAAAGTATAAGAGAAAGCTTGAGGGTCAGTTGGAGATACATGAGATCAAAGTGTTCGACTTTTCTGGGACGTGGTTTGCTGAGAAAGTCGAGCTTAAGTGATTTGAGTTGCAGTGAGAGGGGCAGTTCGATAGAGGGACCTGAGTCCAAGGTTGAGGATACATAGTAGAGAGGCAGAGCAGCAAGAGGAGAGATAGCACAGGTCCAAAAATGGTGATGCATAAGCTAGAGGGGTTGACACAGTCCCTTAGAGGCAGCGCTAGGGTTTTCTGTGGCGCAGAGAGAGCAACAATTCAACATATCGACTTCTAAGCAAGGGAGGCTCATTGGGAGGCTAATACAACTCCTAGAGGAGGTGATGCAGTTCTAGCGCAGAACTTGGAGCAGCCATCGCTGCCCAGCACTGGGAACAATAATTGTCAACTGTGGGGTTTGATCATCTAGTTGCTGGATTTGCCAAATTATCTGTCTCCGAATAGAGGTACTTTTGCTAGGTGTATTCTCTGTTGGGTGAGTGAAGCATACAAATTGTTACTGAAGCATGCAAACTGCTAGCTTATAGGCTTGAATGTAAAAATACATAAGAGGTATTTAATAATAATAAATTATTAATATATAAAATGTATAAGTGATGATTGTTACAATGAGGACCCGCCTATATATACCTAAGTAGGTGTTCTTGCGTGATTGGGCATGTCTTTTAGACATGCCTTTTCACTTAACTTAATGACTACTTCACATAATCAATATCTGATTATTTAATATTTACATTTATTTTATTTATTTATTTGTTATGAATTATATTCATAACATAGCCCCTTCCTTTGGAAGCTTTGTCCTCAAAGCTTTAATGTTGTCGATTTTCTTCACTTAGTGTTTGTCATTTGATATTTTCTTCACTTAGTCTCTGTCACTCGATGTATATAATCTAGCAAGCGGCTCGTCATGTATATAATTTTTTTTTTAATTTATTATTTTTTTTAACAAGTGACTTTATGAAATTATAAAGTAACTTTAATAACTTTTATATAGAAACTTTATTATTAGAATTTTGTCTTATGTTTATGACTAATCGTCTTGATAAAAAAAATTCGTGAGGTTGTGTCCCTCTGTCTTGTTGTTTCACACGATAATTTCTTAAAATCATGCTCCACATTTATTAGGTTTTCTAGCATAGCTATATCAACATAAAGTGATATGACTTTGCCTTCTTTGTCAGCTTCCCTGACAGTTAGAACCAGACTCTCGGCACTGTAGTCGTCAACATGGTAAAACAGTAGCACCTTAATGTGACACCAGAAGGTGGAGACCATATCTCTGACAACCTCCTTTTGCAACTCTATGTTTCTGAGCACCTGTTTTGATAAGAAAAATGAGTCTGTAGCATGCCAATCGGAACAATAGACTAGGCCACATTTGTAGCCTGCCAATTGGAATAAAAGCCCATCAAGGACCATCGCGAGATCCCAGTCATTCTGCACATAGTGTAAACGCAAGAACACCATCAATGCCTCCATGCCCTGCTCTAGTAAAATTTGATATGCCATGGTCATTGAGTAGGTAGTGGGCACTGTCAGACTGAATTCAAGAATTAGCGCAGATGGTTGGGTACGGCACGCCGAGACAAAGTTTCCCAAACTGTATGAAAGAGACAATTGTCTTGCATGCTTTACAATTTCTTCCATTTTCGAGATTAATGCTTTATCCTTCATTGAAGGCAATCACCGCAATTCTTCCTGTGCTCTTCTATAGCATTGGACTAGATACTGGAAAGGGGGCTCAAGGCCAGGAGTGGATAACCTATCTATCAAAACTCTCTTAATTATGTCCATGGACAAAAGTAAGGGTCTACCTTTACTCAGTAATTCAACTATTGTCTGCTCCAAATATATCACTGGGGAAACTTGGTTTCTTCCAGTTTGCAATGTTACATGAAATATACAATGTAGTATAATATATTTCTGTTTACCATAAATGGCATTGTTTCTTCCACTCTTAAACTTTTCTTCACCTTTGGGTTGAGCTTGCTTGACCATTTTAACTAGTGGAGCAGGTTTAGGAGGAACAAATTTTGCCACATTCATAGTTGTTGGTGTTGAAGTAGGCACAAATGTTGTTTTGGAAGCTGACACAACTACACGTTTGGAGAATTTCTTAGCTACAGGACTTTCTTTTTTTCAACAAAATTATTTTTAGTAGACAAGGCAACATCCTTTTCATCCCAACTTTTTGCATACCAATGATCTTCTCGACTTTTGATGTTCCTGATAACATCAAATTTCTTTCTGATAAATTCAGATTCAGAAACCATAGCAGTAGGCCCTAGTCTTCTCTCCTTTAGATTATTGGTCGATGAAGAAGAAGCCAAATTGGAAGAAGATGGTGCCTCATGGCTATGGAAACTGTATGGTCTCACATTCATAACTTTTCTTGGCCTGCCATCACTGAACTCATTCATACCTTTAATTTCAGAAAAAAACAACAAGGTCCCCATCCTTGAACTGTAGCCTCTCATTATCATCCACAAATCATACCAAAGTGGGATTGTCAATGGTAATAAAAGTAACAATACTTGTGTGTGGTTCCCCACCATTCACATCAAACACAGTAAATTCTGGCCCAAGGTCGCATAACTCACTTCCACATAGTCCCTTAATATCTATTTTGATGAAAGTGATTGTTGAATTATGATTATGGTAGAAATCATTGTGTTTAATTGCTTTTTCCACCCTTGAGTTTGTGAACACCATCATTTGGAAGAAAGACAGAGGTTGTGGTGATATGGGAGCAACACTTCTTTTGTCCCGCCTCTTGCAAATAATATTTGCTTCTAATAAATTTTGATTCTTTTCAAGTTGTGTGAGTGGATTGGGACCAATATCGCCTATACATGCAGCTCCTTTTATCGGTGTTGTCTTCATATGTTCTCGAACAAGAGTTTTAGAATTTCTAACCTTTCTTTTATAGACATAGTTGTTCTGTTTCAATGATATAACCTCTTCTGAAATTTTGGTTCGAAAACCTCCTGCAAGTTCCTTCTCTTGCTTACAATCAGGGGATGACTCAGTTTTATCAAAAATATCGACATTGTCATCAACCAGAGAATTATCTAAGTGACTGTCTCTTTGCAAGGGAGGCTCTGTTGCCAAAAGGAAATCTGAAGGTTTCTTTATTAAGTGTCTATCATCTCGGGTATCGACACAAGAAATGTTAGCAATTGATTCACAGGGTCCTCCTAAAGGTGCATTGGACAGATTTAGTTCCCTTTCAGCTACCAATTCCTTTGATAGTAAAACACTCTTATTGATATATGCATAGTTCATTTTACTCTGGTCGAGAATGACATCTGGTTGAAGACTAAGAGAAGTATCAAGTTCAAAATCATTTTCAAGAGCCTGTTTTTTCTCAAGAGCCACTGATGGCTGTTTTTCATTGTCAACATCTTCTTCATTGTTATGATATTGTAAATCTCCCGGTTTCTCAAGGTAATCCTCATCCACATCATCTTCATTTGGATCATCATCTTGATCTATGTTATTCTCATACATATCAAGACCAACTTCATCGGAATCATCATCTTGATCTACATTAGCTTCATCTTCAACATTATAATTATCTAATGTTTTGCCTTGTTTCGTTCCTTCACTTTTGCTATTGTCTTCCTTTACATAACTTTTCTTTAGACATGTTGAAACTTCAGCACATGATTTTTCTAATCATTGAAATGTTTCTTGAATTTTACTAAATTGCTCAATGTATTCAGGACGTGAACATAATGGCACATTGTGCGGCGAACAACATTCAAAGACCCTCATGATTATATTGTGTGCCATGGCTCTGATACCACTGAAGCATAAAAACTGTTACTGAAGCATGAAAACTGATAGGTTATAGGCTTGAATGTAAAAATACACAAGAGGTATTTAATAATAATAATTTATTATATATATAAAATGTATAAGTGATGATTGTTACAATGAGGACTCGCCTATATATACCTAAGCAGGTGTCCTTTCGTGACTGGGCATGTCTTTTAGACATGCCTTTCACTTAACTTAATCACTACTTCACATAATCAATATTTGAATATTTAATATTTACATTTATTTTATTTATTTACTTGTTATGAATTATATTCATAACATTGAGTTGGATTTGGCACCCTTGTTGTATTTAGAAATATGCTTGATAATACAAAGCCTCTATATGTTGCACTGATTTTCCCGAATTGGGTTTTTCTGGGGATGATTGTCCAAAAATAACTTTGTCCCTTGTGTGATTGTCTCAGTTTATTTAGTTCACGATCTGTATATATGTGTAGGCTTCAATAGTGTTTTCATCGCTGTTTAAGTAATTAAATAACTTGTTGAATGTAAAGAACAAGTAGGAGATGATAAACCAGTGATTGTTGTAGGATTTCTGATGTGTAGATTCAGAAATTTTCACATAATTTCTCCTTCAAATTCAGCTTTTCATTCCTATGAAAAACTTACAAAGAAACCTCCACAGTCTACTAAAACCAGCAATGAGAGGGGCAGTTCAGCAGAGGGACCTGAGTCCAAGGTCAAAGATTCACAGGAGAGAGGTAGAGCAGCAGCAGGAGAGACAACGCGGGTCCAGAGAGGGTGACGTAGAAGCTAGAGGGGCTGACGTAGTCCCTTAGAGGCAGCGCTAGGGTTTTCTGTGGGGTAGAGAGAGCAGCAATTCAACATATCAACTTCTGAGCAAGGGAGGCTCATTAGGAGGGTGACGCAACTCCTAGAGGAGGTGACGCAATTCCAACACAGAGATTGGAGTAGCCATCATTGCCCAGCACTGGGAACAACAATTGTCATCTGTGGGGTTTGATCATCCAGTTGCTGGATTTTCCAAAATATCTGTCTCCGGATAGAGGTACTTCTGTTAGGTGTATTCTTTGTTGGGTGAGCTGGATTTGTCACCCTAGTTGTATTCATAAATCTGCTTAATAATACAAACCCTCTATATGCTACACCAGTTTTTCCAAATTGGGTTTTTCTAGGGACGATTGTCCAAAAATAACAGTGTCCCTTATGTGATTGTCTCATTTTATTTCAGTTCATGATCTGTATGTATATGTAGGCTGCAATAGTGTTTTCATCGCTGTTTTAGTAATTAAATAACTTGTTGAATGTAAAGAACAAGTAGGAGATGATAAATCTGTGATTGCAGTAGGATTTCTGACGTGTAGATTTAGAATTTTTCACATAATTTCTCCTTCAAAATCAGCTTTTCATTCCTATGAAAAGCTTACAAAAAAACCTCCACAGTTTACTAAAACCAATAGTTTCATGATCAACAAATCACCTTGAACTGAATTTGTAGAGCCTGTTGTACAACTTGGCTGTATAGAATGTTATGAATATAACTATATAATTAATAATTAATAATAATTAGTATATTGAGGAGACATGTCAAAGACATGACTATTTGTTTAAAGGGCACCTTGCCTAGTATATAAACAAGGCCCTCTTTTGTAACTAACCATGTCAATTGTACATTCAAAACATTCTTATATAAATATATTACTTGTCATATGATGGATATTGTTGGACACCTAGTCCTCTAAGGGTTGGTGTTGAATGTGAATAGTCACCGCTGTCCAGGAGACCACTTGGTATATGAAGACCAAGGGTCACAAGAGTGTATATTATAAATGTATATCATCTGTATAGTAAAGGTATCTCATGTTCTATCTTGTTTGTTGTCCATTACTTTTGTGTGTTTAACATGGTATCAGAGCGAGCAAATTCTGGCCTTGCTCAAGTGTGAGCCACTAGTTTTGTGGCATTTTGGGCATGTCAGTTCTATTGTGGCTTGTTTGCACTTGCTCATTATTCAATCAGAGCTTTTTCTATTTTTATTGATTGTACACTATCATTGGGTATTTTTAGTCTGGAATCATAACATCCTCTGCCTTCCTTGTTTGTCAAGTTTTTGACCTGCCTATAAACATCCTCATCCTGCCTTACTTATCAATGAAAGCTTCAACCATGTCTACCGTCCTTGACATACAATATGTTCAACTTGTAACACACTAATTATTCGGCATGGCCAACCCTTAACAATGTGTCTTAATGCTCGCTGAAATGCATCGATTTGAAAGACTAGAATTAGCACTGATCAATGTCAAGTTTGTTGGTAAGAGAGGTGACTCAAGAAGGATCATCATCGCTGCTCGAGTCTGCGAAAGCTACTATTTCCTCCTCGATTTTCTACTTCTTTGGAGCTTTGTGATGCTCTTCCTCTACTGTGTGTAGAAGGCTCTTCATATGTGCATCAATTTATATTGTTCGTGCTCTATGTATCTGTTGGGCATTGATATATATATATAATATATATCTAATATATTATATATAATTATAATATTTATATATTATAAGATATATATATATGTTGGTTATATATTGTGGACATTTCTGAATCTAACACATCAGAAATCCCAACTGCATTATCTGGTTTATTATCTCCTACTTTTTCTTTCCATTAACAAGTTATTTATAAATATAAATACTGAAATAAACACAAATGCAACCTTCACACATATACAGATCAACAATTGAACTAAACTAAGACAACACAAGGGACACCGTTATTTTTGGACAATTGGCCCTGGAAAAACCCAATGCGAGAAACTAGTGCAACAGATATGAGGGTTTTATTATTATACAGTTTCTGAATACAACTAGGGTGCCAAAAATGGCTCACCCTTCAGAGATTTTCCTTGGAAGAAGTACCTTTCTTCAGAGACAGATATTTCGACTAATCAACAAGTAGATGAATAGCCTCACAGTGACTTCGACTATTCCCTTAGCTGGAGAGCGAAAGCTGCTCCAAGATTCTCTCTCGAATTGCGTCACCCTCCGGGGACTGCGTCACCCTCTACTGCTCTACGTCTGTCTCTTAGCTCTGAGTCTGCCCCACGAAGATTCCTCAACATTGCCTCTTTTGCCCAGCATCAGCTCTACAGCCCTCTACTGCCTTTGCGTCTACCTCTTGGCCCTTTGTGTCTTTAGTGCTGGCCTACTTAACCTCTACGTCGGTCCTGACTGCCTCTACGTCATCCTTCCTAGGCTCTGCGTTGTGTCTCCGACACTTTCTCTGCCTCTCTGATATGTATTCTCGGTGTTCTGCCGAACTTCCCCTCACTGCAACAGATCACTAACTCAATTTCTCAGCAAACCCTGCCCTAGAAAATTGAATTGACTGATCAACTTGGTGTGTCTTCAAATGACCCTCAAGCCTCCTCCTATACTTTTCCTGTTGACGATTCATTGACCGAGATTAAGTCCCTAATCAATGGCTAAGATTAGATCTGGCTTGATCGTCGTTATTTAGAACTTTCTCACCCATATTATATTAATACACATTAATATTTTAATTTTCCTAAGTTTATACTTAGGAACCCCATTAAAAATATTAATTATCTTAATATCTCTCCATCCGGGTGGAATTTCCCAAACAATTTCTGGGTTTTGGAGATCTTATCTGCCTTAGCTTCTCCACCAATTTTCATGGCTAGAGCTAGAGCACATCCGATGCTACCAAAAATCAACACTCCCTCTTTGCGAATAATGTGCTCTAGTAATGCTTCACCACAGAAACATCACATTGATCCTTCGCATCGATACTTGTGCTGATGCTTGGCCTACTGCCTCACATCCTTTGGACTGCTGCTCCTTGTATTGTTTCCCATGCCATTGCCACTGCCACTGCCGCTGCTACATCTGTATTGTAGCTCCCTCTCAATATGCTGCCCATGCTGCCCCTAGCATTGCCACTGCTAACTACTGCACTACAACTCAGTTACTGAGAAGTAAGTAACTGACTTCTCTCAAACACTGACATCATGGTCAGTTTGGAAGCCTCGTGACGCTGAAGTTGCCTCTACTGCTATTTTGTGCTCCCTCTGCTGCCACTCCACTGCCACATACACCTATATGCCTCTCGCACTGCTGCAACCTCCACTGTGCAGCCTCAAATTTTTGCACTCAAGCACTGCCTTGCTGCTCCACTACACTTTGCTCCACCCCACACCTGTCATCATGCTACTGTCGTTAAGGGTTCCTGTAGCCAGATGTGATCCAAGAGTTTGGGCACCTCAAGGATCTTGCCCCTAGCATGTAGTCCTCCTGACTACAACTCGATGTCTCCCCCCCTCTTCTCCAGAGGCGCATGAGCACTCATGGCACAATCGTCATCAGCCTCGACCTCTTTCTCTGCCTTAGTTGGAGCTGCCTTTGAATTGAAAGCCTCTCCCTTGTTTTTCTTCTTGGGACATTGGGATGCATAATGTCCCAACTCCTCACAATGGAAGCACTTAACCTTGGAGATGTCCTTCTTCTTCTTCCCTTGCTGTCCCACAGATGCTAGAGCCGCATCCTCCTCCTCCTCTTTCTTAACTCGAGCTCCCTTACCACTATTCCCCGTCTTGGTCATCCTCCTAATCTCTTCCTGTTAAAGAGCTGCCCACATTTCTTCCCAACAGGGAAGAGTAGCCCTGCCCAACATACTTTGGGCAAATGTCCCCCGCTGCTTGGAGACTACATTCAGGGTAGTCTTGACCATAAAATCTGGATCCGGTATAGACCCCATGGAAGTAAGCTGGTTGTGTACCTCCTGCAACCTGAGAAGGAATGGATCTATCTGCTCCCCTTTATCCATCTGATATGACCTCAACTGATTCTCCAATAGCATCTTCCACTGCACAGAAGAGCCCTGGTATAAGGTGGTCAGGGTGTCTCACATCTCCTTTGGTGTGTTCTTCTCAACAATATGTGGTATGACATGATCTTTAACCCCATCTAGGATCATGCACTTCGCCCTTTCCATTGCATCCTCATACTTCTCATTCTCAGCTGGGTCAACTGGGATAACCACTACTTTCAAGGGAAAGTCCTTGATGCGATGTTGATCCACGACTGCCAGGATCCTGGCCTTCCAGATGACAAAGTTGGAAGTCTCATCCAACTTGTCCTAATCCCTTAGTCTGTTCATTGCCATTTCAGCTCCACTTCTGGACTCCCTCTGAGTCTCAACTCCCCTCTTGGAAATCTCCCTCTAAGTCCTAATTTCCCTTTTGGAAATCCTTTGGCCAATTGTCGAACCGCTCCTCTCCAATCCTCCTTGCAACTGCAACTCGGATCTAGATTCTTTAGCTAGAAATTTGTCGAGGTAGTGACTCCCTCTACCTTGGTTCTGTCTCCTTAGACACAATTCTATATCGACAGAAACAATGTCACACCAGCTCCTCAAATCACAATTTGCACAACTCCCCAAGCCCCGACAGTTGAAGAAACTGAGCCTTTCAGGATCGGCGCAATCTTGACAAAGGCTGGATCAACTACCTGGCCAACTGCGTCAATCCTACCTGGTTGAGAAGGATGACGCGACTCTACGTGAGCCTATTCTACCTCTCTCTCTGCCTCTGCGTTGGCCCTTGCCTTGGCTCGAAATGCTAACACAGGCTCTACGTGAGCGTGTGCATCACTCTCTAAGAACTGCGTCACTTCTTCTCTTGCTGCTTCTGCTCTGGAACAACGCTGTCTCTTAGGACAACTGCTTCTGCTGCAAATTTTCAGATTTCTTTTGCTAGTTTCTTCAGTTCTCCTGTGATCTACAATGCTTTGATACCATGTGGAAATTCTTGAATCGAACACATCAGAAATCCCTATTGCATTATCTGGTTTATTATCTCCTACTTGTTCTTTCCATTAACAAGTTATTTATAAATATAAACTGAAATAAACACAAATGCAACCTTCACACATAAACAGATCAACAACTAAAATAAACTGAGACAACACAAGGGACACTATTAGTTTTGGACAATTGTCCCCAGAAAACCCAATGCGGGAAAACTGGTGCAACAAATATGAGGGTTTTATTATTATGCAGTTTCTGAATACAACTAGGGTGCCAGAAATGGCTCACCCTTTAGAGATTTTCCTTGGAAGAAGTACGTTTCTTCGAAGATAGATATTCTGGCTAATCAGCAACCAGGTGAATAGCCTCATAGTGACTTCGACTGTTCCCTTAGCTAGACAGTGAAAGCTGCTCCAAGCTTCTCTTTGGAACTGCGTCACCCTCTACTGCGCTGCGTCTGTCTCTCAGCTCTCAGTCTTCCCCATGAAATTCCTCAACGTCGCCTCTTCTGCCAGCGTTAGCTCTGCAGCCTTCTATGCAACCTTTGTTGCCTCTGCATCAACCTCTTGGCCCTCTACGTCTTCAGCGCTAGCCTCAACCTCTACGTCAGTCCTGGCTGCCTCTGCGTCAACCTTCTTGTGCTCTACACTGTCTCTCTGAAACTTTCTCTACCTCTCTGATACGTATTCTCGGCCTTTTGCCGAATTGCCCCTTATTGCAACAGATCATTAACTCGATTTCTTAGCAAACCCCTCCCCAGAAATCGAATTGATTGATCGACTTGATGTGTCTCCAACTGACCCTCAAGCCTCCTCTTATACTTTCCCTGTTGACGATTCAACGACCGAGATTGAGTCCCTAATCAATGACTAAGATTAGATCTGGCTTGATCGTTGTTATTTAGAACTTTCTCACCCATATTATATATATTTTTTTCTAAGTAATACTATTCTATTGATCTGAAACTAAATAAAAATACAACGAGGCTTCGGCCTCTGCAATGCTGAACAAAGTTTTTTCAAAAAATATCATAGTCTAAACGCGACAGCCCAGCAAGTGGAAACCAGCCCGTGTGAACACTAGAAAAAGCCCATGCCTCACCCATATTATATTAATACACATTAATATTTTAATTTTCCTAAGTTTATACTTAGGAACCCCATTAAAAATATTAATTATTTTAATATCTCTCAATCCGGGTGGAATTTCCCCAAACAATTTCTGGGTTTTGGAGATCTTATGTGCCTTAGCCTCTCCACCAATTTTCATGGCTAGCGCACATTCGATGCTACCAAAAATCAACATATATATATATATTATATATATATATATATATATATATATATATATATATATATTTGAGGGATGCATCATGCGTTAGTTCATTGATTGAAGCGTTGAATTATGTGTTGAATTTACATATAACTTGATTGATATGTGTATTCAACATGTGTTGAATTGGTAAACCATTGAATGGTATGTGCATTCGCCATCAATTCTTCATGCTGATGAAATCTCTCTTTTCTCCTAGAACCCTCTTCCTCTATCGTGTATGCACGATCACGAGTTTGAGTAGAGAATGCAGCAGACGTGAATGCTTGTCTAGGAAGATTCCTTCATATATTTCCCAAATGTAGATGCCGGAGCCATATTTTGTAGAGAGGAAGTAAGGGAGAGCAACGTGTATGAGATTTGTTGAGCAATGTATGTCCCTTTCATAGTGGCACAACATATGAGCTTTGGAGCGGCATGGTAGACTTTGGTTGTCGGCTTCGGTGAGGAACGCATGAGATGTAAGTACAACTATGATTATTTTATTGCCAACCATCATTTTACTATAGCCAATCTAAATGTGCATCTGTTCATGAGAATCAGTCAGAGGTCTTGTCTAGAAGTTTTGGTTTTTGTCTTTGTATGGTTGTGGACAACACCCTCACACATTCATTCACATTATGCTATCCCACAGGGTGCTATGATTCCTCCTGTAGTAGCAAATTTTGGGCACACAATTCGAACAAAGGAGTATTAAGCTTGTCAAATCGCTGGTGATAGAAAGGTTTCTTGATTACAACTGCTAGGATATTTTCTACAATCAATCTGCATGTCTTGAATTTGTTTAATTAAGAGTCCTATCGCCGCATTAGACTGCAGTGGCGCAATTCTAAGGTCTTTTGACTGCCAATACTCCTAGTCGGGGGAGAGTTCTCACAAGATTTATACCATTGTAAAGAGTTCTCACAATATCTGTAACATTGTAAAGTGATAGGTTTGATGGAAAACTTTGTTTAGTTTTGAAGTACTTTTACTCAGAATATAAATGTGAGTTCCTGAACTTCCTTTGATGCTTCTAAAGAGTGCAATTTTTCAGAAAGGAAGAATTATAGTGTTGAAGGATACTCAAACTACTTCCTGGTTTGGTTCAAGGATCTTTGGGACTCCTTACACACATTTCTTGAAAATACGACACTCCACATTTGTTGACCTTGAGCCTTTTTTTGCTGAGACAATGGCAAGATTTGATATTGCATTAGAGTTGCTCAATACCCTAATTCATCTGAAAATTCTATCACTGCAACAACTGATTTACTTTTCCTACTTTTTTCATCATAAGTTATTCATGAAATTACTTCAACAAACATTAAAATAAATACTGTTGCAGATATCACATCATAATATAGAAGCAAAAATATGTACACATTGACACAGTTATTTTGGATTAATGTCCCCGGAAAAGCCTAATGTGGGAAAACCGGTGCAGCGAGGGAGGATTTTATTATTCAGCAATTTTCTTGTACAACAGGGTGCCAAACTGGTTTACCCACAGATAGACAAACTTTTAGCACATTCCTAAACCCAGCGTAGGCCCTATTGACCTCTACTACAGCCTGAAACTCTTTGCGTCAGCCTACCGAGGCTCTGCACAACCTCTCTGAGCTTCTGCGTCACTCCTGCAGCCTCTGCGTAAGGAGCACTTCCTCTAGCAGAAGATTCGACTTCTAGCTAGATTTGGAAGAGTTCCAGGAACTACACTAAGCATAACAGTGTTGGTGGTCGTCCTTAAACCACCATCGGTCGAGACCTTGAGTTCTCCCACCTTATACCTTCATTTGAGAGAGCACATTTAGCATATTGTTGTCATGCATCGTTGTATTTTCAGTATAGCTTTCTTTTTGGATTCTTATATACCCCTTCAGATTAATGAGGGAAATGTTGGACACCTAATCCTCTATGGGTTGGTGTGGAATGTGAACAGTCACCAGAGTCCAAGAGACCACTTGGTATATGAAGACCTGTTAAGAAATCTAGGACATAAGGAGTTAAAGGATTTCTCTGCTTGATAATTGCTTGTGATATACTTTTTACTTAGCTTACATTCTTTTGTTTGTTATAATATTATTGTGTTCTTTTCATCAAGACAATTACCAATATGCACAATAGAAGAAAAATGACACAGTATGTAGGCTATTCAGCCAGAGCCAAAACCTCTCACTTCTTGAGAGGAAAACCCGATCAAAATTCTTCTTACAGATCTTCAATTGGCGAATACCAAGACCATGACAAAGACCCTTGACTCTAGTATCCTCTCAAGAACCTTGTCACTATCCTTGATGTTCTGCCTCTTCTCTGCCTTGACTTCCTTCTAGATCTCGAACTGCTCTTCTCGGCTTCTAGAGAAACTCGGTCTCTATCCTTCACACTGCTTCTTCTCGGCTTCCTCTAGAGAATCTTGGTCTCTAGGCTTTCACTGGTCTCTTCTAGAGTATCTCAGTTTCTATTATCTCAGTCACCCAGAGAATCTCAGTGTCTTAGGTTTACCCTAGATCAAAAACCCTAGTCTCCTTAGGAGAGACCTTTTAATGCAACAATAGGTTCTTCCTTCGATCTTCTTGTGATGACTTCGTTCCTTCTTCCTTCGCTTGTGGGAGAGTATGTAACCCAAGACAAACCCCTCTTAACTAGGGAGGTATTCATAATGGTACTTGGTCATTTTCAATCTGAAGAATTTCTCATAAGAAGAATTCAGATTGGTAACTCATTTGTAGAGCATCATATCAACCAACATTGTCACATAGCAAGGCTTTGACTAATAGCCCAATCTCTCCACAAGATTTGAGCTCGATGCTGGCGAGCCAATGATTTATAGACATACTCATCATTGTCTCTTCTAGAACATACCTTACCCGGGTACTCAAGGTGTGTTCCATCAGGACTATTCTTATCTTGGATTCCTAGTCCTCAACGAATATCAGTCATCTATAATCACTCTTCTCTTGGGTGCCCTATTTCATCCTCAAAGAGTATCAAATGCCAAATGATTACAGAATCCTCCATTCTATCTTCCCAAGTGAAGACTACAATGATGTGTTTATATGTCCCTCTCAAGTAGGGAGGACATATTCCAATAAAGGAATGTACTTATTCCTACAAAAGGAATGTACTTATTCCTACAAAAGGAATGTACCTAAGCTCCCTCTTGGCTTAGGAATTTCCAAGTTTCTTTCAAGTAAGAAACTTCTTTCCAGACTCCCTCCAAGTAAGAAACTTCTTTTCAGGCTCCCTCTTAACTTGGGACCTACAACAACTTTTTAGGTGGAGATGATGGGACAACCAGCTACTTGAAGAACCCCTTTTCTGCATGAATTTCTTTTGTCATGGAATGTTCATCTTTTGGGACTTCTTCATAGGGCACAGACCATTCATCACTTTGATTCATGAGTCAGTCATGTCCTCATCCCCTTTTATCAGAAAGTGATCCATTAGGTTTCCATCTGGTGTTGCTTCATGTCATGTTGCTTTCTTCATGCCATATTTTCCGGAAGGATCTTACATCCTTCTATATGGTCTTCCTGGAAGTCATCCACAGATGTTCCCTTTGGCAGTCCTACCTAAGCCCATTTAGATATTAGTTCAAAAATAAGAAATGAACACTTAAACCAAAAATTACCTTTATGATTGTCTTTCATTGTGACATCTTCCTGTAAGTATCAACATCTTGCATACATGTTGACACATCTCCCAAAGATATACATTGTCAAGGGTCTCTATCTTTTTCCGATTTCCATCAGAGTTTTCATATCCTTCCGGGAGAGTTCCTATTCATATCTTCTTGGTTTCAGATGTTGAATGCTTCTACCATTGTTGCATATCTCATGATCTCTTCCCCCTTTTTACTCACACTGTTCATTCCCAAGAACTTCCAAACAGAGTTCCTTAATTGTAGTTAGCTTCCTTATGCTTCATATGAGAACATATTATGTTGATTTCATCTAGTGTGACCTATGCCTTTTTGCAACTTTCAGAGGAGGAGATCCCCTTTTCTTTGATCATGTTTCCGAAGATGGAAATAATGATTCATATTATCTGCAACCATATGACATGGCTTTCATAATAACCCATGTAATCATACATACCTCATCTTTCTTTTGGGTCATCCAGACTTCCTATAGCAGCTTCATTTGAACGAAAGAGATTTATACTTTAGATCTGCTTCATTGTTGTGTCATCATACCATCATCCCATGAATCCCACGAGTTGGAATTCTTGATGAAACATTTGCTTCCTTTCTAGATTAGTGTTTCTGATAAGGATTCCATCAGAGAAGCTTGAGGATCTTTCATATCCTCACCCAGCAGATGTTTCCTTATTGATTATTGTATGATGATCCTAGTCGATGATGACCTCTACTTCTTTCTATAAGTATCACTTGAGATTTCAATGAGGTTTTCAAGAGCTCTTATTCCTTTTAATCAATAGAATTTTATGCCAGATGTTCTCTTTGTGTCTCATGTCAAGGGCTCTTACTTCTAATGCTTCTATCATGATGCTATTTTCTAATTTGATGCAGCCTATTTTATTTACATTGCTTCCTATCTATAAATTACAAGTGAAAAGTACCTTCTAGTGAAGAAGATCATCTCAGTCATAGTAGAGATCTTTTACTTCTTCCTTTTTAGGCTTCTTTGTCTTAGGTTCTTTCACTTCCTCAGTAATATGGGCTTCTTCCAGATCCCTCTTGTCCTTATTACGTTTAGGACAATTTCTTCTATTATATTGTCCTAAATTAAGAAAATTTTGAATAGGCACTTCAAATAAAATTACTATTCATTTAACAGAAGATTGCCATGTAAAATATAACATATAAAATGTATGCAATTCTATAACACGATAAGCAAAAAAATCTCAACAACTGGGGTTTTACATGTTGGAATAACAAAATAGCTAAGATAGATGGCCTCAACAGATCTACAATAATACGACAATGGACCTCCCAAAACAAACTAAAAACCAAATAGCTACAACTTGTGAACCCTGGATGGATTTACAAAGGAAAGAGATGGGTGCTCATCCACTCTCACTTAATCACTCGAGGGTTTTCTTCTTGGGGCTACTACTGGAGTAGAGAACTGGGTTCTCAACTTCTCATACAAGAAACAATACCAAATCCAAGATGTTCCCAAATGACCTTCTCCTCCTCTTCTATAGATTTGATGGATTCCTCTAGAACCTCCCATTTTATTATTATTTTAATCATGGAGCACTTTTCCCTCTTTTATTTTGATTAAATATTCTTTTTATGCGGGAAAATGGTAAATTGGCCATCTTGTCACCCTAGGTCACTGAAACTCTCATCTAAACATCCTGTCATGTAGATCTTCTGGTTCCGCTTCCAAGGAGCTATTACACTATGGTGTTCTGCCACGTATTCCTCCCGAAATGCCACCTTAAGCATAATTAATCGAGTGAAGCCCACTAATAACTCAATTTTATGAAAGTTGTCGGAATGCACTGGAACGAAAGGAAAATGGTGCGGATGATGGAATATACCAAGCGAATGCCATTAGACCTCATAGAAACTCCTTAAAACTTCTTTAGGACCCTTGATGACATAACCTGCTCCATTGACCTGGTCATCACTTGCCCTAGAAATCCACCTTGGTTGTACTATGAAGAAGAGTAAAAATGGGGACATGACAATCCTCCCGCCCCAAGATTTCTTACACAAGCAATCCATATCTCTGGACCAGTCTAGTGGCCCAAAGCAACTAAGACCCAATGCCTGAATCCCATATGAACCACTAGTCCACGTCACACCTGCAAGCTATCGAAACATGACTGGATCATCCAATACCTGGATCCCATGCCCATCTCTGACTCAACCTGCTAATAGTAGATCCACTTTGATCCCGATGCCACCAAGAAGGAGCGACATTGCTCCATGGCTCCTATTGTGCTATAGCTCCGACTGTGAATGTTGCCCCACAAACTGCGTATTAGCTCATCACCTCTCTCCAATCCAACTTTGAGCATAAGCCAAGGTCATCCCCACTCTGCTGATGCAAGGCTAATGCTATGGAGACACTGGTGAACTGTCGGTTCAACTGCCACTGCTCATTGACACATATAGTAACATCCTCGTCTAAGTGCCCTTGCTGGACTGTGCCCTGAACTAAGGTTGATACTCCATCAAAAGGATACCAAATCATGCTCTCCGGCCAATCTAATATGTATGGACACCTGTGCAAGAGATACGTCTACTATGCTGAAACTGATCCATGCTTAACTCTTGAGGCGCTACTCGGTCGATCAAAACATGCCCGAGAAATTTTTCCTTCGTCCCTCTAATGGGAAGAAGTGGGCTCATTGTGTTGCAAGCCCTATCTATATGCTCCTGGAGAGGATTAGTCCTTGAAAGTCCTGCAACTCTGCCAACTCCTTGTGTATCTACCCACACCTCATCAGTGGGTTGGCCCAAAGACGGATGCACCACCATCTCGAACAACTCTTGCCGTCTACTAGCCTCCTGCAATTCTACCCTGTCAATCTCCAACATCTCTTGAGGACAAAGTGTCTGTAAACACTGCCTCCTTGGAGGCTTCCTGCACATCTGGCTCCTCCACTCCAATGGCTAGTCCCAAGGGTGTCTGCTCATCCTCCATCATGGGCTTAACATGAGCTACTAGATGACTCTCCAACAGTAGCCCATCCTGCACACTGTGTGCCTCATCTATCTCATGCTCCTCTATGTGCTCCCTATGTTGAATCATTAGTCGCTCGTCTGCTGCCTAATCTCCTTTCCTCATGGGGGAACAATCAACTGCTCGTCATACTCCTCTACCACACATGGATGCACTTCAGGGCTACTTACATCAACTCCACATGACTGCTCGTGCTTCTCAGAGGTATCATCGTATGAACCCGTGAACTCGGCCAAAGAAGAGTCCTCACCCTGAAAGTCAGAAGGAATCTCCTCCTGCTCTACCTCTGTCATCTCCTCAGCGTCACTCAAGCATGAGTGGTTAGGTCCCCAAGGTCCCTTGCAGACAAAGCAAAGTCCCTTCCTCCTCATCTCATTCTTGCTGCATAATCCCCCAAACTTGAGTAGCTCCTCCCTGGTCAACTGTCTCCAGAATAGCCGAATGTTATGCTCAACCAAATTCTCAGCTAGTTCATAAGCAGCGAGTGAGACCAACTATTCTCTCCTCCAAACAGACAACAATCGAGACTGCAACTCCTGGTAAATGGCATCACGACCTCTCATACATGATGATAAGATGGACTACATGTGTGCTATGACTCTGTTAGGATGATGCTTCCTAAAACTGAAGAAGCATTGGAACATCTGCAAGATAAGATCATCACACTTGAGATCGAACATGACTTCATAAGTCTTAGTCATGGCCATAATTTTCAGAACTTGAAGCTTCATCCCAAATGTAGGACCCTCATTGCTATCCAAATCTCGCAAAGTTTCTACTATTAGCCTGAAGACTCTCCTCATAACATCATCATTGTAAGGAGCTATAGGGGCGGTCAACATCATGATCCTACTAAGACAAGAGGCAACTGGAAGTCTAACCCCTTCATAGGGTTCCTCCAAGAACTTGTGTTGTATGAGGGCAAGCATCGCTTGTTTTAGAGCCCACATTAGTTTCTTCCCTTCTAACTGGCTCACTTTGGAAAGAAGTGTATCTAGTTAATCGAGTTTGAAAAGAATTTTCCATGTGACCGTCATGTGCTTCAAGTCTGTCCCAATGGCTAGGATTTTGTGGCCTATCTCATGTTTTTCTTGCAATTTCTTTGGCTGCTCTTGCTGTAGAATAGTATGCATTCCCCTTGAAAAGGGTCTGTTATTGGCTACTGTTAAGTTATTAAGGGCTTTTGTTAAGGTTTCATCCATGTTTTAGTTAAAAGAAGTCAAGTACATCACGCTGTTTTCACTGACACTCTCCCTTCCCCTCTAGAATATTTCCAATTTATCCTCAAAATTCTCTGATTTTGAGTGAGTTTACAGTGAGACATTTCTTCGAACAATTCTCTAGTTAACCGTTGTAGGTGCAAATTTGGATTTAGGGTTTAAATGTACATATACAGTCACCAATATTGCTCCACAATAACCTTCACTGATGAATTCAAAAATGCATGATGCGCTGAAACAAGGCTGTCTAGCAATCAATTAGCTAGCAATCAATTCAAGCTAAGACAGTCTTTGAAATAATGATTTACAATATAAAAACAAGGAACCTGGTTTGATGTTTGCAGTAAAATCCTCTTCATTGATGATATGTGACAATGCTCCTAGTACAACCGCAAACGAATGAAATCTGCAACTTCTGTCATGGTAGAGGCACTTCAAAAATTTTAACAGTTTTGGAACTTCCTCTTTGGCTCATTAAAGATCCCCTGCTAGAGACACTGATTTTTCTACTTTAGGCCTGTAATATATAAATCAATGTTCCAACTAATCCACACACGCTACTGTACACTTATGCACAACTACAAGCAACCACCAACCTTTGCTTCATCGCATTGATATATTGCTCTTCGCAGCTACAAGACTCCTATTTCAAGTTGTATGCATAAAACTTCACTCATCCCCCAACAAGTTATGTTCGCAAGACTTTCGGGGAAACACCCAGCTATACTCATGCACATGGAAGTCTTCTACATAGGTATTCCATCTCTGCTACAATAACTAACTCACAGACCGACACAACTGTTCAATGAACCAATCACAACATAGTTGAGGACCAAATCATGTTCCGGTTGGTTCCGGTTCGACGTGATGGGAGAAATGCAAGCCCACAGTCGCGACTCAATTTCCTTTCTGAGATGACGAGATGATTTAACTCGGTTGTCCAATATTATTCTTGCAGTTTGATGAATTTATGCAAATGGCTCCTTGCCGCCCATCGAGCTGTTTTACTTGACCCAGTCAACGATCAAATGGTCCCTATGAATTGTCTCAACAATCTATTTCTTTCTCTTCGAATATATGACTACACTATCCAAGGCAACATTATAGCCCACGCGTGTGCAAATACGTTCATCATGCTTAACACATTCCATATGTCTGCATTGGTCAATAACATGCAAAATTTCCCATTGCTAGCACACACAACAGTTTGGTTCTTGTGATATGATAATTTCCCATCTACACGATTATGACTGGCATGGTTTCTGAAAGGCTTTGTCCAACAAAATTCAAATTCGTCCCAAAATGCGGTTTCAACCATGAACATCTAATGCATTGACAATCGGTCAATAATAAGGCTTGTCAAGCCGTCTGTCTGGATTCTGTGTGGTCTCTGCTGGTATGAAACACGGGCCAAGCAACCCAAATATGTCATTTAGTTTTAATGCGCCCCTTCACTTTGCGACTAGGATTCAACGAATGCGATGTTTAGACATTGTACCTTTTCGCTATCAACCATTACCGTCAGTGATGTTTGTAGTCACTGCACCATCCACTGCAGTCTTACGATCAGATTCAAAACGCAGCTTCTCTGAGATGATTCAAACTGTTACCTATCTGTCGAAATAAATTCTGGTGCTGGGCAAATAAGAATTCCACTGCTAAAATGGCACGCACAACAACTTGCCCGACAAATTTATCAGTCGGCTCTCTATGCTGATGAAAATTTGTCCTAGCGATCCATTGGATGTTTACCTCCATAGTGGACAACTTGACTTCAATGGAAATCGTCACAAATTTGCAAAAAGATTCACACGTGATTCAATTAGCCCTGACGACCAATTGACTTCGTCTTCGTGTGATGATGTTGTTGCCAGAATGGACATGATCTGGAAAAGAATTCAGCTACCCAAATAGACAGCGCTGTGGTGTCTTGATATTGACCCACCTCTATTCGCAGCATATTCAACCATCAACTATGTCGTTAGCATATTTCAATTTGAATGAAATGTTTGGCCTTTACAACAATGAAACAATTTTGTTTCTAGCCTCTCTTAATAATTGGCTTCGGCCCCTGCCAACTGAAATATTTGGTTACGACCTTCATAATATTCAGTCCTTATGAATTTTAATTCATGGCTCTTTCAATAATAATTTGGACGAATAGTAAAATTCCAGCCCTTCACAAAAATGTGAATTTAATAATTTGGTCTTCAGTAAAAAAAATACCTTCACAACACACTCCAAATTCGTCCTTTCTTGCAATAAAAAGTTTGGCTTCAACAGTAGAATTTTGTATATTCAAAATAAACCCTCAACTTGGCTTTTCAAGATAACCCACGACTGAGCCAAGATCAAGACTCTGATACCACTATAATGTCCCAAATTAAGAAAATTTGGAACATGCACTTCAACTAAAATTACTATTCATTTAACAGAAGATTGTCATGTAAATATAACATATAAAATGTATGCAATTTTATAACATGATAAGCAGAAACAATCTCAACTCTATTATAATATATGAACTGGGGTTTTACATGCTGGAATAGCAAAATAACTGAGATAGCTGGTGTAACAACCCATCTATAAATACAAAGAACGCAAGCATAATAGCAGGTATACGGTACATGCATATGATAGCTACATATGCATGTGTCGCATACACCGCACTAGTATTTTATACTAAATTGATTATAAGTGCTAAATACCATGACACTTGGAATAGAAGTTCTACTCATTCATCAATATTGCGTAATGCATGGTTAGATCTTAAAAGAGGACTATACATATTATATGTTCCAGATTATTGATAAAATTATATTAATAAATTAATAAAATAAGTGTTAAATATTAATATAAGTAATTAATTAAAAATGGGATCCAAGTATAAAGTTATAATGTTATATTTAAAGCAAATATATATAAAACAATGTGATATGTTTTAATGTTATAAAGTTATAATGATACGTTATAATATTATAATGATACATGTATAATGTTTTAATCAGTGTTGATAATATCGGTATCGGGAAAATATCGGCGAGGGTCCAGAAAATATCTTATCGGCAATATCAACGAAAATATCGGCAAAATATCGGCAAATATCGACAAGCATAAAAAATATTTTTTTCAAATTTTTAAATATAGCCATTATTTTGCCGATATTTTCAAAATATCGCGATATTTTGCCGATATTTTCCGATATTTGCCGATATTTTGAAAATATCGCGATATTTTCTCGACGATATATCGTTTTGCCAAAAATATCGCGATATTTTTGAATATCGCCGATATTATCAACAATGGTTTTAATGATACATGTATACACCATGTATTGGTTATATTAAAGGAATAATTAATAAACACCATATGGGTTAAAAACATAAAGGGGCATTCATTCACGATTGGAAAGAAGATTAGGAAGGGATACGTATGCACGGGCGTGTCCTTAGCAAGGTGAGTAGTGGCTGTAGATGGAAGGGCGGCCACCGCCAAGCCAGAGCATAAAAACCACGGGACATGGAATTCGGGGGGACACAAAAAAACCAGAGGGAAGAATTCGGAAGGAGAAGTGAATTAGCCATAGGAAGAGCTTGAGAGTTCTGAGGTTCTGGGAATGGGGGAATAGTCAGCTTCTGTTAAGAAGCTTACTGGATTGAGCAGCCAAGCTCTGCTCAGTCTAGCTGGGTGGATTCGGTCTCCTGGTAACTGTAGCAGCATAGCTAGAGGCATCTTCCACTGCAGGAGTACAGGTAGGTACCTCAATAGTCCTGTTAATTGATTTTGTCAGGTTTTTGTTGAAAATGTTACAGGTTCATGCTTTAAATCCCTCACTGTTTTCTGTACATCTGTTCATGGCTCTTACATATGGTATCATAGGGTTGTTCAAACCCTTTCGACCTCATAGGCCCTGCGTTGTGGTCTGTGTAAGCTTCACTATGGTAACCCCTACTTCTGGTTCCTCAAATGTCATCGTAACAGTAGAGAAAACCCCATTGTCCCAATTCCCGAATCTCCACTTCTGGACGAGAAGCTGGTCTTGTTATAGATTTTGAATGACACCCGTGATGGCACCATCAAATAGGGAGAAAGAACTACCAACCTCTCGGCTAATTTTGGCATTACTCTGAGTGAAACCCTTCCATCTATTCTCATCCATGAGAATGTCGAATATATCGCGAGGCCTGCAATGGAACTTCTCTGTTAGATGAATAGTCTTGAAACCCTCCTTGACAACCGGAGGGGGGGCAGAAGGAATCTGTTTTCCTTCCACGCCTTTCTTAGGGGGCTTGGGCTTCGAGGGTTTGTCTTTGGATACAAGGACTTTGGATTCCATTTCGTCTTTGGCGGGCCCTATGACCGTCATATGCTGAACGTATTGTTTCACCCTCTCTAAAATGAGAGGCTTCCCATGGGCAAGAAAGGCCTGGCGGAGCTCCTCTGCGTAGGGTGTGTCTGTATTAACAGAGATTTTGATTTCGGGGTCCTGGTCGGCATTCTCGTCGGCTAGGTAAGGCAGGTGAAGATTGTCGTCCGTGGTGGCGAGGGTGTTTCCGCTCTCATCCTTGGCCTCATTGCTCCACGAGATCGTGACAGTGAGCTCGTAGCCAGGAATAACCTTCCCCTTGCAGATATTAATGTAGGGCTCGCCCTCCACCTTGTCCATTGTGCGAGTTTTGATGAAGAAGAACAAATTACTTCCCTGGGCATGACCATCGAGGACTGTGAGATCTTGGAGGAGATTGGAAAGGCGTCCCCTGGACCATTCCAGGCAGTCTTTCTCCGGCCAATGCCAGTTATGAATGTTAGTCCCGTCCGCTCGGTCGTCTACTATCCATCTCTTGTCGCCCTCTCCGAATCTCCCCATTGCTATACTCCTGGTTTTCCGTCTCTTTACAATTTCTTATGACACATCCGGAGTTGAAGAAAAACGTGGAACACGTGTTCATAATGGCTGGTGTTGTATGATCAGAAAATCCTACTGGATGTTGTCCCAAGAATGCCACATCTTGTATACCTGAACAGTGTGGTGACCATGGAAATTTATTCACTGCATATACCAGTAATCCATTTGCTGAATTCAATTTATTTGGAGACCCATTTGCGGCATATCAGGTATTCTGATGCTTGCCAAATTTCTAAACTTGCGGAAAATATTCAGATTTAATGGAAATATGATGCATGCCTGAATTTTAAATTCAAATTTTCTCTCCTTGTAAGAAATTTAAATTGAGTCCTCTAGTAATGAAATAAATATAATTATTATCTAAGAGTACAAGGGCAAGTGCTCTAAGAGAAGAAAAATGAGTGACTCATTAAAACCTTGAATTCCTTTTATGTCAAAGATTCAAGAGTTACAGCCAGATGATTTTCAATTTTTCAAATATTCATTCAGTTTGTCGGCATCTGGGATGCCTTACTGGTAGTCTATTTCATCTGGGCAGGAGAAATGATAAAAATTCAGTTGCTTGTATGATATAAATGCTACATATTCCTCTCTGGTTCCTTCTCTGAAACAATTAAGGAATGGAAAATATGAATTTTGCGAAGTATTTCAACAGATTCAGTTTGCTTCATTGTTATTAATAGCTACATATCTAAACTGAGATATTTGATTGATAATAGTATCATTCATCCTGTAAAATTTCTCATACATAAACCTATCAAGTTCAACAACTTTCTAAATATAGCAGTCTTCCATTGTCATTGGAAGGGAAACATCCAGTTCTAGTTTAGATGCTTTTCTCAAACAATGAACAGACTCTTCAATTTCTAGCTCCACCTTGGACGAGTGATGCACCAATTAGTGTCTTAAGTTACCCCAGTTGTGTTCTTCCAGTGCCTTTGCTCTCCTGGTAGTTGTTGATAGTATTGAATTCCTCTGCAATGCCAGCAATTACACTTGGTTGTGTATCACATAGTTGTAATTCAAAATCGCATATTTCTTCTGGTTTGCAGCCAATCCTACTCGCAATCAACTGTAGTAAAAGCAAATGATGCTGCATGCTCTCAAAATCTTCACCTTCTACTATATTCGTTTCTTGCCTTGCCTTTTGGTTAGCATCTACATGAACATATTCATTGCTTTCTATGCATTTATCATTTGATACAGCTAGCCTATTAACTTCAGCCATGAATGCCAATCTGATCAAATTCCTGATCATTTGGTTCAAATCAAGACCATTCAAAATGCCATATTTATCAACGAGTTGAGTACTCTTTGCAAACCACTGACATCATAGCACCTCTCAATCTGATATAAAAATTCCATTCTTCTGTGATATGAATTTACTTGACAACTGTTGCTGGAACAGGTATAAGATGGGCCTGTTTATCAATCTTAAATCCATCATTCACTGGCCTGTCCAAATGAATAGCAAGAGTTGGTATTCTAAGAATAGGTTCTTGGATTCTAACAAGTTCATGTGTGTATGAAATAGCACCATCAACGTTTCGCTTTATCATCACACGACCCGCAACAGCCAAATCTCGATCAAACCAGGTGTGCCATAATCCACCCCCATACAGTTGAACACCTATTTCCCTATTCCATGCTTATTCAATGTTCGAAATGTGGCACTGCAGACTGATTTATTGGAGATAAGATATATTAGTAGCCATCCGCATTTTTAGTTTGGTCTGAAAACTGTCTTTATTGTTAAAATATCTTGTTATGTACTAGCCGTTTGCCATATTCATCATAAATAAATTGATCTTCTGTTTTACATTTAGAATATTCCAAAAACTTAACGTGATTTGGTTACATTATAGTTGTTCCATGTCTCCCTTCTGCTATATTGGTTGAGGTCTGACCACTCTTATAAAATTTTAGGATCATTCTGTGAAGCATATACAATGTGCAAGTCTTAGAGCTGTCTGAAATAAAACCTGATTGCAAATTTTCATTATGTGAAACCCTCTCAACACTGCATCCTCCTCTGCATATTAACAAGAATGTTTAGGATCTACATACTTCGTAATAGTGCCTTTGGTCCTCGGTCACTCGAATTTCAAAGTAGGATACTGTAGAAACATTAAAAGAACCATTTTTTTTTTCTCTACCTTGCCTGATCAATTGCAATATATAGGTCACTGACTTACATTTTATGTACAATTTGACTAGTGATCTGAATTTACCCTTCAGTTTGACCCCCAACCTACATTTATGGTATGGTAGACTGCTGAACTGTATCTCTTCTAGATTTTAATCATGACATGTTTATGGTAAATTTCCCGGCTAAAGGTCAAACTGATATGGAACCAGAACAATCCTTCATTTATATATATTATAGGTTTAATCCATATCTAAGTAATATATTCAAAAATATAAATATGTATGCCCTTCTTTAAAGGTAATAGCTAGATTGAGATGTGACGGGTATGTTGCCGATGTTCATTGTAACGATGCATTTAACATTTTTCATTTTGTGAATGTTATTTAGTAATAAATTTTAGATGATTTATCTTAGGAGCTAATGACCATACACTTCTGCATTATTTCATATTAGGATAGAATACCCTACATTAGGACAAAGAGGTTGCGAGACCACCCTCCTTGACCTCGGTACCAGTAAGATCTGCCTAGCAGATAAAAATAGCAAAAACTATACCCGTTTATGAATGTGAAGTTGCAAAGAAAATTATATGTTAAATTCGATTGTCTACCTCAAAATTTTATAGAATTTATTATTTATACAGGAACCATTACAATGGTAAAGACATATGAGCGACGACGATGTGACCAGGCAGCATCACCGTCATTAATGCCGCCTTCGTCGCCATCATCATCCCCATTGCCACCACCATCACCATTGTCACTACCAAGACCATTATCAACATCAATCGCCCCAGCACCAGAGTTGACCGTGATAATGAACTCATTGGAAGCCTTATTGGAGACATTAAAAGAATCAACTAAGGCTAAGACCAAAGAGGAATTTCAACCTTTAGCTACCAGTTTAACGGAACCAAAGAATTGAGCCCAAAAGATCAAAAGAAGACATTTCTAGGGAGCTTCAGAAAATTAGACTCCCAGAATTCTCAGGAGGTCGAGCAGGTGAACACGCTGAAGCATGGTTAGAAGGTATGAACAGATGCTTTAGATTAAGAGAATATTCTTCTTCAGCGAAAACAAAAATTGTTGTATTTTAATTAAAGGAAAGTGCCTTGATTTGGTGGGGAAATCTGGAAAAGTAGTTGCACCTTACATCAGATAATGTCCCTTGGGAACTATTTGAGGAAAGGTTCCGCACAAAGTATTTACCTCCATACTTTCAACAATAGCAAGCCAGAGCCTTTCATACATTAATTCAAGGAAATAAAACAGTGGAAGAGTACGAGATAAGGTTTATGGAGCTTGTAAAATACATTCACTACTTAGATTCTGATGAACGTCAAGCTGAACGCTTCATATTTGGATTGAATCCTCGCATCAGAGCCTTGGTAAGCATGTGGAAACCATCATCAGTCGCTGAGGCGGTTGAATGTGGTCGTTATGCAGAAGAGCACCTTGGAATAAAAAAAGATATAGGGCCAGCAGAACCTTTACAATCAGGATTTCCAGGAAAGACTCCCCGAAACTTCTTCAGAGGAGGTAGCTCGAGGCCACCTTACGGTAACAGGTTTACCCCAAGAAGTATAGGAACAAGAGCTCCCATGGCAGTAAACACTAAAGCCGCGGAATCATCAAACACGAGTCCATGGACATCTCGAGGGATTGCCAGTAGAGGAAGAAATTCGAGAGGAATCAACATGAGAGGACGAAGCTCGTTCTCTAGAAATTTACGTCCTGATTCAAGAGGATCAACGCATCTTAATTGTTGGGGATGTGGGGGACTGCATTTTCAACGTGATTGTCTAGAAGCTTTGTCGAATATTTTGCACAGGACTGGAAAGGAACCGATATCAAACAATCGAGGTAATCATAGAATTCATGCAGTAGTCAGTGACGACCAAGCAACTCATCAATCCACTATAGTGGAATCTTCAGGTATTATCAATGGTATAAAACTCAAAATCTTATTTGATATTGGTGCCACAGATAGTTTCATTTCGTCATATGCATTAAACAAATGTGGGTTGGCAGCTCGTAGACAAAATGATTTCAAGCAGGTGGAAATGGCCTCAGGAGAACTCCAATCCGTGGGCTTTAAGTGTGGATCAATGCAAAATTGACCTAGGGGTCTGTACTACTAAACTAAAAGTTTATGTCACAGCCTTGGAAACTTATGATCTTATCATAGGTATGGATTGGCTAGAAGCTCATCAAGCTTGGGTAGACTGTTATGGGAAAAGAATTCTAGGTATAAATGATGAAGGAGAAGTAATCCAAATTCAAGGAATCAAGAGGAAGGTATTTTTACGCTACATATCAGCAATGAAAATGAAGCATTGTTTAAGGAAAGGTTGTTAGGCTTATGTAACTCAAGAAGTAAGCGAAGAAAAAGGACCATCCTTAGGATAATATCCGGTGTTAGCCAAATTCCCGGATGTATTTCCAAAAGAACTACCAGAATTACCCCCGGTAAGAGAGCTGGATCTCACTATTGAATTAAAACCAGGTACCCAACCGATCTCTAAAACGCCTTATAGAATGATAGCTCCAAAACTTCAAGAATTGCAAATTCAATTGAAGGAACTATTGGATATAGGACATATTCGGCCCAGTACATCACCTTGGGGCGCTCCTGTAATTTTTGTGAAGAAGAAAGATGGATCTTTAAGATTATGCATAGATTATCGAGACTCGAATCGAGCTATAGTAAAGAATCAATACCTTATACCTCGAATCGATGATCTTTTCGATCAAATGAAAGGCGCTGCTGTCTTTCCAAAAATTGATCTTCGATTAGGCTATCATCAGCTAAGGATTTCTGAAAATGATATTTCTAAGACTGCATTCCGGACACGTTTTGGACATTATGAATTTACTGTGGTACCATTTGGATTAACAAATGCACGAGCAATATTCATGAATCTTATGAATAGTGTTTTCCGCAAATATCTTGATCAATTTGTACAAGTCTTTTTAGATTATATTCTCATCTATTCCAAGAATAAGAAAGAGCATGAAGATCATTTACGGATAGTATTGTCCTGCCTTAGAGAACGTCAGTTGTATGGAAAACTATCCAAGTGTTCATTCTTTTAGGAAAGGATTCATTATTTAGGTCATATCATATTAGGTGAAGGGATTTTAGTAGATCCTAATAAGGTAAAAGCGATCATGGAATGGCCAATACCGAAAAATGCACATGAGATACGAAGCTTTATGGGTTTAGCTGGTTATTACCGAAGATTTGTGGAGGGATTCTCCAAAATCGCAAAGCCGATTACAATCTTTAAGCATAAAGGTGTTAAGTATGAATGGACTGAAGAATGTAATAAAGCATCCTCTGAACTCAAAAGACTACTCACCAGTGCACCAATCCTAAGAGTCCTAGATATGGACAAAGATTTTACGGTATGTACTGATGCATCCAAACAAGGGTTGGGTGAAGTGTTGATGCAGGATAGAGGAGTGATAGCATATGCTTCCAAAAAGTTAAAACCTCATGAAGAACTCTATGCTACTCACGATTTAGAATTAGCCGCTGTAGTGCTAGCTTTAAAGATTTGGAGACACTATCTAGTGGGATGAAGTTTTACACTTAAAAGCGACCATCAAAGTCTACAGTATTTGTTCACCCAAAGAGACTTAAATGCCAGACAAAGGCGATGGAGTGAATTCCTAAGTGAATATGATTTCGGAATATCATACATTAAGGGAAAAGAAAATGTAGTAGCAGATGCTTTAAGCAGAAGACCTCAAATATTTTCTCTTATATCCATTAAAGTAGACTTAAGACAACGAGTACTGTAACATCTTATAAAAGATAGCTGGTATTTAAAGCTGAGATCGAGTATTGAGGGTAAAAAGGCAAAAGAATCTAAATTTGAGGGATATGAATTAGAAAATGATGGAATCTTGTGATTCCATGGAAGGATGTATATTCCTGATAATAAGGATCTTTGAGACACTATCCTTGGGGAAGCCCACAGAGCAGCATATTGTGCTCATCCTGGAGTAGGGAAAATGTATGCGGATACCAAGAAACTCTTCTTCTGGTCAGGCATGAAACGTGATATCACTCAATTTGTTGCAAAATGTTTGGAATGTCAGCAATTAAAAGCAGATCATTGTCACCCAGCGGGTCTCTTACAACCTCATGACATTCCTATGTCTAAATGCGAGATCATTTCTATGGATTTTATCACTGGGCCACCTCTTACTTCTCAAAGACACAATGCCATTTTGGTAGTAGTGGATAAATTAACAAAAAGCGTCCATTTCATTCCCGTAAGAGATACTTACGATGTTGCTAACGTAGCTCGAGTATTCATAAATGAAGTTATCAGATTTCATGGAGTACCTAAGAAGATTGTATCCGATAGAGATTCGCGATTCACTTCTAGATTCTGGACTTACATGCAGACAACCTTAGAAACTCAACTAAATTTAAGCACTGCTTACCATCCTGAGACTGATGGGCAAACAGAAAGAGTAAATCACGTACTTGAAGACATGTTGCGAATGTATGTTATGGATCAGCAATCACACTGGGAAAAGTATTTACCCTTAGTCGAATTCGTATACAATAACAGTTACCACAGTTCGATTAGAATGCCTCCATTTGAAGCATTATACGGTAGACCTTGCAGAACACCGTTAAGTTGGGATAGGTTAGAAGATGGAGTGATAATAGGACCAGAATTAATCCATGAAATAGAAGAACAAGTAAGACAAATTAGACAACGATTAAAGGAAGCACAGGATAGACAAAAGAGTTAAGTTGATGCTCACAGAACTGATAGGAGGTATGAAGTAGGTGATCAGGTTTTCATCTGCATCAAACCAAATAAAAGTACTATTCGATTCGGAAAAGGGACAAAGTTGTCACCCCGATTTATTGGACCATTTAAAGTCGTGGAAAGAGTTAGACCTGTTGCCTATCGTCCTGCCACCTCACCTGCATAGAATTCATAATGTATGTATTTCATGTTTCTGTATTAAGACATTATATAGCTGATCAATCTCATAACCGTCAATGGAAGGAATTGCAGGTATCGGACAAGGAAGTCGTATCGGTCGAACCATTACGTATACTGGAACGTAGGGTTTGACAACTCAGGAATCGCCTGGTGGACCAAGTTAATGTTCAATGGGACAAATATAGTCCTGGATCAGCTACTTGGGAAAATACAAAGGACATATGTCAAAGATACCCTAATCTATGTCAATTTTGAAGAAACTTTAAACTATGTTTAGTATATATTTACTTCACTACAATTAGTGACTCAGAACCATTTTGAATGATTATATATAAATGTGAAATTTGTGATATAATATATGTTTAACTTCTGCTGGTACATGGATACCAAAACGTTATATGTTGTTGATCTTACTAAATTATAGTTGTCAAAGTAAAGTTTAAGACAGTTAAATGATTTTACTTCTGATAGGAACTAAGATAATATAAATCTGTTTTATTTATACATGTCAATATGATCAATGGAATAGAAATTAGGGAATAATTACATTTTAAATGAAAGTCAAATGACATGCATAGAATATGGCAAAATATGTTATATTGAAGTGACATATGTGAATAATACATGAGTTATTTTGAATATGCTGATGCACATTTTACGAATGCATGGATAAGTGTATGATTGCAGATAATAAACGGTTATCGGGATGACCACGTGATGACAGAACCTCAGAATAATTTAAAGCTCAAAGTGATTCTATGATAGGGTATTAGCCCTAATTCTACAGGGAGGGGTTGAGGTGTTGCCCATCGTTTATCCTCCGAACCCTGGAGTCATGGGAGGACTGTGTGAATCACACTCCCCTAGACATGTGATGATGACTGCTGGATGCCTACTGGGAATGAGGTCGATATAACCGACGTTGTCACCTTAGAGTTTATGAATGGTTAGGGCAGTAAAACTGACGCCATGGCATACTCTAGTAGAGGACGGATAGGATGGGAGCAAAAGAGACTAGGAAGGATAGGATGATTTTAGAATAGCTTGGGAACCTAGATAAGGCAAGGCATGGCCATTAAAATCATAAACCTAAAACTCTAATTTTATAGTCTCTTTATATTAAAATAAAAATTTTAAAACCTAAGAAGGGTGTACTAATTACTATCATAAGTAATCAGATAAGATAAAAACTCTAACTTCGGGATGAAGTTTTTTGAAGGGGGAGTGTATGTAACGACCCATCTATAAATACAAAGAACGTAAGCATAATAGCAGGTATACGGTACATGCATATGATAGCTACATATGCATGTGTCGCATACACCGCACTAGTATTTTATACTAAATTGATTATAAGTGCTAAATACCATGAAACTTCTTGGAATAGAAGTTCTACTCATTCATCAATATTGCGTAATGCATGGTTAGATCTTAAAAGAGGACTATGCATATTATATGTTCCAGATTATTGATAAAATTTTATTAATAAATTAATAAAATAAATGTTAAATATTAATATAAGTAATTAATTAAAAAAGGGATCCAAGTATAAAGTTATAATGTTATATTTAAAACAAATATATATAAAACAATGTGATATGTTTTAATGTTATAAAGTTATAATGATACGTTATAATGTTATAATGATACATGTATAATGTTTTAAACGTTATAATGTTTTAATGATACATGTATACACCATGTATTGGTTATATTAAAGGAATAATTAATAAACACCATATGGGTTAAAAACATAAAGGGGCATTCATTCACGACTGGAAAAAGACCAGGAAGGGATGCATATGCATGGGCGTGTCCTCAACAGGGTGAGCGGTCGCTGCAGATGGAAGGGCGGCCACTGCCAAGCCAGAGCATAAAAACCACGGGACATGGAATTCGGGGGGACAAAAAAAAAAACCAGAGGGAAGAATTCAGAAGGAGAAGGGAATCAACCATAGGAAGAGCTTGAGAGTTCTGAGGTTCTAGGCATGGGGGAACAGTCAGCTTCTGTTAAGAAGCTTACTGGATTGAGCAGTCAAGCTCTGCTCAGTCTGGTTGGGTGGATTCGGTCTTTCGGCAACTGTAGCAGCATAGCCAGAGGCATCTTCAATTGCAGGAGTACAGGTAGGTACCTCAACAGTCCTGTTAATTGATTTTGTCAGGTTTCTATAGAAAATGTTACAGGTTCATGCTTTAAATCCTTTACTGTTTTCTGTACATCTGTTCACGGCTCTTATAGCTGGCCTCAACAGATCTACAATAATACCACAATGGACCTCTCAAAACAAACTAAAAACCAAATAGATGCAACCTATGAACCTTGAATGGATTTACCAAGGAAAGAGATGGGTCACTGAATTGTTCGAGGGTTTTCGTGCTGGGGCTACTATTGGAGTAGAGAACCGGGTTCTTAACCTCTCATACAAAAAATGATACCAAATCCAAGATGTTCCCAAATGACCTTCTCATCCTCTTTTATAGATTTGATGGATCCCTCTAGAACCTCCCATTTTATTATTATTTTAATCATGGAGCAATTTTCCCTCTTTTATTTTGATTAAGTATTCTTTTTAATGCGGGAAAATGGTAAATTGGCCATCCTGTCTCCCTAGGTCATTAAAAATCTCATCTAACCATCCCATCTTGTAGATCTTCTCGTTCCAGTTCCAACGAGCTATTACACTAAGGTGTTCTGCCACGTATTCCTCCCGAAATGCCACCTTAAGCATAATTAATTGAGTCAAGCCCACTAATAACTCAATTTTCTAAAAGTTATCGGAATGCACCAGAACAAAAGGCAAACTGTGCAGATGATGGAATATACCAAGCAAATGCCATCAGACCTTATAAAATCTCCTCAAAACTTCCTCGGGACCCCTGATGATGTAACCTACTCCATTGACCTGGCCATCCCCTGCCCTGGAAACCCTGGTTGTATTATGAAAAAGAATAAAAATGGGGACATGACATCTATAGTGCCCAAGTTCCTGACATCCATAGCATCATACCTTAGCCATGGTCTTCCTTTTCTTTTGAGGACCAAACTTTCTAAATTTCCCTTTTCTTCTTGTCATAGCAACATATGCTTGATTCTTCTCATTTGGTCCTACATCAGGCTTTGTCTTTAGAGTCACCCAAAGAATCTCAGTCTCTTAGGTTCTCCCTAGGTCAGAAACCCTAGTCTCCTTAGGAGAGACCTTTTAATGCAGCAACAGGTTCTTCCTTTGATCTTCTTGTGATGCCTTCATTCCTTCTTCCTTTGCTCGTGGGAGAGTATGTAACCCAAGACAAACCCCAAAAGAATCCTTCCTTTGCTGATCCCAAAAGAATCCTTTCTTCTTTATCCCTAGAAGAAACCTTCCTTTGCTATACCCGGAGGAATCCTTCCTTTGCTCTCCCTTCTTTGCACTTATGCTGTTGGGCTCTTCCTTGTAGCACTTCGTAATCGAATGCTTGTCGAGTTTCTTGCCTCTAAGTGACGCTGAGTGTGGCTACTTATACACATCATCTCATGTCCCTTAGGCCGACATGATCTCAAGTAGGTAGGCCGACTTCTAGCAAGTTCTTCCATCATTGTAGGCTGACTTGAAGAGGATAAGTGACAAGGTCTTGGAGGATACTTTACATAGACAAGTTTGACCTTTTACAAATTATAACATGGCTTCATTACATGACAATGACTCTTATCATTTTATGACTAGATGACAAATACTTCCTAAAGACTCTCAATGGGAGTCTTGACTCAAAAATAAAAATCTCGTGCTCATGAAACCCATGAAGCAAGCAATACAATAATTTTATTTTTCTTCTTTACCTCTCATTACATAAAATCATAATTACATGTCATTATGAAGACCGAACCTAGTTACACTTTTCAACAAGACCAAGGGTCACAAGAATGTATTATAAATATGTATCATCTGAATAGTAAAGGCATCTCATGTTCTATCATTTGCTGTCCATTACTTTTGTGTGTTTAACAGATTTTCTCATATTTCAAATATTCTAAATACTCGCGTGTGTATGAACCTTGTTCGTTACACAGAGCCATATTAACTTGCATTGTATGGCCTCTGCCTACTACCCAGATTTGCCTCTCTCCTGAATCCCTGCTTTCTCTCACACTGGATTGCTCAACTTTCTCTACTGTTCCATTGTGTAAACCCTATATCTTGACCTGTTTTTATATTTTTAGCTAAAACCAAAACTCTAATCTATTTTTTGAGATAACTCATAAATCCTAATTTAAGTCATGCAGCATGAAATACCAATGTTCCACCAAGTTTCAAGGATGAGGAGGTGAGGGAGCGGGGATACGCAGGAGCGGCTTATGCAAAAGCTCCCCACCCATTTTTAGGAAATGTGGGGGGATGTCGGGGTCTTGAAAATTTATAAATATAAAATATAAATCGATGAATCATATAACTGGAACAAATTTAAAACGAAAAGCATGATCATTCATATCATTATCATATAAATTATAATCATACATCATACATGTAATTTTGTAATTGTACAGTGTAACTACTAGTCTACTAACTTACTAACAATGCACAATGAAAATAAATTATAAAATTATAAATGTTTAAAGTTTTAAACCTTAAACTTTAAACCATATTGATGTTCCACTTCCAACTATGAACATTGAATATTGAATAATATAAAAGTCAAGTTTGATACATCAGTGACAACATTTCGTTCAACGAAGGAGCAGACAGAAGGCTGCTTGGTGATGGCAGCAATGTTCAGTTCAACGAAGAAGCAAACAGAAAATGAAATGTGAAATAAACATAATGTAAACCCTTCCTAGTCGGTTAAGAAATATTAAAAATTATGATTTTTTTGTTTCATAAAAAAAAATTGCGATTTTTTTTTATGAAACAACCCGTCAAAACACTTTTCGCCTAGGAAACGACCCCAATTGGAGGAAACACCCCCAAAAATGGAGGAAACGACCCCTTTCAAGTTTCCTCGCGTACCTTGTTTCTTGGGAGTGTGGGGAAACGTTCCCCTCTCATCCCCGGAGCGCGAGGCAGCTAAGAAACTCGACCCCCAGGTAGGGGGATGCGACCCCGTGGAACACTGTGAAATACACTTTTTAGACACAAGTACTAAATATAAGGCTTCTCATTTCCTACTAAAGTGAATTACGTAGATATGCCTTTCTGAAATAGAAAATATCAAGTACTTCTCTTTCATTCACATTGAACTTGTGCAAAAGTCCCTGTCCATGCTATATTTCTGAACATAATATCCCGGGGTTTCTGAACATGAATCTTCCATGCCCAATGCAACTTTCGAGGTTGATTATTTGGCTATTGGACCAATGGACTAGAGGATAAAAGATCAACATTCTATGCTGCTGCTCATCTATAAAGTTACTCTGGCTTTTCTTGCTCTTAAATGCTGCTGCTCATTTATAATCTTATAAATGCTTTTCTTGATCTCTTAGCAGATAATACTATATCTATCGTAACTTTCTCTGCTGTCTCCTACTATGCTTCACACTTAACTTTCTTTTTAGGATGATATTGAAAAGGAATTCATAGGCAGAGTCACTCCTGACTTTGCATTTCAAAAAAGCTACCTTGCTTTTTGCAAGAACTCTTAAATACAATAATAGGAATGATAAATAATCAATCATTTCAATTGCATTGAACCTTCTTCACTAATTAGTTTTATTATCGAAGCAAGTAAAGATGCTTCTTCCAGTGAGAGTGTAAATAGTGCAACGTTTGTGCAGATATTGGCTGTGTGCCACTCAGTTGAGGCCTGTATCTTTAATTTGAATGTTAATGTGACACTTTTTTCCTTGCTTAGTTAGAAGACAAACAACCTCTATTAAGCACTAAGGTTGATTAAGCATGATTAAGGTGCAATGTTCCACCAAAAGACCGCCTTCAACATAGTTATTCTTGTCTAGAAAAGATGTCTTCTTGGATGTTATTTTGCTTTGTAGTCAATGATGCCACATTCTCCCGCATGAGGAAGTAAAAGTTGTTTTGTATAAATTGTTGTGAAGTGCTGAATTTTTCTCGTCTTGCAAATATAGTCAGTTAATGCAGTCCTGGTCCAAACCAACAAATGTATTTTGTATTTGGAGAATATGACAGGATGCCATCATTTGCATTTTGACTGAAAAGCAGTGGATGTGGGTAGTGCAGGTCGCAGTCTGGACCTGCCTGCGCATGCACGGAGGTTTTAGAGTCAATCATTGATCAGAATAGGCACTTGTGTATGCCTAATGATGCAGGCGTGCTGCTGTTGCAAACTGATACTGCAAAGGTTGCTAGTCATTTCATTGTCAGATAGAAAGTGGCATACATTCTTGTAAATTATTTTGAATATTAGTAAGGGACTTTTCTGAAATTCCCTGTAACAGGATGCAAGGAATCCTCAAGAACTCAGAGCAGTGGAGCTCGTGGCTGCATATTCATCTTTATCTTTTGGTGTGGGATACTTTGGGAACTCAATGGATAAACCTAAGGCATGTATCTTTTATAGGTGTTTGGCTTCATATTCTATGCTTATGAACATCTGTCTTTTTCACCAGTAGACATTTAGAGTCTGGATTTGACAATCTCAATACACTACTGTTAGTACCACTTATATGTGAACTTCGAAGCCCATAGAGCTTTTTTAATGTTGATATTAGCCACAATCAATTAATTTTTTTTCAACAAGGTAGATTGCACTGAGAGTAGCAAGGTGCATTCTACAGCCCAGTATAAGGGAGATGCATAATGTTTGTGCCTAATGCTGATGTGACACATGGCATAAGTCAGCCTTATATGATATTTTCAAAAATTAAAAAATAGCAACCAAATATAAATCAGATGAGTAATATCTGTTCTTACAAATCAAAATATAAAAATAACTGTTATCTAAAAAGGAATACAAAGTATATAAATAACCAAGAGGATCAAAGGAAATTGAGATACAAATCTTTTGGTGCTTAAACGATCTCAGATGAATCTATGCTACCGTGTGTATCTATATATGTACTGATATATCTATCCATCTTTCTATATATATATACACAGTGGCATAGATATAGATATTGTTGAAAATGTAATTAGTGTTGGTCTTCATAATATAATAAAATGTAATTTTTATCATTGACATATTTATTATATTCATTATTATTATTTTAATTTTGGTCAAAGCATGTTCTCCATGCTTATAAAGTCAAAAGAGTTAAAAAAAAGAATTTATTATGAGTCAAAAAGAAAATGTATTTGAGTGAAGTCCCATTTGGACTTTCGTAAGAAAAGAAAAATAATTTTTATTTTGAGTTAAAGAGTCAAACAAAGACCAAGTAGGCCCTCCTTGGACAAGTTGGCCTATGTGGCAGCGATTCGACCCCCCTGGACAGCTATAGATAAGAGTCAACTCGACCTCTTGGGTTCACTCACTCACATACACTTCAATCATTGATTTTTGTGCCTAATCAAGAAGAAAAGGAGCCCAAGTAAAGGAGAGAGAAGGAAGTCAGAGGAGAGACAAATTCGGGTTTTCTGCCTTGTTTCTGCTCACACATGCGAAGATTCTGATTCCTTCATGCAAGTCCCCATGCAAGAAGACAGATTTAACATCCATCTGATGGACTTCCCATTTGAAAGAGACAGCAAGGGAAAGAACAAAGCGGACAGAGTTCGTTTTGACAACAAGGGAGAAGGTTTCAGTATAGACAATGCCTTCAACTTGTGAAAAACCCTTAGGAACAAGACGAGCTTTATGTTTATCAACTTTTCCATCTGGTTCAAACTTGGTTCTGTAAATCCATTTGCATCTAACAAGTTTTCATCCCTTTGGAACAGGAACAAGATCCCGTGTATCATTTGCCAATAATGAACGATATTCTTCATTCATAGCTGCGTTCCAATTTGGATGGCTTGAAGCTTTTGCAAAGGTGTCAGGATTATAATTTGCTAAAGCTTGAGCCAATAAAGAAGAGGCTCTATCGAATTGAGAACGTGTACGTTGCTGATTTGTTGGATCACCTGCAAGAGCACCTGCTGCATCCCGAGTAGCCCAAACCCATTTTGGAAGCTGAGGAGATGAAGGAGGATCTTGAGAAGGTGGGGGAGGATTGTCATCCTCGCTGTCATCATCTGAAGAATAAATATTTTCAAAAGTAGAAGGGATAGAGAGAGGTAGCACATCCACCGAACTAGGCTCGTAAGCCGATATATTTTCAGCAAACTTTACATCTCTTTTAATGATAACAATTTTTGGACTTAGGTGAAAAAAGTCTATATCCTTTGACGTCTTCAGAATATCCAACAAAAATACATTTTTCACTCTTAGGTTCTAAGGCTTTATGTTTCTCATCAGGAATATGGGCCCATGCTTCACTTCCAAAAACACGAAAGTGACTTACATCTGGTTTAATTGAGCTCCATGCTTCTTCTAGAGTGATATTCTTTAAAACCTTAGTAGGAGTGCGATTTACTATGTAATTTGCACAGTTAATTGCTTCTACCCAAAAATTAATACTAAGTACTTTAGATTGAAGTATACAATTAGCCATTTATTTTACGGTGCGATTCTTCCTTTTAGCTACACCATTTTGTTATGGAGTATATGGAACAGTATGTTGCATTTGAATTCCATGCTCTCTGCAAAAGTTGATGAATTTGTTGTTAACATATTCTTTGCCATTATCAGATCTTAGCTTAAGAATTTGATGTCCATATTGTTTCTCAACAAAAGCCTTAAAGGCCAAGAACATGTTAAATACTTCACTCTTGAGTTTTAAGAAGTATACCCAAATGCGCCTGGAGAAATCATCAATGAAAGTTAAGAAATACTTGTAGCCAGAGAATGAAACAACTGAAAGTGGACCACATAAATCACTATGCACAAGCTGTAAAGGGGCTGAGGCATGCCAAGAGGCATGTTTTTCAAAACTATCACGATGATGTTTTTCGAGTACACATCCGGAACAAACACCATCTTTGCAAGATACCATAGGAAGACCTGTCACCATATTTTCTTTACATAGATTTGAAGGGAGCAATAGTTTAAGTGACCAAATTGACCATGCCAAAGTTTTCTTACTTCATCATTATGAGCAACAAATACCGAGGGAAGTGTTGATGACCCAAAGTTGTTAAACTTATACAATCTTGTAGAATCATCAGCAATGCCAGTAGCCAAAATCTGTCTAGGATCTCTTAGGTCCTTAATTACAACATCGTGAGGTGAAAATTCAATGGTTTTACCTTCACTTGAATGAATTATTTGATATATAGATAGAAGGTTTTAGGATAAGGTTGGAACACATAATACATCATTAAATTGACCATTGTCTAGATGAACAGTTCCAGTCCCTACAACACTAAGAGATCTATCATCACCAACATATATATTTTTGGTGTTACAATCATTTAAAGAACAAAACATGGCTTTGTTTTTGGCTATGTGATAAGAAGCTCTAGAATCAATAAGCCATTCATGAGAATGAGAAGAAGAAGATACATTTAGTGCATAACCAGATTGAGATGCTTGACAACCACATGCAGAAAGTGCTATTCCCGAAGATGAAGTTGAAGTTGAAGAGTGCTCCAAATGGATGTTATGCTTCTTCATTCTTGTTTCCAAGGCTTCCATCTTCTTAAAGCATTTGGATTCTAAGTGGCCATCTTGGCTACAAAAGTTGCAATGTCTATCAGTTTTCTCCCCTTTGTTTTTATTTGCCTTATCATTTTGTTGAATTGATTTTTCATTTTGAGAATGAAATTGCTTAGGACCCTTTTTTGGTTTAGGACCATTATTTTTAGGATACTGCTTCTTAGGATTCTTTGAATTTGGTTGTTGTTGGTCAGCTAAGGCTTTCTTAGAAAAGTTTCCAAGGTTAAGAAGACCAAGATGTAAGAGTTTTTCTTGTTTTCTTATTAAAGAATCATAAAAGGCATCAAAAGAGGGGGACTTGTAGTCTTGTCCTTGAGAAATAAAGGCTTCTCTAGTAGAATGGAAGGTGGAAACAAACACAGAGTAGGTTGGTCCCAACTTAGTAAGAATGGGATAGATAAGGCTACCATCTTCCTTTTTAACCTTAACACTTTCCAAGAGAAGTCTAAGGGTCTTGAACTTGGACAAAAAGTCTTCAATGGAAGAAAAATTATTGGGGTCCAACGTAAGCAACTCATTTTCGAGTTGATGGGCTCTAATTTCATTTTTAATTCCAAAAACTTTAGTGAGCTGTTTCATTACTTCATTGGGGGTATCAAGTTCTATGATATGGAATCTAAGGTTTGGAGAAATAGACATCCCTATCAACCCACGTGCTTAATCTTGCCTATTTTCCCATTTCGCTGCCTTATCTTCATCTTTAGGTTTAGTTTCTTGGCTTGAGGCTATTCTGTAAAGATCTTTACTTCTAAGTAAATCCACAATGTAGGACCACCATTGGAAGTAGTTGGTGCTGTCAATAATAAGTTGGCATGGACTTTCCATTTTAACATAAACTGAAGCTATATATGTTGAAACTAAGTGTTCCAATGGAAAGATCTCGAAAAATTACGCTGATTAAAAAAAACGGCTTTGAAAATGGTTTCTGGATGAAGAAATGATGTCTTTTTGAAGAAAAGTTGTTGAAGATGCTGACAAAGTGCGTGAATGTGCAAAAGTGAATGATAATGTTATATTTTAGAAAAAATCCCTCCCTTCCAAACTTAATCTAATTAGCTCACTTTAAAAAAAAGATTTTATGTGACCCACTTTTATAAATAAGTGAAAATCACTTTTACAATACCCACTATATTGTAATTTAAATAAAAGATAAAGAGACTTCAGAATTATAAGTGACTCACTTTTTATAATGGGTGAGAACACTTTTACATAAAGTAACTTTAAAACATAAGTTACATGTACTTTTTGAAAAAGTAACTCAACAAAAAGAAAGACATGAACTCAAGACCTCTATTCTCATAAAGTAACTTTGGACCAAGTGAGCTAGTTTAAAAGGTTAGTAATTTTTGGAAAAGAGGAAGGGTTTTTTCTTTTTTTTTGAGTCACTGAAGTTTTGGGGTGCGTGCTTACTTGAAAAAACCCTTTTTGTCTACAAAACAAAAAACCACACAACCCAACACGGACATACAAAAAAACCAAACCTTATGGCTTGAAGTTAACTTTTGCCAAAAACTAAATATTTTCCTCAATGTTTCTGATTTTCCCAGATCACATTAAAGCGTAGTGGAAAATAGTATACACATGAGAAAAATCCTTCCTTTCTGTTTCTGATTTGCCCAGATTGCACAGAGATGCGGGGAAAAGAGCACACACAGAAACTAAGGTATAGATCCTGTAATAAAACACAGAGAGATAAATAAAACGAAATAAACAGAGAGATAAATAACTAAAACTGCAAATAAAGACTGTATACTTCAAGATCTTAAAAATGACGTAGTTAGGGCTATCAGAAACGTTTTCGCGTGAAATGAAAGGGGCTCGTCATTGGACTAGATGCTCCTAACACAATAGAGCAATCCTCTTGGCCTGAAAGTAGTCAGAAATAGTAGATCTAGGAAATGACAGTTGGATGCAGTTGTACCAGCTTTCGATTTTGATCACCAACGGATGCGGCCCGGAAATAGCTTTGATACCATGTAGGAATTTACAAGGTAAGTTCCTCAAATAGAACATCAAAGGACACCGCTCACAAACAGATCACAGATCAATACACCAGTATTATTGACGTGGTTAAAACCTTCAAAGAGGGAAAGAGTCCACAACATGAGCCAACACGGCCACTTCAGACAATTTATGAATGTAAAAGAAAGAAAATTTACATAAACTTCTCTCAGGAACGATCACCTTACAAATGACCCTCCATGCTCTTTAAATAGAGATCATGGACCAATAAGGTGTTAAGCCATAGATCAAGTGTCGGTAATACCGAGGAGAGAATGAACTGTCAGATCACTTGATGTCTAGAACATATCGTGACCGTGGGATTGTAAGTTAGAAAAGTACATAGTAGAGAAACACATGTTACCTAACTCTACACTAGACCAAGTTATAATTAACTATTTCCTATGTGTCAGAATATCCTAACATTCATGGGAACTTTTGGGCATGGATTGGTGGGGGGATTTGGCGGAAAGAGTGGGTTAGGTCTGACTTCTTGTCTCCATTGCCTAATTTCGTGGTTACCCTTGTATCCTAGTGGGAAGGAATGTGGGCCGCTCTTCAGCAGGAAGATGAGGCCAGACTTAGTCAAGTGCAAACTTGATGGCAGCAACAACAGTGGGATGAAGCCCAAGGAGGAGGAAGAGAATGCAACTCTTGCATCTAAGCGGCAACAGGAACAATGAAAGAAGAAGAATGAATATGGTCACTTCGCTACACAGTGTCTTCTCAAGAAGAAGGACAAGGACGAGAAGCATGATCCGAAGGATGCATCCGCAGAGACTAGTAGTAGACTAGTAGTGATAACTCCAACAACAACTGCATCATGCTGAACGCCTGTTCAATTTTTTTGGATGCTTTTCCATTGCTGATGTCGTAGCAGTAGCAGTTGGAGAAGGTTGGAGTGCAGATGCAGTGTTGGTAGTGGCAGTGAAGTAGCATCACAAATGCATAATTTATGAGGGTTGTAGTACAAATGCAGTGTTGGTAGTGGCAGGGTCAACAACAGTAGAAATGCAACATTTGCGCAGTAGTTGGTGGGCAGCGATGTCAAACATCAATAGTGCAGAGGGAGATGTTATAGAGAAGGGTGATGCTTCAACAGGTTGCATTACTAGAGCACATTCCTCGCTAAGAGGGAGTGCTGATTTCTAGTAGCGTCAAATGTGCTCCTAGCCTCAAAATTTGCAGGGAGGCGAGAACACATGTATTCCACAATACCGAGAATCGGTTTGGGAAATTCCATAGACAATTTTATTGAAATAATTAATTATTATTAATGGGTGCCTAAGTCTAAACATAGGAAATTAAAATAATTAAAGGGTATTAATCAAACTGAGGGTGAAACTTCTAGAAGAAGACGGAGAACAAGTTCAAATGATATGAGCCATTGGTTATAATCTAATCTAGGTCGTTGATTACTCAATTGGAGGATTATAAGAAGGACCTCGATGGGCATTTGGAAAACAAATCAAGTGAGAGATTAGAGTTTGAATTTCTCAAAGAGGGTAGTGCAACAATTGCTAGAGAGAAGATTGAAGTGATTTCTTGTAGTGAGGGGCAAGGATAGTTCCAGAGGGAGATTTCTTGATCCAGGAATACATCGCAGAGGAGGTAGAGAGAGATCTGAAAGAAGCAGCGCAGAGGCTACGCTAGGCAGCGAATGTTCATGCAGAGGCAGTGTGGAGCTTCAGAGGAAGTTTGAAATTCAGTTGGGAAGTCGAGTTCCTGAACCAGAAGCCAGGGTGTGAGACAAAGGAATGAAGCTCCAGATAGCAGGAGATCCGAGAAGAGGTGACGCAGATCCCTAGAGAGGTTGACGCAGAACTGCGTAGGCTGACGCAGTAGCTGCACAGAGCCAACGTGTGGCCAACCATCCAGGGTCTGGATTAGTGTCGGATCGCCAATGATAGTTTAAAGTATTTCTCACTAATCTTTTTCCAGTTAGATTCTCTGTATTGGATAGCCAACAAGGCATCCAAAGATTGTATTCAAAAAACTACTGCTTAATAATACAAACCCTTAGCTGCTGCACCAGTTTTCCTGCATTAGGTTTTTCCAGGGACATTTGTCCAAAAATAACGGTGTCATGTGTTGTGTATTTCTTTCTTGCTCAATTTCTTGTTTCCGCATTAAAGTTAATTGGTGAAGGCTGCATTGTATTAGTTTCGATATTTGCTGTAAGATGTAGTAAATGATTTTTTAGTAATTAACAAATAGAAGGAACTTAATCAGTTGCTGCACTAGAAATTTGGGTCTTCGAAATTTTCACACATCAAGCATCCGCAAAGGCCCAACGGCTCACTTTGTTGATCATTCGACCCTCTTGAGAGACTTATCTTTACATTATTGAGCTATTTGGTTGGCTTATCACCAAAAGTTTTGTTATTAGACAGATTATTTTATTTGGGGGGTATAAGGCCAAATTAGCTAAATCGATTTCATAAGGAAGTGTATAAATAGAAGTGAGAAGATTCATTTTCATCATCATCACTTGGATTGGATTATTCTCTTGTGATATTTTCACTATTCTTTTGGGAGGATGAAATTGGATGAGTGGATGAATTTTGATATTTGGATTTCTTCATTTTTGTCTTGGAGCTTCACTATTGGCATATATGTGGAATTCCTAAACCTGGAATCCATACCGTGGCAACCTGATGTTACTTCATCTACTTGTTAATCCATAGAAGTTATTTACTGTGTTCTATGGTAAATATCGAAGTAAATACAACTGCAATATCCACTATTTAAAATAATTTGTCGAAACAAGAGAATGAACAAGAAAAAGATACAACACAATGAAACAATTATTTTTGGACAAATGTCCCCGGAAAAACCCAATGCAGGAAAATCGGTGCAATGACTCTGAAGGTTTTGTTATTATGCAGTAGTAAATCTGATTACAATTTGTTGGAAGCCTAACTGGCTATCTGATACAGAGAGAAATTGGATAAAACAAATAGTGAGATGATCTCACCCTATCATAGGTAGAATCTAACCCTAATCTCCCTACAAGGAGGCTTTGTGTCCCTTCTACGTCAGCCTTTGTGCAGATCTGCATCAACCCTACGCAGTCTCTGCATCACTTCAGCTGGGGACTGCACTGCTCTTCCTCTGGATCCTCTATTTCCCAAAAACTTCGATTTCCAGCCTCCCGGTCTCACACCTCGGCTCTGGGCTTTTGAAACTTGATTTCCTCAGTAGGAATTCGATCTTCCTCTAGGCTCTACCCTACCGCTGCGTCAGCTCTGCATGGGCTAGCATCAACCTCGCTCTGGATGTCATTCTCCCCTCTCTGCCTTGTACTCTCTGGCCCAGGAAAACTTCCCTTTTTCGGATATTTCTGCCCCTCACTGCAAAAGATCACTATCAAAAATCTCTCTACCAGCTGCTCTACTTCTTAAAATTGAACTTCTGATCTCTCCTGTGTGTGTTCTCCAAGTGCCCATCAAGCTTTTTCTTATAATCCTCTCGTTGATCAATCAATGACCCAGATTAGATTCTAATCAATGGCTAGGATCATATTGACTTGATGTCCACCTTCTTCTAAAAGTTTCACCCACAGTTTATATTAATACCTTTTAATTATTTTAATTTCCTAAGTTTAGACTTAGGGTCCCATTAAAAATAATTAATTATTTTAATAAAACTATCTTCGGGTGGAATTTCCCAAAATGATTTCTGGGTATTGGAGAATACATGTGTCTAAGCCTCCCTGCAAAATTTGAGACTTAGAGTACATCCAATGCCACCAGAAATCAACACTCCCTCTTAGTGAGAAATGTGCTCCAGTAATGCAACCCGTTGAAGCATCACTTTGTTCCGTAACATCTCCTTCTGCGTTGTTGATGTCCGACATCCTGTCCACCAACTACTGCACAAATGCTGCATCTATACTGTTGCTGACCCTGGCACTGTCAACACTGCATCCATACTGCAACTTCCTCTCAATTTTGCATCTGTGTTGCTATTGGCCCTGCCACTGACAACTTTGCATTTGTACTGCAACCTTCTCCGACTACTCCTGCTACTGCATCAACAACGGAAAAGCATCCCAAATTACTAAACTGGTGTTGAGTATGATGCATCTCGCTACTGGAGTTTGACTGTTGCTAGTGTTTGAGCTGACCCTCTGAAGCTTCTGTGCTACTGCTGACCTCTGCCCTGTGCCATCTGCACCACTGCCAACTCTGCTCTGCGCTGCTCAGTCTCTGGCACTACTAGCCACTACAACTGTCAATCTGGCACTTCTCTGCATCAACTAGCCCGATCCATCCTACTACCTCCTTTTTGGATTCCTGTAGCAAGGAATTAATCCAAGAGATGGGCTCCTCAAGGATCCTGTCCATCTGTAGCTCTTTCGATCTACAACTCTAAATTAGCCCACCTCCCTCCTGAAGGTATCTCGACTGTGATGGCAAACTCATCCTCCTCGATCATCACGACTGCAACCTTCAGATCATGCTTCTCATCTTTTTCCTTCTTCCTGAGACGACACTGTGTTGCGTGGTGATTGAGTTCACCATGCTTGAAGCATTTGATCTTTGAAACGTCCTTCTTCCACGTCTGTTGCTCTTGCCGCCCCTTGGATGCGAGGGTTGCATTCTCTTCCTCGTCCTTGGGCTTCGACCCACTGCTGTTGCTTCTGTCATGTTTACACTTGACCAAGTCTCTCCTCAGCTCCTCTTGCTTAAGAGCTACCCACATTTCATCCCAGTTTGGCAAAGTCGCCCTGCCTAGGATGCTTTGGACAAAGACTTGCCACTCCTCAGATACTAAATTTAGGGCTAGTGTTATCATCTCAGAACCTTGAGGTGTTGATCCCATGATTGCCAATTCATCTCAGGTCTCTTGAAGCTTCGTGCGGAATGGATCAATGCATTCCCCCTTCTACATCTGTGTAGATCTCATCTTCTGCTCCAAGTACATCTTCCGCTGCTTAGAAGATCCTTGATACAATGTCGACAATGCATCCCACATCTCCTTGGCAGTATTTCTGCCAGCTTTGCGACAAACTATATGATCCTTCACTCCATCGAGGATCATTCTTTGTCTTCGCCATTTCTCCCTTATACTTCTTGAGCAAAGCATTCGCAGGCTCAGCTACCACACTGTCGACGTAGACTTTGAGAAAATGTTCATCCAGAAGGCATGGCATCCTTGCCTTCGAGATCTCATAGTTGGATGCCCAATCCGACTTGTCCCGATCTCTCAGTCCGTTGGTTGCAATCTATGCCAAGTAGAAATGTCGAATAGCCTCATCTCTCCTCTGCACAACACTGGACTGGCCTACGCACTCCCTTCTAGAGCTTGTAGATCTGCGCCCCTCCCCTGCTGCTCAGCTAGTGAGAATTCAAACTCCTTGGATGGAAGTCCTCTGAGGAAGAAATTCCCTCTACCGTGTCTCTCTTCCCATCGACGTCTTTCTGCCCAACAACTGCCTGTAGAAAACTGTCACACCAGAAAACCCCTCTTCGCTGAAGCTTCTGCTACGCCGCCCCCTCTGCTGTTGACAAATCTCGATTTGGAAATCCTACCTCTTTGTCGACTCACTCAGAGAGAGATTTACCACGAAAATCTTGCCCTCCTGGCCTGACTGTGCAAACCCTCTTGGGATTCGAATTGTTGCCTCTGCAAAAATTTCGAATTCCCTTCTTCCTTCAGTGTTGGGTCTTTCGGCTCTATTCTTTTTGCTTCACCTATAGCTCTGATACCATGTGAAAATTCCTAAACCCAGAATTCCTACTTGTTAATCCATACAAGTTATTTACTGTGTTTTACGGTAAATATCGAAGTAAATACAATTGCAACATCCACTATTTAAAATAATATGCAGAAACAAGAGACTGAATAGGAAAACGATACAACACAATGAAACAATTATTTTTGGAGAAATGTCCCCGGAAAAACCCAATGCGAGAAAACTGGTGCAACAACTTTGAGGGTTTTATTATTATGGAGTAGTAAATCTGAGTACAATTCGTTGGAAGCCCAACTGGCTATCCGATACAGAGAGAAACTGGACAGAACAAGTAGTGAGATGATCTCACCGTATCACTGGAAGAATCTAACCCTAATCTCGTCGAAGGAGGCTTTGCGTCCCTCCTGCATCAGCGTTTGAGCATATCTGTGTCAACCTTATTTAGTCTCTGCGTCACCTCAGTTGGGGACTGTGCTGCTCTTCCTTCGAATCCTCTGTTGCCCAGAAACTTCGATTTCCACCCTCCTGGTGTCACACCCTAGCCCTCGGCTTCTGAAACTCAATTTCCTCAGTAGGAATTCAATCTTCCTCTAGGCTCTGCACTGCCATAGCGTCAGCTCTCCATGGGTCAGCGTCAGCCTCTCTTTGGACGTCGTTCTGCCCTCTCTGCCTTGTACTCTCCAGCCTAGGAAAACTTCCCTCTTCCAAATACTATCTCTGCCCCTCACTGCAAAAGATAACTATCGAAAATTTCTGTAGCCGCTGCTCTGCTTCAGAAAATCAAACTTTTGATCTCTCTTGTGTGTGTTCTCCAAGTGCCCATCAAGCCTTCTCTTATAATCCTCTCGTTGATCAATCAACGACCCAGATTAGATTCTAACCAATGGCTACGATCATATTGACTTGATCTCTGTCTTCTTCTAGAAGTTTCACCCATAGTTTATATTAATACCTTTTAATTATTTTAATTTCCTAAGTTTAGACTTAGGGTCCCATTAAATATAATTAATTATTTTAATAAAACCGTCTCTAGGTGGAATTTCCCAAAATGATTTCTGGGTATTGGAGAATACATGTGTCTAAGCCTCCCAACAAAATTTGAGACTTAGAGCATATCCGATGCTACCATAAATCAACAAGATAATGATGATTGGATATACTTTTTCTTACATGTAAGTACTCTTTTAATGTTATTTTGTCATTTTCTTATGTCAAATGCATGTTGTTGGGAATTTTCTCTATACTAGGCTGAAATTTACTGCTTTTCTTATGTGAAATTGTGGAAATTTGTCTTTTTATAGCATTGCATCATGTGATGCTGCATGTATGAATAAGTGAATATTCCTAGAGATATTTTGTCAAAATTTTATCTTGATAAGTCATCATATTGCATAATTGAAGTGTAAAGATCTTGAAGCAATTGTACCTTGCCCTAATTTCCATACAAAATTGTTCTAGAGGCCTCCTTGACTAAATGAAATCATCCCAAGCATTGGAATCTCCTTGACTCCATTTCTCCCAAAGGATTAGGCACTGATCCTCCACTAGTGATCACTCTAAAGCATATCTTTCTCACCTTCTCTTTCTTTCTAGGCCTGGCCCTTATAGGTGACCTAGGGCATCAAATTTCTCACAATTCAGCCACTGAAAAAATTTGATCTCTTGCCCTCTATTGCATTGTTGTGTCTCCTAGGAGCCTTCCAAATTTGAAGCAATTCCGATGGTGGCATCTCAAGATATTCCAAGCCCTATCTCGAAGATCGATTCTTGCCCTTGGTTTCCCATTGGCTAGTGACATCATAGGGATCCTTGCATTAAAATCGCTGAAATTTTTTCCTTTGATCCCCTTCTCCCTCTCAATTAGGTCAAGCATATCCCTGATTGATCAACTCCACCCACTTGACATAACTTTGGGTCCGCTTGGTCCCATGTGGTCCCACAACTTTTGGAAGATAATTTTATAAAGACCATTTGGAAACCAAGCTTTCACATGGGTTTCTAGGACTAGGTTCCTCCTTGATAAGTCTCACTTGCAAACCCTAGCCCATGAAACTCCCTTGGGCCTTCTTAGAGAGCCTTACACCTTACTTCTCAAGCAAGCAAACTATACAATTGAGACTCTCTTGGGAATATGCCGTAGGAATCACTCATTTTCTCTTCATTGGTTCATCCTTCTAGTGATTCCCTTTACTACCAGGTCTCCTCCCATTGGTGAAAGTCCATAAAGAGCAGGGAGCTTTAGCTGAGGTGACAATGGGCTATTGCTCCATCGTTTCCCTTGATCTAGTAGTTGTCCCTTTAGGATCCCCTCCCATGACCCCTGCTAGTTTGAGCAATAACAAGTCCTTCGCTCCCAATCTGCAACACTTGCCTCTATCAATGTTCCAAAGCCATCTGGCCACTTAATCTCGATTATCCAATCTGCGCTCACATTGATTGTTTGTCCATCAACACATTGAGACTCATGTTGAGTTGTTCACAACTTCGTTTTTGAACAACTCACAACTGCCCACTATGGTCTTTCTGTGTTGCTTCAATGAAGATCAACAAAGGGCACGAAGGGTTGCCACCTATCAGCACCAAATGTCACTTCTTTGATGATGAACACAGGCTCCAACAATCTGCTCCTCTGGTTGGCCAAACCTTGAGATCCAATCTGCCTCCTCTAGTAGCCTCCTTATTCCTTTAAGGAGCTACTTAGGCTACCAATACTTCACTTAACTCAAAACTGTCCAAAGTTCTTGTCCACTGCTCTAGGGCTACTCTTGGACACCTAGTTGTTTCCCTCTACCAACCACACAATGTCCAATACAACTGTCCCCACTAGGACCTATCCTCTAGCAACAATTCAACACGAAAACATACCTTCAGATAAGCTGGTGCAACTGTTGTAGCTCTGGTTAGGGCATATGCACAGTTCACGTCATCCCTCTCTAACCTCTTCAACAGTCCTTTCTTTAACTGCGACTTTCCTTCTTCCATTTGTTGCCTTCCCATGCTGCCTATACCTTGCTTATGCAATGTCAAATAGGCCTTATGGCCCCTCCAGCAAGCCCAAAATAGGCTTGCGGTGACTCTGCTATCTCACAGAGCCTGCAACCCTCCAAGAACAAGGAGAAAACAACCTTAATCATGCACCTAACAACCCAAATTCAACTTGGATTGCCTCTACTACTCGGACCTATCTGTCATGTCCCTTCTCAAACACATTTGTAACAGGGCATTGCTACACAATTTTGCACAATTTTGGCTAAGGAAGAGAACCCATCATTTTCGAGTTAGGACTTAGGAGGCAATTCGATTTAATTTGGTTGCCAGTGGAATGTGGGGACCACTGACATGGGAATATGAATTGGCCCATTTGAATGGCTTCGAGGGAAAGTCGAATAGGTGGATGGAGGGGCCCACATGAGGTAAGGGAGGCCCAAGGAGTTATAAGGAGGGAGCAACTCTCATTTTGCGATTCATTCATACATCTTGCAAACAAAATCACTTTATTGTTCACTTTGTTGTTTAGCTGAGTCAAACGACTGTTTAGCCACGAATCTCTCAAGCGAGAGATTCTACCTCTACTTTGGGGACCATCGTGCCTGCCCTAGAGAGGCAGTTCTACAATGATTTCAGGAGTTTCGGGGCAATGACATAGCACCACCAACCAGCGCAGAGCAAGGAGTGCATATTTCTGGGCAGCAAGGAAACATGCAGAGGGTGATTGAGGCAAGTAGAGATCTGATTTCTTGTTTGGGCATTGGGGAGCTGAGGTAGCAACATTAGACTAACGTTCTTGCTGGGTTTTACAAACAGCTGAGCCAACATTCCAGCAATTCGAACTGCTGGGTTGGGGGACAACGCGAAGGCCACACAACATATTTTTGTGGTACTTGGGAGTAGCTGAGTTGGGCCAAGAGATCATCTGGGGAGTTAGGGATTGGATAGCACAGGTGAACTCAACATTTTGGAGAAGTTTTCAGGTGGATTTACAAAGTTTCCAACAAGTCGAAATTGGTAGCTAGAGCTAAGGTGAGGCCTCGAGGGGTCGAAAATAAGAAGTCTAAACCAGCCAAAATCATTTCTGGGTTTTTCTGAGTTTTTGACAAGGAACCCAAATATAAAGTTTCATAATTTTCTGAGCACCGGAGGTGGGGTTTTAAGCCGTATCTTTGCAACAGATATTGTAGAATTACTAGGGATTAAATAGTTCCTTTGGGGGTCGATTTTCGGAAGTCCAAATTGGGCCAAACCATTTCTTGGTTTTTGTGGGTTTTGGCCAAGGAGTCCGAGGTTAAAAGAATATAAACTTCTGGGTAGTTTTAGTGCACCTTCTAGCCATTCAAACTTCAGTAGAGTAGTAGTTTTTGGGCAGCGCAGTGCAGATTGGTGTAGTAGCTAGGCAGCCTTTAGCCCAGCCATTTTCCTACTCGGGTTTGGTCCTCCTTGTCCTTTCAGACAAGCCCAGGCGCACCATTCCATCATCTATTGTATTTGACTTGCAGAAATATAATAAAATGGCTCAGAGGTTCTCCACTTATAGCTTTTATATGGGTGTTTGCTGAATATTTCGTTTTTGTAATTTGTTGCATGCATTATTTGCTTTTTATCACTTTTATTCCTCTTAAGGATCATTACATTCGTATCAGATCATGATCTTGGTGCAGCTGTGGGAAATTAGCCAGAAGATCATGGAAGCTTTGGGTATGAGTGCATAGTGACAGGTGAAACCGAAGACAAACCCATGGCTCAAGGGAAGTCCAATATGTAGAAATTATTGGGTAGAATTCATTGGGACGATGAGAGGTTGGCCTAGTTGACGAGGGTGACAGACCAAACCCATCCTCACCCTTACAACAAAGACATTAGAGGTGAGTAGGCCGTGGGGGTGCAACCATCTACATCATGTGGGGAAAGTCGATTTGATCAGGGCACCAGATCTCTTGAAAAGGAGCAGACAGGACAAAGACAGTTAGAGGGTGAGACTAGGGGGTGCTTTTGCTGGTGGAGACTTGGCTTTAGATATCAGGAGCCTGAGGAGGAGGTTGAGCATGATGCTGAGAGCCCATAGGATGGTGAGGAGCACATTGATATACTTGTTGTGGCACGGGAGTCACCTTTATTAGAGACCTCTTTGATAGCCCCAATTTACACCTTGGTGGAGAGGATAGAGCCTACTTGCATAGAGCCATTTGTTGAGGGGGTGCCATCCCTGGATGAGATGCCAACAATCGTTGAGGTATCTGGAGCCGTGGTCGAGTTATAGGTGATAGATGCTCATGACAGTTCCATCAGTTTTAGGATGACCTTCTAGCATTAAAAAGGAAGGTTGCGTTCGTGAAAGAGGCGATTATGCAGCAAAACGAGGTGCTAGAGGGCATGAGAGCGGTTTGTGCAGATTCCACAACCAAATCGACTCATGCTGGGGAGCATTTGGATTCCCTAATGGTTTAACTAGAGTGCACATTGGAGCGTGAGAGCAACCCTCTTCGGGCATGCATAGACAGGGTTGGCAGAACTGTTAGGTTACCTTGGCCCATTGGGTAGAGGAAGACAGAGTTACCTAGTCACATTATATGTATTGACTAGGATAGCGAGATGAGACGACCTAAGTTGCACAGGGTGCAACACGTGGATGCTGGGGTTGTTCTATGTGCGAGAGTTCGCGCATTCAATCCCTCTCTTGGGGTTGGGTTGTGAGATATTTTGAGTTGGTACCCAGTGGAGTGGACTATGGAGATGGTAGTGGACCCAGGTGGAGCTCAGCAGGAGTTTCCAAGCACTGGGGATGTTGGAAGCCCTGAATGGCATTGGGATCTGGGAGGGACCACCTATCATTTCCCATGTATGCCGGTTGACTACAACCGGGATGGTGTAGTTGACCTAACAGTTGAGCATACACATTCGCTAGGGGAGTCTCGATCAAAACCAGTGGCCGACCAATTTATGGATATAGTCTTTTGGTTTTCTTGGTATGGCATTTGTACACAACATCACTGGGTGATCAACATACTCTGGCGGAAGTTTGTCAGAGGAGGTGGCATTGGCAGGCCACCAGACAGTGCCTTGCATGGAGCTGGGGGCTCTTCACTTTTGTGTGGGGGACAGAGGACGTAGAGGAGCGGAATAGTGGTAGCATCACTGCTGACACATAGGGAGAGTCACTTCTCGGATCTCTCAGGGGGGATTTGGAGGGAAGATCCATTTATCGGCGGGGATAGTGATGTGATGATGGAGGTGATAATATTGATTAGGTGTGGCCTGACACGTAGAGACATAGCTCTAGGCCATCATACCCAGGGATGCGCGGAAGCATCTAGCGTTGAGCAATGGTCTACAGGTGGGCATGGAGATGCATGGTGGTGTGTTGTAGTGCGCTGGACTGCGTTGTGGAGTGGGAGTGCCTCGTGTTGCAGTGAGTACATGCGGGGAGTGATAGGTGTAGTGACACAGGTAGGAAGCAGGATGGTACAGGATGGTGTAGTTGCAGCCGAGGGTATCCAGCATTGTATAGGGATAGGCCGCGGGTAGGCTGTGGTGTACAGTGGCATGTCCAGGAGTACTGGGATGATCGGTGGTATGCAGAGGCGTATGGTGTTGCACAATGAGGTCTTGGATTGTTGCCTCCAGGGACACCCATGGACAGAGATACCGAGCATACCTGTGGGTGTTGTTCACCCAAGATTGATGGGAACACAGATGAGCGACAATTGATGGTATCCGCGGGGACTCACACTCCTGATCATCTTCTACGTCACTTATAGGAACAAGCAATCTGGTTGTTGTCCTTTGACACTTTGGGCATGAGCAGCAGGGGACGGAGATCTCACCCAAGATATTTGGATGACACTTGGTGTGATAGAGGGGAGACTTCTTGGCAGGGGCATCGAGTTGGTGCGCGAGTTGACAACCACAGGTCGAGGGATGAGGTGATCACCGACAGGGATGGGATATCATTCATCACTGATCCTATGTCTGGGGGGCTGGTCACAGGGAAGACATGTTTCACTCTTTCCACAAGGCATGCCTGGACCATGCATGAGTAGAGGATATCATGTACCACTGAGATAGTTGTCCAATATGTATTTGGGTGCCCGACATTGTATCGACACATTCTCCACGGGGCGGGTAGCTGAACCAGTGGCAATGGTTGGCAAGAGAAGGATGGATCCGCATACACTGAGTCGATTACGCGTATCAGATACCCTCTATTGGTTGCATTCAGGGGTTAGCTATTTGGCACACATCATTTCCAGTAGTCATCAGTACTACACAGTGGGAGGCACTAGATAGTTTAGCATGCCTTGAATTTGTTCATGATGTATGGAGCCTATATATGGGTGGCATGCAGGGACTAGAGATGAGGGCCAAAGGGATTCCATCGTTTGTCAAGGCTATGCCGCAGCAGGTCTGCCTATGGGATGTAGGGATTCAGTTGATTGATAGATCACTCATGATGAGTGGAGTCGTGGCAGAGAGTGATATAGTTCACTCTTGGGATGACACATGGGGGTTCACAGAGTGTTTCATTGTATGGGGAGGCAAACATTCTCTATTACTGCACAGTTCCGGAGTTAGATTTGGATGGGTAGGCCTTGGTACCATGGAGATGCTTAGGCAGGATGTGTCTCGCCTCTTTCAATATTCCACCATCGAGTTCCAAGAGAAGAGGATATTGTCTGCACACGATGGGGAGTATGACATAGTTAGAGTAGCACAGCGTCACCATGGTGGCACCTCTGGGACTAGTAGGAAATTGGGGCATCACAGCTCTTCATAGCTCAATAACCTTTAGGGATGCGTCGTCTATTGCATGGGGAGATCATATAGATCTTCCATTGGGCTTTAGCGAGTCATTGATGGAGCAAGGGACTTTTGGTACTTGCACCGCGCGGGACAGTGAGTGGAGCGAGGGGAGCTTCATGTTGGATAGGATGGCCTGGGATCCCGATATTGAAGGATTCTTTCATATCAGGATAGTGTTGAGGTTAGGGACGATTCAATGGCACATCTGGGAACTTGGCACATGTTGCAGTGGCAGTGGGGAGCAACAGTTAGAGAGGATGCTCGTTCAGGCATTGCTTGAGGACAAGTGATTTTTGGAGCGTTGGAAGAACTTGCCGGATGAGGATGCCACCTGGGAGGGTGAACACATATTAGAGCACCCATCTTTGAGGTTGCTTGAGGGAAAGCAACATTTGGAAGGGGAGGACTATCATGTCCCTTCTCAAACACATTTGTAACAGGGTGCTGTTACACAATTTTGCACAATTTTGGCTAAGGAAGAGAACCCATCATTTTCGACTTAGGCACTTAGGAGGAAATTTGACTTAATTTAATTGCTAGTGGAATGTGGGGACCACCCACATGGGATTTCGAATTGGCCCATTCGAATGGCTTCGAGGGAAAGTTGAATAGGTGGATGGAGGGGCCCACATGAAGCAAGGGAGGCCCAAGGAGCTATAAGGAGGAGGAACTCTCATTTTGGGATTCATTCATACATCTTGCAAACAAAATCACTTGATTGTTCACTCTGTCATTTAGCTGATTCAACGGCTGTTTAGCCACGAATCTCTCAAGCGGGAGATTCAACCTCTACTTTGGGGGACCATCTGTGCGCGTCCTAGAGAGGAAGTTCTACAATGGTTTCAGGAGTTCCGGGGCAGTGACATAGCACCACCAACCAACGTAGAGCAAGGAGTGCGTATTTCTGGGTAGAAAGGAAACATGCAAAGGGTGATTGAGGCAAGTAGAGATTTGATTGCTTGTCCGGGAGTTGGGGAGCTGAGGTAGCAGCATTAGACCAACGTTCTTGCTGGGTTTTACAACCAGCTGAGCTAACATTCCAACAATTCAAATTGCTGGGCTGGGGGACAATATGGAGGCCACACAATAGATTTTCGTGGTACTTGGGAGCATCTGAGTTGGGCCAAGAGATCATTTGGGGAGTTAGGGATTGGATAGCACATGTGAACTCAACAGTTTGGAGAAGTTTTTAGGTGGATTTACATGGAGTTTCCAACAAGTCGAAATTGGCAGCTAGCGCTGAGGTGAGGCTCCAAGGGGGTCGAAAATAAGAAGTTTAAACGAGCCAAAATCATTTATGGGTTTTTCTTGGTTTTTGACAAGGATGCCAAATATAAAGTTTTATAATTTTCTGAGCATCGAAGGTGGGGTTTTAAGCTATATCTTTGAAGCGAACAATGTAGAATTGCTGGGGATTAAATAGTGCCTTTGGGGGTCGATTTTCGAAAGTCCAAATTGGGCCGAACCATTTCTGGGTTTTGGCCAAGGAGTCCGAAGTTAAAAGAATATAAATTTCTGGGTAGTTTCAATGCACCTTCCAACCATTCAAACTTTAGTAGAGCAGTAGTTTCTGGGCAGCGTAGTGCAGATTGGTGCAGTAGTTGGGCAAACTTTAGCTCAGCCATTTTCCTACCTAGGTTTGGTCCTTCTTGTCCTTTCAGACAAGCCCAGGTGCACCATTCCATCATCTATTGTATTTGAGTTGCAGAAATATAATAAAATGGCTCATAAGTTCTCCATTTGGAGCTTTTATATGGGTGTTTGCTTAATATTTCATTTTTGTAATTTGTTGCATGTATTATTTGCTTGTTATCACTTGTATTCCTATTAAGGATCATTACACTATCAAACCCACACAAAAGACCTCAAAACAGTGCCTTATGCTCCTCAACCCTCTCCTTGAGCTACGACTACCATAAGAGATGTTTTACCAAAGAATTTTTGCACTTGGATGGTGAAAATGACTTCTCAAATCACTTCAATTTATAGACAAATATGAGAGCTACATGTGGTGTCAATAACTGTAATTTGGGCACTCAAAATACACAAGCCGACTTGCTCTTTTGTCCGAAATTAACCTACAACCACATATATTAACTTCAAAAATTCATTTCTCCACTTCTAAAGGTCGGTTTTGGATGATTTTCGTGGCCCCTTTCTCCTCTAAGGGTCCTTTAACACCCCCATGTGTCAAATCATCGAAATGCCTTGTGGTTCGACACCAACGAGCTTGCGTGCAAAGCCCACACCTTGGGTTCCAAGCCCACAAAGCCCTTTGTGGCACTCCAACCTCCAAACCTCGAATCATAGTGCTTGGAGTACCTCCAAAACTACCAAAAATCAACAAGGCTCAGATAATAGGTTGCTTGTTCATATTTAACTCGAGAATACCTATGGCCATCTTTGTAATGTAAGTGGGTGAACCTCCAGTGCCATAGCTCAAATTGAAGAGATGTATTGCTTGCCAAAGTTCCCAATGGACTTCCTCCAACTTGATAGAGATCGTCGACCCTAAATCCAAAAGTAAATTCATCTTTAGGGTTTCTTTGCCAAATACGTACCTTTCCATCAATGAATGCTACCTTGAAGCCTTTATCTTCCATCACAGAAATAAACACCATGTTCTTCTTCAAATCGGGCACATACAATAATTCTTGTAGATGAATGGTTTGACCTTGATTTAAGTGAAGAGTGACAATGCCTATCCCTTTCACAGGTTAGGTGGCATTATCTCCAAGTATGGTTTTCAAATTAGTCTTATTTTCAACCAAATTTGAGAGCGCTTCCTTGTACCCAGTGAAGTGTCTTGAGGCTCCACTATCAATAAACCAATGATCGAAAGTATCCAGAGGAGAGGCAATAGATAGATCGGAAATAAGATAGAATTGATCTTGTTTTTCTACAACATTACTTTCATCATACCTGGTATTTCTCGTCCTTTTGGGAGGTTGACCATTTCCATTTCGAGTAGCGGGAGCACTCCTCTTTCCTTTGTTGTTGAACCTATTGTTCCTTTGATTTCCATTGCCTCTGAAATTATTGTTGTTGTTTTTGTCGTCATCCCTTGGAGAATTCTTCATGTGAGGACACTCTTTAGCATAGTGGTTGAACCTGTTGCAACTGTAGCACCTTCCTTTTCTTCCTTCTTTTCTTCATTTCGTGGATCCTTGACCCTGTCTCCTCGAACCACCATTATTCTTCCTTTTTGCATGAGTGGAGAAAGCAATAGGTTCATTTATATTTGAAGGCTTATTTCTCTCCATCATCCTAGTCTCCTCTTGAGTGCTTCTAGCAAATAACCCATCTTAACCAGGTATCTTGTCATTGTTGAGAATGGTGGTGAAAAATACATCCCATGGTCTTGGAAGACCTCCAAGAGCAATGAGAGAGAGCTCTCTATCAGAAATAGCTTCTCCAATAGATAGCAAGCTAAGATACCGGATTCGCTCTAAAGGGGGCACAAATCCCGAATACGTCGAATCCGACACGATTCGGTACGGATTCGTGTCCTTTTTGGCTGACACATCGTGTCCTTTTTTGCCACGTCGTGTCAGATCGTGTCACGAAAAATTCGAATCGCGTCAGGTGTTTTTGAAACGAGTCCTGTAAATTCCGAATCGTGTCTGGTTTTGTTGATTAACGAGTCCTGTGCACGGGTTAAAAGGCGGGGGTTTGCGGGCGTATTCACAGTTTATAAGTTATAACTCTAATTCCAGGGGGTGTAAGCGATCCTGAACCACCACAGCGAATGTAATCAGGATTAGGGTCACTTATCAAGCCAGTATATTGAATTAATCGAAGTGAAACAATGGCTTCTTAAACGGTATTTCGTGGAGCGTTTCTAAATTAAGAAAAATTTAGTTCATCTGAATGAAGATGACCGAGAATTGGCATCAAAGGGAAATTTTAAGAGACTTTCTAATCAATTTGTTATTTTGACTTATTTCGATAACTAAAATCAATTAACTATTACCAAAATATAAACTCCTTAAAATGCTGGAAATTGAATTAATTTCCATGGTGTATAATAGATACTTCTTACAGACGAGTAGCTTAAATTAATCAAAGATAAATAATTCTATTGGAAGAAAAAAATAAAGTTTAGTAAACTTCTGAAGATGACTCGGATGCAGCGGCATGAAAAAATATATGCGCTAGTAAATCTAATTTGTTATTAAACTTAACATATTATGTTCATGAAATGTTGTGTAAAACCGTAAAATTAAATAAGAGCTTATACTAGTTTTTCCACTTGTTAAAATTGGAACTAAAACTCTTCAAGATACTCACTCAGGCAAGGAGGCCCTTTGTTAAGATGAAATTGATTAAAGCGGGCTGCAGTTTCACCACTTGCCCAATATAAAGTACCTTCGGTTGTATTTATAGGGACACGAAGTTCTGAGGATGTAGCCCAATTTATGCACACTGGTCCTTACTACTATACTGATTGATAAATATTTTTGTTATGGTGATTTCAATTAAATGAAAGATCACAGTTTCAGTAAATCAAATTCTCAGGCCCATTTAGGGACCTAGAATCAGAAAGCCAGTCAAGTTTACGGAAAATATGTCACAGGAGCCCTTACCAGAATGCAGTGTGCTGCTGCAAATTCTGCAATTAGGAGAGTTTAATTTAACGGGCAGCCCAAATTGGCCGATTTATATACCATCAGGGTCAATACAGAATTTCTTTATTCAAATGTATTTTCCAGTGAGAAATGGTTCTGAATGCTGTGCTTTTTTTGGCATATTAGATAAGACTGAGGGTATATTTAGTAATGTCTTAAATAAAAAAAATAGAGTATATAGCTCAGCCAAACAAAATGTGATGTTTCATAATAGGCTCACTTGACAGAGTCAGTGTCGATTTGAACATAAAATTTGATTAGATTTTGTTGGAATTATATATTAATAAGCTTTCTGTAATATCCATTAGGGAAAGTTTACCCTTAGGTTTTGAAAAGAGCACATGACAAGATTTGTATTCTAGCTAGTATCACAATATTCTTTCAATTTTTGTAACCAGAGACAATATTGAATGCAATAAGATAGTGTAGCCACTAGTATAGATTAAGAATCAAGATCTATGTTTGAAATCAATAAATTTGTATCATTAATTAAAATTTGTGTAAGAAATATCATAATATCTAATTTTTAATATATATATATATTTTTAATAAAATAATATATAACGTGTCCTAACGTGTCCTGTTCCGGGGGGTCAGCGTGTCCGAATCCGACACCACGAATCTCGAATCCTACGTGTCCCGAATCCCCGTGTCAGGTGACTTAGATAGCAAGTCATTCTTGATTTGAGTTATTATCATGAAGTAGGATTAAATAGACTCCCCTTTATCCATCTTTATATCCTTCAGCTTGTTTTTGAGAAATAGGATTTGATTTGCATTGTTCACTTTGAAGTTTGAACATCCCAACCACCTTATCATATATCTCCTTAGAAGATCCCAAATCAGAAATATAGGCAACCAAATGCTTTTGAATAGAGTTGACCAAAATTTTCTTTGCTTTGACCTCACCTTTTTTATACTTTGTCTTAGCAGCAGCTGGCGCATTTGAAGGAGGCTCCGACACTTTTCCCTGCACATAGTCCAATACTTCATGTTCCTCCAAAGCTAGGTCCAAAGTCATCTTCCATGCATTATAGTCAAATTTATCTTTGAGCTTGTCCTCAATCTTGAAGTAAGATGTAGAAGTCATTGATATTTGTCCAATAGATCTCTCTTAGTGATTGGTTTTCTCTCTCTTGTTTGGGCTTTGTCTTCACCTGGGCTTTGATACCATGTTAATTTTAGTTAACAATGGTATGTTCTATGCTTAGCACAATTACTTCAATATTCCTCTAGCAGCCCAATGACAATTTCCAATTTAGCTTTCCAATAGCAATCACATTAACCATAAACTACATTGACAACAACTGTAGATAGAACATGAACAATAAAAGTAGAAGACAAGAGGACACCAGATTTGGTAGATGCCAGGGAAAAATCCCAAGATAGGGAAAACCCTTTGATCAATTCTTCTTGTTATTATATAAAATGTTCAACACATAGAGAGAGTACAATGAAGTCAAAATTGACTTGCCAAATGGTGATTAAAACAACTTTGTCAAATCTGAAACTTTCCGTAGTAGTCAACAACCCTAAGCAGAAAGTCAACACTGGTCAAAGAAACAACAAAATGTCCTCAAAGCAGCTCGGTCATACCTAGTCAAACTCAACTTGATAAGGTGGTAAAAGTCAGCCCAAAACAGTGTTGAAAACAACGGTCAAACTTGGTCAAACTCCACAGTTAGGCCTGTTGTCAACCTTGTGATATATCTACGGTAAAAGTCAACAAAATGCCTCGGCTCCTATGCCAATAGATGTGGCTTGCTAAAATGAAATTCAAGCACAAAAGTCGCAGTCAAAAGAGGTCAAACCACACCTAGTCAATGTTGGTCAAACCGGCAACAGTGTCTGAAATTATGGCCCTGTAACTCTTCCTACAATTTTTCCTTCTATTGCCACATGTGTGAGGAAAAGAGATGCCAAATAAGCTATATGAACCAATCAGATGATGAGAGAAAAATGTGTGAGTGAGTGAGGTGCCAAATGAGGATGGAGGTCTCTTATATTTATACAAATCGTTGAGGGTCAAGAGACACGTACATTGGGCTTCATGAGCCTACATGATGATGTGGTCTACCTTGACAATATACACGTGTGGGCATAAATTCAAAAACACATTTCTCCTTGTCCAAATTTGATGATCTTTAGGTCGATTTTTGTCCTCGTGAAAAGAGGAATTCAATGCAATCATCATTTCCATCAAATGAGTTGTCTAAAGTGGAATTTGGCCTTAGTTGCCAATTTTAACACACTTACTCACAAGTTCGATCTATCAATAAAGAGTTCAATCTGTCGCTGGGAAGCAAGAAGAAGAAGAGTGAAAGTCAAGGAGAAGTTGAAAGGACGAAATCTATTGTTTCTAGGCTCTAACTCTCTCACACGTGCAAAATTCTAGGGTTTCTAGGCTGCAAGAAGAGGTCGAAGTTGCAGGAAGACGAAGTGCAACATCTTCTAGCTGGAAGAAAGGACACTTGATCTCGATACTTGGAGAACCAACCACTAATTCTGAAGTAACCATCTGTGTGCGAAATGCATTGCCACTAGAATGGAGCAACCTTGCAATAAGCATCTACTCCAAGAACGATTCAACTCCCTTTGATGAGTTGTGATCGCAATGCGTATTGGAAGAATCAAGGATCAAGGTCAAGGATGATATTGGATCAAATGGGAAATCTCAAGCCTTTCTAGCTCGAGTCAAGAAGCTGAAGAAGGGAAAGTTTGACAAGTCCAAGAAGAAAGACATGTCCAAAGTGCAATGTTTTGGATGCAATGAAATTGGACACTTTAAGAGGGATTGTCCAGACAAGCAGAACAATAAGTTAAAGGAAATGAGTGAAGTTCATGTAGCTGAAGCAGTGGAAGAACCTAAGAATAGGAAGAAGTGAAGGATCTTTACTACTGAAGAATGTTCATTGACTATCAGGTTCTCTGTGAAGTTTAATCTTTATTTAGGAAAGTATGTTTTTTTGCATAGCATCATAAAAAGAAGCATGTGCTAGTAGCATGTCTAGAATTTATATGATTATTTTGCTTTGTAGAAATCATCTAGATAGATGGATAGACCATTTTGTATATTGTTCATCCAGACATTATCTAACATTGTGTTAGAGGCAAGGTTGCACGAAACGGGGAAACAGGTACGAGTTTCCGAAATGGGCATGGGTATGAAACGTGACCCCCCCAAATTTTGGAAACGGGGAAACGTGAATATATATGTATATATATTCGCGTTTCCCCGTTTCCAAAATTCTCTGTGAAGTTTAATCTTTATTTAGGAAAGTATTTTTTTTTGCATAGCATCATAAAAAGAAGCATGTGCTAGTAGCATGTCTAGAATTTATATGATTAATTTGCTTTGTAGAAATCATCTAGATAGATGGATAGACCATTTTGTATATTGTTCATCCAGACATTATCTAACATTGTGTTAGAGGCAAGGTTGCACGAAACGGGGAAACATGTACGAGTTTCCGAAACGGGCATGGGTACAAAACGTGACCCCCCCAAATTTTGGAAATGGGGAAACGCGAATATATATATATATATATATATATATATATATATTGAATGAGGATATTTAAGAAATATGTGCAATCATAAAACATATATGATACATTCTAATTTATTACATTATGATAAAATTTTCAATTGTCAATGCATAAACTATAAGTCTCTAAATTTACATCACATTTACTCATGAATGATCACATAATGAAAATAGAAATATCCAAAATCAGCCACGAGAAATTTCTAATTTCTTGTCTCGTGCTTGATTGGGATTCTCCTCCTACATAGTCGAACGACCTTAGTGCTCTTGCTTAAATACAAGTTTCATACCCTAGTACCCTACATGCTCTTGAATTGGGAGTCTCCTCTGCATAGAGGGCTTGGTTCTCTTGATTAAATACAAGTTCCATACCTTGGTACATGATAAAATCCAATAGAAACATTGCAATCCCCCCAATCCTGAAAAACAGATAAGTCTGCTGGATTTTGAGTGAGATCTAAAATTCTACTTTCTCCATATGAAATCCAATGAGGGCGAAACCACTCTCAAACATCCTGAGTCATTTCATGGTAAACTGCATATGCCTCAAACTTCGTGATGAATTGCATATCAACACTAGGGCAAAAGTTCACTTTTATAACTTTAGACAAGCATCTAGAAGCAACTAGAAGGCATTAGAGAAACATAATTAAAAATTAGAATACAAATTAATAATTAAAAAAAAAGTCAAGTTGCATGTGGAAATGACGTTGTACGACCCAAAAACATGTTTCTGGCCATACTGGCTACGTTTCCACCTCGATAAACATGCGAGTATGGCCAGAACCGCCTTTCTGGGCCGTACCATACGCGTTTCCGCTTTCGTTTCCGTTTCTGTACGAAAACTCCTCCCCTGCCAGCGTTTCCTGCAACTTAGGTTAGAGGTAGTCATCTTGCTTAGGTGGATCATCATGATCCTAGAAGAATCATCATTATGGAAGGTTCTTGGGAAAAAGCACTATGACAAAGGTTAGTAGATATTCCATGTAATGTGGAATCAATATTAGTAAAGGGATGAAAGGATGCAATGGATCAAGATGCAGGCTCTTTGTGAGATATATGGATAGCTAGATGATCAAATGAAAGCATATGAATGCATGTTGGATATAAAACTTTGGATAAGATTCATGTGTATAGAATCTTGTGGAGAAAAAGTTGGTCATGAAATATGCTTAGGTATATGAATATATGATGCTTGAAAAGAATAGGATTTGACTTACTTAAGGATGTGTAAAAAATGCAAGACTTACTCTAGAATATATGTACAATAATGATTAACATCCAGTATAGTCCCTGAAAGAAAAAGTTGGAACTTAGTAATCAAGTTTGATCCTTGGGCACTCTAATGCATGAAGGAAGATTCATATGGAGATGGACCATGAGGATGTTGATGGAACGTGAAGGTCATCATAATAAGGTAAGTCTGATTTTTGTTACTATTGGTTATCTGGTTAGCATATTATTTTGCTACCTGGAAGGATGTTGCAAGAATATATGACGGCAGTTGAAGCAAGTTCAACTGTACGGATTAAGGATATTGAGGGAAGCTCGATATTTGGTATCTGGCAACTGTGAAGTCAAGATATGGACATCTTTGGATTAAAAGGTAGTGGTGTGAGAAGATAACCTGGAGGTCAAAGAAAGATCACTCTCAGGAAGCTATGATCAACTTGAAGTTTGGGAAAGATCAATGTAATGCCTTCATATCAAAGAAGAAAGTGATGAGCAAAAAGATTGGCTTGGAACTTGTCACAAGATCGAAGAGAGAAGGTGGCCCCATGATACCTTGAAAGAAAGAAAGCGATATGATGCAGAGGAAAGAGGGAGCCAAATAGCTATGAGGAACTTGTAGTTGATACTCTTATCAAGACAAGTTGTAAGGCTTATGACTTCCCAAATAGAAAGGAACTCTAGATATCCACTGATTTTGAGAGGGAGTAAAGGAGTCTCCTTGTATAGGAGCAAGGTTCTATTCTCAAGATTAAAGGAGAATAGGGATGTCCTCTCTGATTGAGGCATGATGTTAAACATCACATGTGCATTCTCCTCTTCAAGTGATGAAGAGAGAATGGCGGAGGATTGAATAAGCATTTGTGGTTTCCTTGAGGATATAGCATTCAAGAAAGGAAAGGGACCAACACTCTTTGAGGATGTGATAGATATCCAAGAGAAGAGTGGTTGAAGAGGACCGATATTCTTTGAGGACTTAGGATTGCAAATCCAAGATAAGAATAGTCCTAAAAGGACATACGTTGTAGACATCTGGATGGGGTTTGTACCTTGTAGAGGTAGTGCGGTATCACACGTAAAGCCTCCCAGCATAATGCTCTTGATTAAAGAAGAGCTTGTCCAGTTAGGCCTCAGGGATAGTGTTGGTCATGATGATGATGCTTACAATATGGCTTATCAATCCAACTCTTCTTGTGATAACTCATTAGCTTGAGATATAATGTTGTACTGGTTGTACAATTATGAATACCACCCTAGTTAAGAGGGAGTGTTGAAAATGTAACTTGTTTTGATCTTCATAATTGTTGTACTCATTTCAATATGTATCCTATGTAACAAAAACGAAAAAAAAAGAAAAGCTATTATTATTAAAGCATGGGTTTCATGCTCATTATTGATGGTCTTTTAGGTAAAAGCATGTTCTTTGTGCTTCTATGGTTTGTTAGGTCTTAGGATTTATTGGTTTGAGTCAAAGGAGTCAGCATCATGTTTATAAGACCCTTTCGGGAAAAAATGTATTTGTAAAAAGAATTATTTTTGAGTCTAGAAAGTCCTGGAATCTCCAAGAGTACAAGTGGGATCATCAAGTCAGCCTAAAGGATGGAATTCGACCCCTTGAGAATGCTATATAAAGGAGCAATTCGACTTCATTTGAGACATACTCGCTCACAAGTTCGATCTATCAAGAAAGAGTTAGATCTGTAGCTGGGAAACAAGAAGAAGAAGGGTGAAAGTCAAGGAGAAGTTGGAAGGACGAAATCTATTGTTTCTAGGCTCCATCTCTCTCACACATGCGAAATATTAGGGTTTTTGGGTTGCAAGAAGTGGCAAAGTTGCAGGAGGACAAAATGCAACATCTTGTAGCTAGAAGAAAGGATTCTTGATCTAGATCTCATTGACCTTAGGAGGAGCTCTCTTGCTCCAGGAAGGTCTCAAGAGAATGCTGATCTAGGGTTTCCATGGAGGCTGCAAGATCGAAATTGCAGGGTTGAAGTTGCAAGTTGAGTAGCAATATTGTAGTTGGCAGGTTGAAGTTGTAGTATATAGCAATCTGGTGCGGAAACAAGAAAGGACTTGAGGAAGGGCTGACTTGGTACTAGGAGAAGGACTTGGTCTAAGGTTTGGTTCTTTGTATCTCATTTGAAGCAAATCCTAAGAAGATAAGAATTTCCGGGTTTTCCCCTTGGAGGGGTTTTGCCCTAGCTGAGACCCTAATATCTGTGTCCTTTATTTTTGCTATTGTTGTTCTTGATATTGTTTGATGAAAATATCTAACTAAAGAAATAAAGAAGATAAATAAGATTCACAAGCAAGTATCAAGGTTATGGAAAATAAGATTAATAGTTGCCATTATCCATTTTCCAACACCCCAGGGCTGAAAATATTGATTTCTGCTTTACACAAGGGGCTGAAATCTGATCTGAAATTTTTGCTTTCAATCAACTCCTTCACAAGATTTTCAATGATTGGGATTACCGGAGAGCTGAAAAATGCTACCTAGATCAAAAAATTCTGAAAATCTGCAATCTCCTCTTTGTTGCCATCCATTTTCAGATCTCCGATATTTGGCCATTGTTTGGCCTAGATCACCTTCAAAATTCTGCAATTTAGATTCTTCGTTGTTCAACTACACATCTTCATGGATCTGATCCTTTGTGCTGGCTTCATCATTTGCAAGTTCTATATTATACCTGGCTTCATCTAGTCTCGCACAAGCTTCAAAAGTGAGCTTCTCAAATAAACATAAACTTCTCATATGTTGGACAATGGGAAACCAATCCTCATCATAATCATAACTCCAGTGTATAAAAAATGCCATAAAAAATTCTACAAAAGATGTGAATGCCCCTTTGCAGGGGTTGTCAAACCCATCCCTTGCATGTCCCTCCAAACCAAGGGCAAAAACTTTCATCTTAGTGTCTTGGTTGAATAGGGAATTGTTGATAAATTCATCAAATGTGTTGAAAATGCAACAAGATGATGGAGCTTAGTGAAAAGAAGTCACCTTCACTAAGTGGACCCGCAGGCTATTTTTGGCGCTAAGTCTATTTTTAGACATATGGATCATGGACTATGAGTTGCAGGATGCTATTTTTGGATGATTGGTCATGTTGGTAAAAATAGATGGGCCTCTATTTTTAGACATATGGGCGGAGTATGTTTTTAGATTGCCAGTCTAAAAATAGAACAGTCGAATATTATTAGCTCTTAATAATATTTGGACTATAAACATTATCTTATTCTCTTGGAGCACTTCAGTTCGAGCTACAGATATGGCACATGCAACTGCCAGAAGGAAATACACTTTTCTTATGGGTTACTTGAGCTATTGCATGGAGGACTTCAGTTAGGACTACTTTGAGTTCTGTGGAGTTGGATCAGGAGTTGATGGAGTTGTGTTTAGTTTAACTTAGTTGAACTAGTTGTATTTAGTCTAACTGATCAATAGACTAAGTGATGAGTGGTGTGAATTAGTTATTAATTAATTCACTAATTATTAACTCATAAATCAACTGAGGAATACATCAGTTAACTCAGTGCATGGACATTTCAGTGGAGACAAGTGTTAGAGATGAGTGAAAGGGCAAGACCGCTGTCAGTTGTGACTATAGTTGTGCATGTGATTTGCATAGTCAGTGGGATTGAGTATTTGCCAATGAGGATTGCGTTGTATATCCAAGGGAAATACAAATTTGGATCATTCATCATCAGTATTCTCATGCAGGATTGCGCAGTGGAGGCAGGCAAGCAACGGAGGAGATTTGAGCCAGTGATTGATTCAGATCTGAGCTAGTTTGTGTGGAACAGGTGGAGATAGTACTGAGTACTTGTGAGGAGTATTGTACTATGTATTGTTACATGTTGTCAATCAATATAATATACAGATAGTTGGGGGTTTTCAGCGGTATGCTTTCCCTGTGATATACTGTGTTGATATGTGTGATTGATGCTTCAATTTGCGCATGTGAATGTTTCTTAATACTGCTAAATTGATGATCAACGTAAAGGAGGTTATGTATTATGCATGATTCCGCAAATAGTGTATAATTAGGATAATCTCTGTGAATAAGTGTTATATTATTCAAGATTTCTACAAAATACATAGTAATATTACATTGGATCTTGGAGTTGAATCTTACATAGTAATATTATATATCCATTGAATCTTGGAGTTGCCTCTGAATATATGTAAGGATGTACATGGCGAAAAACTGAACATGTTGAGAAACCAATTGAAGCATAGAGTTCTACTAACAATGTTTGAAGGTCCATCCTTTCCAGACATAAAATTTTACAGTTAGGTTAAAAGAAAAAATTGTAATAAATATTGATCATATCTCAAAAAATGTTGCGACAGAGTCACTAAGATTTGCTTGCTTCTCAGGCCTTCACAATTGTTGGATGTGCTCACCTCTACACCCAATAAAGTCTTCAAAAATTGTAAGGAATAAGGGCTTCATTCCTCAGTGGAGTCACAAAAGCACAGTCACAAATGTCGTTGAATACTAAGTTGATTAAGCTTTATCCCTGGCAACAATGCCAAAAATGTTACCTCTGCGAGTTGTGCTTTAAAATGATAAAAGCCCAAAGTATGTTGAACAATCTGAATGGCACTTGGGCAAGTCACTCACTATCACCTTAGCAACCTACATTGCCTGATTAGGCTGATTCTCCTCCATCTTTGAAAGGGGCTCCCCTATGGATCACCAGGATTTAGACAATATGAAGCAACATGATATCACGAGTAACCCTGGGGATTGAAATGGTTTTTTGAAAAAGAAAGGGAATAAGAGTGATGGAAGGATATGAAGACTAGTGCCAATATTCAAGGGCAATAGGTAGGGTTGTGATCACAACCCCCACTTTGTCAACTCTTCCATTAGGATCGGACGGGTGAGGAGTTGGGAGTGAAACGATCCTACTCAAGCCAGCCTAGGCTAACTGATAGGTAACTCAACTTCACTAAGAGGGCTTGCTCATTTGAGATGCCCCAACCACTATACTTACAACTCTCAGCAATATCCCACAAATTTTGTTGAAGATTCCTGCTAAAAGGGATTGTCTAACATTTGAATTTGTGTATTTTGATGAGAGGTAAAGGTGAGATGAAAATTTTTAGAAGTCTAGACCTCCCTTCTCGGTGACTGTGTCACTCACTTGGTCGGTAAAGCAATTTGGTGATCACCGACTTATACATGCAGAATTAACCTAATTACAATGCAAATTATAGGCAAGAACTAAGAAGGAGCATAGAAAAATTAACTTGAAAACGACACCCACAAACCAAAGAAATTTTTTATTAGTCCCTAAGAAGAGGAATAGTCCCACTCTCTTATCATGATTTGCATTGATGAAATGCCTCTCTTTATAGGAGGAGGCTTTAACTCCTTTACAATAAAATACTTTTATTTTTATGAGGACTTAGTATAAAAGACCAAGTCTAGCTAATTCTAGAAACTTAAATAAAATAATAAAAAGGTTAAAGTGGACAAAACGACTTGCACAATGATAAAAATAATGGATCCCCCACAAATGGATTGGTCCTCACAAAGATATCTTTAACCCCCCATGATGCCAACATTACGTTGAAGGGGTAGTTGAGAAACTTGCTACCAAAGAAGTGTTTCCTAGGCATTTATCCTTTTGGTCTAGGGAGACACTTTAATATCCTTTTTGTCTAGGGACATTATGAGTTTATTAATGTCTTGGAGCAAAATCACCTTTTTATAAGATATGCACCATGTATTTTAAGCAGTGTTGATAATATCGGTATCAGGAAAATATCGGCGAGGGTCCAGAAAATATCTTATCGGCAATATCGGCGAAAATATCGGCAAATATCGGCAAGCATAAAAAATGCATAATATATTCATTTTTGTTCATATTTTTAAACATATAAAGCAATAACAACATGAAATAAACACATTGGCACATAAATATGAAGAAAACACTGATATATATGATGTCAAATAGAAATGATATATCAAAGACGATACCAAATCCTGCTGATCCCTGATAATTGTCCATTCAAGGACTCAAATGTGGAGAACCAATACAAAATAACATCACATATATAAAAGTATCTCATCATCATGAGTTACATGTAGCACAACAAAAAAAACTAGCTAGTAGCAGCTGTCTATCTACTGCCCTCTCCCCCTTTTACGGGAAAACATCAGGGGCTATTTGCCAGGCCTGCCCCTAGTAGTAGAAGGCCCTGACTCTGCATCTGCACCTAATGTCAAATAATGAGTGGTAGGCA
>APFE030126328.1:177919-228636 GCA_000404065.3 Pinus taeda
CATAATAAGAACGAATGCCCTCCTTGGCCCTATCCATGCCCTCATACAAATAAGCCATTGCAGGCTTCTCTCCATCCACCAATCTAAGAACCTTTACTATAGGTTCGCTAACTGCACATGCTTCTTCTACTCCATGCCAAAATGTCTCAGAGTACACCATTTTTGCAATGGCTTTCCCATCAGGTCTCCTGTTGTATCTAGAATTACGGCAATCATCAGACACAAACATTTGCTTCAACTCGAACTGACATCAAAGCAAAGACTGAAGAGTAATAAAGGTTGTGGCAAAACGTGTGATGGCAGGACGCCGCAACTCCTTGTTTTTAGTGAACCTCCTCATAAGGCTAAGAACAAAAGCATGGTTATAAATAAACTTGGGGATGCTCCTAGCCATATCAACTGCCTCCTTGATGAAGGAGAGTTTCCCCATATCCTCAAGCAACAAATCGAGACAATGCGCGACAATGCGCTGCACATGGAGTCCAGAACAATGTGGGATGCCTCTCCATAAGCATTCTGCCGGCAGACACATAACTAGCTGCATTGTCTGTTATGACTTGCACCACATTCTGCACACCAATCTCCCAAATGAACCCATCTAACAACTCACATATCGTTGGTGCATCTTTGATATGTTCTGATGCATCCAACGATTTAATAAACATGGTACCTTTGGGACAATGTACCAAGAAATTTAGAAGGGTCCTACCCTTCCTATCTGTCCAACCATCAGACATCACTGTGCATCCAGTGACTTCCCATGTCTTTTTCAACTCCCCCAATCTAGAGTTGATGTCCTGTTTTTCTGCTTGAAGAATTGGCCCCCGCAACTCCTCATATGTGGCACTTTTGTACCCTGGGCCCACAACAGCAATAGCATCACACATTGGCTGTCAATATGGATTGGTTTTTGTGATGCTGAGAGGTAAGTCGCTCCAAAAAATACACCTCCCCATGACTCTATCTGCTTCTTGCTTCTCCTTCTTTTTAACAAGCGATTTTATGCCAGGTTGTGCTCCAGGTCCTGTTCGTGGAACAAAAAATGATGACCTCGCACTTACACTAGGAGTACCATGTGATGGTGTGCTAGTTGTGGAGCCCCTCCCACTAGGCCCAAAATCAGGAGAAGATATCCCGAAAGATCTACTTGCACGTTCAACTTTGTTTCTTTCCGCCTCTTCCTTCTTTTTGTCCTTTTCTTCAATTGCCTCAAGAGCTTTTTGTACAAGCTCCGCACTAGAAACTGTACAAAGCCCAACATCATGTCCAGGCAGTTTAGCGAGATGGTATTTCAGTCGTGTAATCCCACCTGTCATCTTGTCCCCACACAATTTGCATGTAAGATATGCACGATTTGTTCCACCATCAGGGGTCCCATACTCCCAAAATGGGTCCAAGGCTTTCGGCATATTTGTATTTTGTAAATTTGTAGTGGGCTAACTCAAAAGGAAACCTATAGCACCAAAAAAAATTTGGAATTAGTAACTTAATAAATAATAAGTAACTGTAATACTAAATTACAAAATTCAAATAAGTTAATAACAAAGAATGCATAAGTCAATTAATTACATAGACAGGGCTTATATGTCTAAACTTTAAATTGCAGTAGGCATTATCTTTTGCTGTCATGACTATAAGTTTACTTGCTGCTCGTAGAAACTCTGATTTAGATTCATTCATTCAATACTGCTGTCATAAACATTTAATTTCTTAAGTCTCAATACTGCTGTCATAAACATTTAATTTGATGGACTAGATCTCTGTTTCAAGATGTTGGTAAGTACTTCTGAAATTTCCAGCAAAAAATATTCAAAATTTTGATCCATTCTGTACAATCAGGTGGGCTTATCAAGATTCAAGATAGACAATGATAAGAACCTTACAGGTTTGGAAAACAGTGAATGCATGGAATTTTCTTTGGCTCATTGAAATCCACACGACATGGATATTGATCAAAGTTGATATTGTTTATCATGTTTGGAAAACACTGAATGCATGCTTGTTGACAAAGTCACAACACAACACATATTTTACTTGGCATGATGGCTCCTTAATTTGTACTCCTTCACATTTGTAAATCTAGGCGCAAACTAAGGAGGAGGGGATGGATATGTCGCCACCCTGCCCCACCAACCACACCACCTAGACAAGCAATCTTTAGAGTGTTCAATTTTTTTTATAGCTTCTACAGGTTAATGCCCTTAACATTGAGGAGGTTGAGTTGTTTACAAGTGTTGGGAACAAAGTAGAAGCTGACATTCAATTCAGGTTTTTAAAGTTATAAATTCAAATCAATATGACCATTTCCAAGCCCATGAGAAAGTCTCCCAGCTGTCAAAATACACAACTGCAGGCAAGTGTTTAGGTCTGCAATGCATATCTTGCCCCTAAAACACAAGCCGGGTCTCCGTAACAGTGTCTTGGGCATTAGAAATTCCAGACTACACCTATGTAACAGCTTGCCAGCCACATATCGGGCTTCTGCATTAACTTCTGGACAAAAGTCAAATCTTTGTAACAGTTGCTCAAGACAATACAAAAATGGCAATGTATAAATGCAGAACAGGCTTCTATATCAACTGGCCGGGCATGAGAACAAAAATGCGGATCAGACTTGAGAATCAGATTTCTGGGCATGAAAATCGCAGACTAGATCTGTATGTCATAAAGCTGGGTATGAATTATGCTTATGCAAGTCAGGCATTAAAACTGATCACTGGGACAATTCAGACCATGCTGGGCTTGGGAAATAAAAATCAGACCTAAATACAAAAAGTTTCAAAATCACATCGCTGAACATACAAAACTCTTCGCTGCAATAATCCAAACTTCGATTGTGCTCTTTGATATTGATGTTCTAGAGTAGGCGGTGGAGCTCAAGTAGGGCAATGATGGATGGGAGCCAATCTTTGTAGATCGTAAGCTTGAGGATGGGCCTCCAAAACAAAGACCCTCCTCGTGATGTGCTCAGTGAATACACTAACGGCAAACATTAAAACACATGACTGTTCGTTTAACTTACTGTTGACTGTTCTGCGGTGGCAAATCGGCTTACTGTTGACTGTTCTGCGGTGATTCAAACCCTCCTTGGCAGCGAGTCGGCGACCAGGCAGAAAACTTAAATGAACCTAAAAACCCAAAAAATGGTTTATATAGCCGCGCAGCCCGCGATATTTTCCATCGTGGCGTGATATTTACCGATATATCGCCGATTTTTCGGATTTCTCGCGCGATTTTCGAAACATGAAAATATCGCGATTTTTTGCTGCCGATATATCGGATCGCCGGAAATATCGCGATATTTACGAATATCGCCGATATTTCGGCGATACTATCAACACTGGCTGGGACACATCTCTTGATGAAGATAACAATCATTCTAGGGACATCGTTAATGATCAGAAGAACGACAGGAAATGTAGGTCATCAAGGAAATGACCGACTCTTCAAAGAAAGCAAGGAACCCCAGGTATGAAGAATCAAATGTTGTTTCTAATAAGATAAAGAAGCGTTATCTTATATTGGCCCTCTCCTTCAGACTCTTTGGGAATTTGGCTTATTGATTGTAGTGCTTCATGGCACTTCATCGGATAGATGGGTGTTCTCTCTGATTTGGTAGAGATGGAAACAATCGTGGGATTATACTTGGGGTCGATGCCACCTATCTCGGAAAAGGTGTAGGGAATGTTACCCCTCAATTGAATGAGGGTAACTCGATTCATTTACAAAATCTCTTTTATATACCTGATCACAAGAAGAACCTGGTGTCCATTTCGGCAATGGAAGTCAAAGATTTCAAGGTGGCATTTATCGATGGAAAGGTACGTGTTTAAAAATAGAATTTTCAAAGATTCTTTTGAGTTCAGGGTTGCATCAAGTTGCAGGATGGTCCATTGGGGACCATGTCAGTTGACACATCTTATCTATAACACTGGTGGTCTACTTATAAGGCCCTACCTGATGTGAGTCAGATGGTGACTCGGATGCCTGAATTCAAGAAGAGCATGAAGGTACATGTCTGAGCTGTACCAAAAGAAAATCTTAAAAGGGGACCATTCCCGTCATGTAGCAGGTCCATAAGTTTGGAACAACCCAAGGGGTTTGAGATTCATGATCGGAATCTCATGAATGCAGGTGGAAGACAATCCTCTATGGCTTGAAGCAAAGCACCCCGGGCGTAGTATGAGAGGATTGGTAGCTGTCTGATGAAGCTGAGATTCACTAGGAGTGAAGCCGATCCAAACCATTGCTTGAAGGTTGTGGATGATAGACCTCTCATACCGACACCTTCTGAGGATGATCTCTTTATGACAAGTGCAGACCCTCTCATTTGCAGAAGTAAGAGGGAGTTGGATTCCAGATGTGGAATGGTAAACTGCAAGCCCGTGACTACCTCGAGGATCTTAACTTTCACAAGTTATATGGTAGTGATGACGGACCAGATTTGGGAAATGCCTCTGAGTTTCATAAACTCATTCGCGTTGATGTTCTTAGTGAACTTCCGTCCGGATATATGTTTTGCAGTTAGCATGTTGGGCTCATATTTTGGTTGAGCCTCACTAGATTGGTGACAAGAATCTTTTGAGATATCTTTGGGGCACAATCTCTGATGGATTGAGATAAACTGCCGAAAATATGAAGCTGCATGATTACTCGAATGCTGACTGGGCAGGCAGTGTGGAGGATCACTAGAGCACTTCTCAATGCTGGTTCTCTTTGGATTCTTTTTCGATATCATGGATGAGCAGGAAGCGGAAGTCAGTTGCTATAAGCACTGCCGAGACCGAATACATAGCTACGAGTATGATCTCGTGTGAAGCTGCCTGGTTGTGGAAGCTCTTCAGTGAGCTATTTGTACACATGATGAATACCATTGTGATCCTTTGTGACAACCAGGGGGGATTTGATTGTTGAGAAATCCCGTATTCGATGATTGCTCCAGTAGATAGACATCAAATACTATCTTATCTGGGACATGGTAAGTCGATGAGCGAGGAGGCTCCATCGCATTGAGATTGATGTATAGGCTGCAGACATTTTGTCAAAGCCCCGGGGAAAGGTCAAACCTATGACTTTGCTGAACGACTTGGGGTTGTTGAGAGACCTTCTTAAAAGGGTCCTGCATGTTGCATGCATTGAGCTTTGAGAGCTTTGGGGGGCTTGGGGTACTTACTGGAGCAACACACGACCATAGGGCGACTCACCCTCCCCTAATGGTGTGCTGCGTATAGGGTAAATGGCTCAGCCTTCCTCTGTGATACCCCGTGGCGACTTTGGGACAGGATGATTAGTTCTCCTGTGGGACAGGATGATTAGTTCTCCTGTCGAGGCATCCTACCCATGTAATTAGGGACTCATGGGAAGTACGTCTCATCTGATCAATGAGTAGGGAAATGGGGTTAGGGACCATAGTAGTACTATCGATGGACGCATCTTTGTATCGACTGTACTCCTTGTGCTAGGATGACCTCCATTGATCTGGGATCAGTATAAGTGGTTTGAGACACTCTCTTGTGATATTGATCTGGGATCAATAAAATTGACTTCGGGTTAGTAAGGGTGATATAACACACTCTCTTAAGATGAAACTGACTTCGGGTCAGTAGAGAATGGTATGAGACATTCTCGCTCAATTCTTCTTCTTCATGGTTCAACAGAGCATAGCAGTGCAAGGCATTGATGGCAGGGATAGTACAGTCAGACATATGGATCAGAGGATGGAGTTCTCCCTAGTTGAGAGGGAGTGTTAAAATTGGCAACTAGGGCCAAACTCCATGTGGATCATCTTATTAATGGCAACTGATATTTTTCTTGGATCCCTCTCATTGAGAGGTGTAGGATTGATCTAAAGATCATCCAATTCCGATAAGTATTCATGGAGATATGAATTTATTAGTGTTATGGGACAATTCGTCAAGGTCGACCAACAACCAAATAAACCCCACTTGTGCTCAACGTTTTAGTATAAATAGAGGTGGCCTTCAAGTCATTTCTACACACACTTGGGATCTTTTCCTCTCTACTTGTCTTTGGGTTTTAGTAGGAGAAGTGATCCTAAGGGATAATGTTGCCCTAATGGAGAAAGGCTCTACGCTGCCCTAATGAAGAAGCCCTATCGCAGTTAATCAAAGAAGGCTCTATGCAGTCAAAGGGAGACCCTCACCGCTATCATGAAGGAGATTAAAGTAGGCTCCCTCGTTGTCATATAAGGGTTTAGTATATGCCCTAAACTGCTATGCGTTCAAGCCCTAGCCCTAGTCGTAGGTCTAAAGGGAGATCTCTGTTTTGAGGCCACAACATGGGAGGCTAGGGTAGCATGGGTTGGAGGATTGTTTCGTGGGTTGAACAAAGTCTGAAGTCTGTTGTAGGAAGCTGTGATGCTTGTTGTGCTAGGCCGAGGCCTTGGGAGCTGAACGCTAGCTTGTTTAAAGGCTAACAAATGGTTTGTATCATTGTTGGAGGGTGTTGTGAGCAGCATTAGTGTTGTGTGGTAGGCCACATGCCATACCACTACAACAAACCTAGTGTGGGCAGATTTGAGGGCTGTCTAGAGCCCTTACCTTCAGCGTGGAGGAGGAGCATCTCTCTTTGCCTAGTCCACAGTTTTTGAAGGGTTGTTCGAGGACTGTTGAGAGGAACTTAGGGCTACAGCAGTATGCCCAAGTGCCCTAAACAGAACAGTCAGGAACAACAAAGTGTCAAGCAGACTTGAAGCAGTGTTAGAGGTGCATTGGGTCAAGGATATTGACCAGATTTGGATAAGACTTGGAACAACCTATGGGAGCCACATGTTGGGTCAACATGGAGTGTTGAATACCCCATAGGAGTGCAGCTTGATGTGATGAATGCTATGACATAGACAACATAGTATATGACAGCTGTATACATAGTACAACATAGTGCTATCAACATACAATGATTGGTAGTAATGCAACATAATGTAAAAAGGGTGCAACATGGTATGATGCATAGTACATCACTATGTATGATGCAGCTACATGGTTGGATGCTACATGTCTTCATGCAACAGTTAAATACAACAAGCTTATACATGGGACAACTGCAATGACACTAAGACAGCTGCAAGTGGGACAACTGCAAGCTTGGTGACACATGGGACAATTGCAACATGGGCAACCTCAAGCATGAAGAATCATGGACAGCAGCAGCATGGTAAAGCATGGACAACAACGAGTACATTGGGACAACAACAAGTACATTGGGACAACAGCAAGTACATTGGGATAACAGTAAGCATGGTGCAACAGTGCACTATGTACACCCGTGCTAAACACTGGGACATCAACAACATGAGGTCCAACATTGTGATGATGGGTGCAACACGGTGAGGTGCAGCATGATGACGAGATGCAACACTATGATAGGTGAAGGAGTCACCTTGGAGAATTAGTTGAAGCAGCATGTCTTCAATGATCTCATGTATCATCATCCTAGGAGATGATCTATGCTCTTATCTAGATAAGTCAAAGTGTTGACTTTTGTTGTAAGTGTACTATCTCTCTCTCTCTCTCTGTTGAACTTTTGAAGATTATATAAGAAGAATTGACGAAGGGTTTCCCCACATTGGGGTTTGTCCCTAGCTAGCGTCACATCTTGTGTCCTCTTGTCTTGGCTTGTCTTCTGTGATTTATGTTTATGTTCTATCTGCAGTTTACTTTAATGCTGATGTGATTGCTAATCTGGAAAAGATATTGAGCTAACTGTGAAAATTGAAATAAATTGCTCTAACCATAGAACATAAACAATCCCCCTCTGAATTTGTTGCCTCTTCATTTCCTTTTTCCACTATTAGTGACACTAAGGAGGTGGTCTGTTGCTTTTGTTAGGGACCCAATAAATTGTGATGTTCCTTATGTCATGGTTAGGATGGACTTTCAGGGTTGGAGGCTGTCAAGTCATAGGTACAAATTTACTTCATCGGCGGGCCCAGGGGCTTTTGGATAGGTTTTATGGGGCATGGAGGAGTTCACTTGCCATATCCCATCATCAGGATTGGTTCCGCACAACTTGCTTCTCGTTCCATTGCATTCTGATAATTGCCATAAAATGGGGTTATTATTGTGCCTAACTCAATTAATTATGCTTAACATGGCATTTCGAGAGGAATATTTGATGGAACACCTTAGTTTAGCTTGTTGGAACTAGAACGAGAAGATCTACAAGATGGGATGGTTAGAAGTGATTTTTAGTGGCATGAGGAGGTATGGTTGCCAATTTACCATTTTCCCACATTAAAAAGATATTCTAATTAAAATAAAAAGAGGGAAATGTGGTCAATGATAAAAATAATAATAAAATAGGAGCTTCTAGAGGGGTCTACCAGATCTATAAAAAGAGGAGGCCATTACGGGAAATCTTGGATTTGAGCATTATCTTGTGTGAGAGATTTGAGAACCTAGTTCTCTACTTCGGTAGCCCCAGGACGGAAACCCTTGGGTGATTTGGTGAGAGTGGACAAAAACCCACCTCGTCTCCTTGGTGGATTCATCCAAAATTCACAGGTTGCAGCTATTGATTTCAGTTCAGTTTTGGAGGGCTGGTACAACATTGGAGAAGATTCTTGAGGCCATCTTTTCATCTCAGCTATATTGGTTGTATATGCATGTAACTCCAATTTATCTATTATAATAAAAGCTAAGATTGTTCTTGTTCATTTGGTTGTTATTTTCACGTATTCTACTGGTTGTATTTTTACATGACAATGTTCTATTAAATAAATGGTAATTTTATGAAGAAATTCTGGTTGAGTTGGATTTCAGCAAAATTAGTCAAAATATCTCGTTTGGGATATTACAGTGGTATCAGAGTTGTGCATCGGTAGCCTGAGGTTTTATTGCAGAGGATATATCTTTACCGAAGAAGCCAGATCATTGCTAAAGAACATTTTAGTTGATCCAGTTACCAAACTATCGCATCTTTAATAAGTGATCGACAAAATGACTTGTGCAAATGTCGGTTGCAACAAATTTTAGAGCCAAGAGGCGTAATTACTTAAAGTTTGGTTTTGAAATTTATTAAAGGGGCCGTCCGATTTTTTTTTCTAATGTGGTTCATGGACACTGAGTGGTCGCTACATCCATGGGAAAATCCAGGTAGATCAACTCGAAGGGGTCTACTCGCTGGACAAACTAGCAAGGCTTAACCCCAAGGGTGTTGAAGAGATTTGACCCCATGACCTCTCGATGGGCGAGGTGCTTAGCAACAAGAACTTGACCAACTGAGCTATCCCTTGGGGCTTAAAGGGGTTGTCTGACTTATTATTAAAAGGGCATGAGTAAATTTTTGCCAAGGCTAAGTGTTGTAAAAAAGCCAATTTATTAAAAAGGGGTCGAAGTTAATTTATGGCCATCGCACAACAGATTTTATGACTCTATGTGAAAGCCGCATTTCTCTGACCGACTCATGGATCACATTGGTTATATTTGCATGGTTTTACTTGTCGAAGCCATGATTCACATCATGGGATCCAAGAGCTAAGCAGTGATTGCATGCATGGGACTGTGTTTCTTTATCTGGAAGGGCCATGAGCAAATGTTATTCAAAGGTCATAGTGTTCGAAGTGCATGAGGTAAAAATCGATTATCAAACCCAAGGGGCGAATTTTATAAAACAGAGCATTATTCTAAAAAGGATCCAAGGTTTATTTGTTGGCCAAGCCGAAATTTAATTGGAAATCTTCATGATGTGCTGCGTCCTCTGAGAAAAGCATTGTTGCTTGGACCAAACGATTCGTCAAAGGCCAAAGTATTTACCAAAGACCGAGCCTGTATTTGCAAATCTTGGTTGTCGTAATTCGAGTTCGTGGAAGATGAAAGTGTTGGGGCCAATTTTTCCCTCGTTGAGTGCCTGAACAATTCGTCAGTGGAGACTGTCAAGAATGCAGACAATAAAGGATCCACAGGTAGCTGGAAGAGGGTCAAATCCCATCCTCAAGAGAAATTCGAGTCCCTATGTTCAAAGGCATGATTTTCCAAGGTTGAACTGTCAGTTTTATTGCTGTTGTGGAGTTCGAGCTGTGTAGAAAGGGGCCTGTGCATTATTGAGATGCCTGGAGTTGAGTTTGCAGATCAGAAGAAATAAGTTTTCCCCTCTCTGTGAGCAACATCATCACTCACGAGTTCTGGCTAGCATATCCTAGAAATGTGGCGTATTGGATTATGGGTTGAGCGCATGCATTTGTCTCCTCTTGCTATGCATACAAGGCAGAGTCGTGAGTCCTTTCTCAGTTGGATATTCATTAGAGTTAGCAACAATACAGTGCTGACCCACGCTGAAGGTTGACAAGTTTGTGACTGAGCGTATACATTTCCAAGCAAACCCACATCCTCTCTTGCACAAGAATGGCCAACTGCAACTCAACAATGATATTTACCAAGGCTGATAGTGCATGACTGAGCATCGAAAGGTTCCAGGTTCCATATTTTATTCACTATGTTGTATTACTGCTAATTTTAATTTTTCCAGTGGGTAGAAAAGAGACATTAATAGTTGTTCCTGAGTGTATAACAGTGCTGGAATGGGTGGGAATGAGTTGCACTATCGAAATATCGATGGGTTATTTCTGTCATGCATATTAATATGTGATGCTTCAGTTAATGGTTAAACTCTGAATTTAGGACCTGACATCTTATTTGCATCACTGTGCCTGAAAAATCAAATCAAACTATATACATCACACCTATAGTAGCCCGCAAACGAAGTTATTGATGAACTTTGATTAAGGGAACAGATCATTAACTCAGAAGCATACAGTGGTATTCTCTGATGCGATGTGTTATTCGCTGATACCAATCACAACTTAAGAAGGGAATTTTACAGACCCCATGTAAGGTTATTGTTGTGTTTTTGTTGAGTCAAAGTATTTTTGTATACTGCTGGTGAAGTTGACAGCCAAAATAAATGTGTGGTTGAGTCGGGTCAAGTTTGTTTGGTGTCAAAATGATAGTCGTCACTATTGTTTGGGGCCTGCTATTCAGGACTGCATGACACTCAGAGTTCAAAATTTGATAGAGGGTGTGTGATCCTAGACACTATGGCTAAAATCAGATCTTACGTAGTCATGCTTGATCTAGAGCAGGATGATCTGATCCTTTAGATGTGCCAGTCCTTCTTCACCAGCATCAAAGAGCATCACCCTGAGAAGGTAAAAGCCAACATGCGAGATATCTTATCTTCATTACTAGTTGAAGGTGACATCATTCGCAAACAACTGCACACCAAATTGTTAGCCATTTGGAGGAAGATGCAGGTTGTCTCCCTAGCTGCCTATGAGCTAGCCAAAAGGGTAGTTGGGCAAAACATGAGATTCTTCAGAAGACAACTAACTAGGAGGAGTTGCGAAGGATTTGTGGTGACCAACCATGCAACAAGAATGAGTTGAGGAGAAAAGGTCTTTGCTTCATCTGCAAGGAACCTTGGAGACTTGACCACTCATGTTTGGGTGAGACCAAGGATAGGGGTAGGCCAGGAGGAGATTACTTCTGACTTTTAGGATGAGGATTCTTCTTTTATAGTTGAGTCCATGGGTTCTTATGAGGACACCTCTGAGGAGCATGAGCAATCATTTGGATTTGTTGACAACAACTCAGAGATGTAACCATGTTTGGTAGAGGAGACTTATGAGCAACAACTTGTCCCCATTCAACATGAGCAACACATAGTGGAGCACAATATGCATGATGGGCCATCTTTGGAGAGTTAGCTAGTGGCTCATGTTGAGCCCATGATGGAGGAGGATGAGCAGACATCCTTGGGGCAAACCATTGATGAGGAGTAGGAAGATGTACAAATAGCCACCAGGGAGGTCGTATTTGTAGACATTGTTCATTAGAATGCGTTGGGACTTGACAGGACAATTTTGCAGGTGATGAGTGGACTGGTGGTGCACAAAGTTTCTATTCAGATGAGGGAGGCTCTTTTGGAGATAGTGGGTCATCCATCTTTGGGTCTACCCATTGATGAGGTGCAGGTAGATGCAGTGGAAACTAGCAAAGCTGCAATATTTCCAGGCAGCAACCCTCTCCAGGAGTACATAAACAGGGCATGCAGCATGGGTTGTCCACTTATAGGGAGAGAGGCGGGAATTCCTAGACATATCTGGTTGATTGGTTGGGCAAAGCTACATGAGTTGAGCATGGTGCAACTCAGTGGACTCATACCATATACAGGTGCACATGCATCCGATCCTTCCCACGGGATGGATTAGCAGGAGATTATGAGTTGGTATCCTATTGGTGGCACGATATTCTCAGTTGGGAGCATAGTATAGCAGGGACCCTTAAACATGAGTAATACATGCTCTAGTTGGCAGTGGGAGGTAGGTCAACAACTTTCTAGCATTTTAGGCCTGCATCTACATAGTGGGACGGAGCTTGGCCTATGCCAAAGGTTGGACTGTGGAGAGGTAATGAGTTGGTACGTGGTTGATGGAGCAACATTCATAGCCAGAGCTATAGCACAACCGTAGACATCGAGCATTGATGCTTGTCCTTAGTGGCATTGGAACTTAGGAGGATTTGTTGGTGACAGTAAGAGATTAGTTTGGGATCTGGGCATTGATGGGTCTGTTCATGGTGGGTTGACACAGAGGCATATCATCACCTAGTGGTTTGTATGGGTATGGGCATTGGGTCTCAATCGCATTGGGCCACGAGACTGGTCCACAGGTTTGGATTGCTTAAGAGCAAGAAATCTTGGGGCTGGAGGAGTTGTGATGTTCCTTTTTCTAATGTTCTTTATGGCATGGTTAGGATGGACTTTCAGGGTTGGAGGCAGTAAGGTCACAGGTACAGGTTTACTTCATCAACGGGCCCCAGGGATTTTGGAGAGGTTTTATGGGGTCTAGAGGAGTTCACTTGCCATAGCCCATCATCACGATTGATTCCACACAACTTGTTTCTTGTTCCATTGCATTTTGATAATTCCTGTAAAAAGGGTTATTATTGTGGCTAACTCAATTAATTACACTTAAGGTGGCATTCTAAGAAGAATACTTGACCAAACACCTTAGTGTAATAACTTGTTGGAGCAAGATGAGAAGATCTACATGATGGGATGGTTAAAAGTGATTTCAGTGGCCTAAGGAGGTATGGTGGCCAATTTACCATTTTCCCACATTAAAAAGATATTCTAATTAAAATAAAAAGAGGGAAATGTGGTGAATGATTAACATAATAATAAAATAGGAGCTTCTAGAGGGGTCCATCAGGTCTATAAAGAGAGGAGGAGGCCGTTAGGGGACATCTTGGATTTGAGTATTATGTTGTGTCATAGGTTTGAGAACTCGGTTCTCTACTTCAGTATCCCTAGGACAATCTTGTGCCACTTTGGGCCTTCAGGTCAGTTCTTGGGCCAGAGGGGGGGGGTACCCTACGTATATAACATCTTCATTCTTTTCATCCATTCGAGGTAGGAACAATGTGTGTTACTTAGCGGTAGAGGTAGAAACGTGCGTAGCAGTGAGTTTCATGAGGGGTGGGTATAGGAAACTCTTTTTGTAAAAAGGGTTATTATTGTGGCTAACTCAATTAATTACACTTAAGGTGGCATTCTAAGAAGAATACTTGACCAAACACCTTAGTGTAATAGCTTGTTGGAGCAAGATGAGAAGATCTACATGATGGGATGGTTAAAAGTGATTTCAGTGGCCTAAGGAGGTATGGTGGCCCTACGCATATAACATCTTCATTCTTTTCATCCATTCGAGGTAGGAATAATGTGTGTTACTTAGCGGTAGAGGTAGAAACGTGCGTAGCAGTGAGTTTCATGAGGGGTGGGTATAGAAAACTCTTTTTGTAAAAAGGGTTATTATTGTGGCTAACTCAATTAATTACACTTAAGGTGGCATTCTAAGAAGAATACTTGACCAAACACCTTAGTGTAATAGCTTGTTGGAGCAAGATGAGAAGATCTACATGATGGGATGGTTAAAAGTGATTTCAGTGGCCTAAGGCGGTATGGTGGCCAATTTATCATTTTCCCACTATAAAAAGATATTCTAATTAAAATAAAAACCATGTGTGTTACTTAGCGGTAGAGGTAGAAACATGCATAGCAGTGAGTTTAATGAGGGGTGGGTATAGGAAACTCTTTTTCGGGTATGTTTGAATGGGGGTTTATTAAATGGGCCTATAAGTTTCTTAGTTAGTGTGAATGAGTAGGTGTATGAGTGTCTGCCTTATATTCTTTCTTAGATACGTGTATGCTTTCAACCTTCCCTACCTTTCTTAGATGTTTCTTAATCTTTCTATGTTCCAGTAGAAAAGGTGTATGAGTTCAACTTCCAAACAAAAAACCTCATTCCATTTGTTGGCAAAATGAAGAAGTCACCAAGATCCATAGCTCTCCAATGTTGCAAGGAAGAACACCATACAAGCATCCATACAAGGTGTAGCAATCAATGAGTAAGCCACCTCCAATGTGAAGAAACCCTCAGGTGATTTTGGTGAGAGTGGATGAAAACCCACCTCATCTCCTTGGTGGATTCATCCAGAATTCATAGGTTGCAGCTAATGATTTCAGTTCAGTTTTGGGGGGCTAGTACAACATTGGAGCAGATTCTTGAGGCCAACTTTTCATCTTATTGGTTGTAACTACATGTAAACCCTAGTTTATCTATTGTAATAAAAGTTGAGATTGTTCCTGTTCATCTTGTTGTTATTTTGCCGTATTCCACTAGTTGTATTTTTACATGACAATGTTTTGTTAAATAAATGGTAATTTTATGGAGAAATTCTGGTTGAGTTAGATTTCAGCAAAATTAGTCAAAATATCTCGTCTGGAATATTACATAAATTCATGCGTACATAAGAGATAGACAAAATTATACCCAATGTTGCACGAAGCGGGGATGAAACAGGGATGTTTTTTGGAAGCGGGGATGCGGAAGCATCATTTTCCAAAAATCTAGGAAGCAAAGCGTCTGCTATATATATATAATTTTTTTTTGCATTTATATTCAAAATAAACATCCCAAATACCAAATTAGTTGTAGAAGACATGAAAACATGCATATTTTTGCATAAATCAAGATAGATATGGCATCCATGATTCCATTGTAGTTACTAGTATGTACATCAATGATTAATTATTCGAGCATCAACCATCCATATTCTAGCAATTACAAACATACATCAAATTTTTAAGCATATTATAAAACATAAAATATTTAAGCATATTATAAAACATAAAACATAGAGCATATTGTGATTTATCTAGCAAGTGAGCAACTATCAACATTTGTCACGTCCAAAATTCAAATAATAATGTTTACAAAATAGGTCACTTGGTCACCGCCAAGACAAAAAGGTTCAAATTCACAAGCCTTCAAGTCTAATGATTAATCTATGACAAAAGTAGTAAATTGTGAATATATCTACTAATCTCTCCTCCTTCCACCACGAAGAGAGCGTGGCGGCGAGCCTCCATGTGGTGGCAATGAAGAAGATGGTGCCTGTGGAAGTTGTGGCACTGAAACTGATGAAGACGAACCCCCTACTGTTGTTGTTGAATCATGGAACCTAGGAACCGAGGGACCAAATGGGCGTGGCATCTCAACTCGAATATCATCATCCTGGAATCGCTAATTACATGCATGCTCCCAAAAGGACCAGTGCTAAGCATATAGTTGCTCAATTATCTCCGTATGAAACACGTTTCAGAAAAAACCGAAACGCATTTCTAAAAAACCAAATCACAGATCCAAAAACCGAAACGTGGATTGGAAAAACTGAAACATGTTTCGGAAAAACCCAAAACGCGGATCGGGCCGAAAAGTTTCGAAATGGCAAGAACCACATTTTTCAGCCCGATCCGCATTTCGGTTTTTCTGAAACGCGTTCCGGAGGGCGGATCCCCCACGGATCCGTACGGATCGCGGATCAGGCTTTTAATCCGTTGGGGGGGGAGACGTTTCTTGCAACATTGATTATACCTATCCTCCTTGACATGTTTCCATATCTTAACAATGGACTTTCTTTCGAGCACCATTTGACCATTTGATTAAGTTTCTTTTCATTTTTTAAATCATCTTTTTTGCAATGATGATATCTTAGACTTATAACATTAATTGGAGTTTGTTGAACACTGAAAACGCCAATTTCTAATACACTACAAATTAACCAATAGATTAAAATTAATGTTGAAAAATAAAGTGGAAAAGAGAATCTAAAAACATTCCTAGTATGTTGGTAGAAGTTAAAAGTTGTACTTGTAGGTTGTAGCCTATAAATTATTTCTTTCTAAGGAAAACATCACAGGGAAACACGTGCACTTCCTCGCATTTCATAGATGGTACTTAGTGTAAACCCGTCATTGCTAGTTACAATGCCTGACTCGATAGGGACATCAAGTGATGCATGCAATAGAAGTAACTAGCCCAAGGAATTGACCCATGGAACTTTTTACATGAAACTCGAAGCAGTCAACTAGTCAAGCTAGCCCATTGGCTCTTGTGGCATGTAGACATCTATTGTGTTCCTATTATAATCGTTGTCTATTATTTCCTAGGGCCCTCTTTAATGGTTGTGATTCATGGAAGATGGAACAAAGAGCATGGTTGACATTGAGGAGTGCTTTAGCAACTAGAGGTATTACTCTAGTGTTTGAGAGAAGCATGATTTGGAATGCATTCACTATTTTAAGAGGAACAAAGATCGTGCTACAAGTCCACAATCAATCTATATGTGAACTCCAAGGCACTATTTTTTTTTGTATCTAAGGTAGTTCCATTCTTTCTATTCACATTAAACATAAAGTCCAGATACACAGTTATGGTGGCCTCAACCTGCCCTTAGGGGAAACCAGGTCTGTTGGCCACCTCAGTTTACTATAGGCGTTCCAAAACCAAAATTGGATAATTCTGTCCATACTGGCTATATAAACATAACATCTGAAATTACTTAGTAAGCTTCTATGCAACATAAAACAATATTCGTAAAAAAACAAAAAACCTCTAGTGTATCGTCCTCCGCATCAGGCATTTCTGGTTCCAGTATCTTTGTCTGTTTCCATGGAGAAATTCGCATGATCTTCCTGGCTTGGGACCAAACTTGTTATCCTAGACAGGGTCTGAGATATCTCCGCCAGCTTATTGTTCTGGTTGATCATAATGGTTTGGAAAATTTTCATTTCCCTCTGTATATTTGGGATTCCATTGGCAATTTCAGCGATTTCTTTAGCAACTTGTTCTAGGGCCTTTGCCAAAAGACTCTTCAAAACCCAATAGATGTGCAAGGATCTTCGATATAGCGTCTGTCTCCCCCTTGTATTGCCTGGGTCACTAACTATAGCAGCCCATTTTCAGTCTCCGAGGCCGACTGTTCTTCTAGGACTCTTTCCTCCAGATTTTGGATTATACGACGAATGCCTTTGTCCGTCTCCTCTTGGTAAGCACAGGCTGCTTCTTGGCTAACAATCCGGGCGGACCGCCTCCCTATGCATTGATTATCGGGTTCTTCCACAGGCCTGTCACCCTAATTACTTTGTCTCGGGCGACCCCTTCCTCCTCGACCACGCCTCCGACCCTGTCGAGCCATCCTGGCTTCTACCTCCTCCTGTTCACACGCATCAATCACAGGTGTTAAATTTACAACAATTTCATTCTCCTCATAGTTAACCACTTGACTCTTTGGTATTCCCTTACTCCTACTACACTCCCCTTCCATTTTTATGCCCTGTTCTTGATAGCCTTTCCCGAGTTCAGGGGATGAAGCACTCCCCCTGTCATGCAGGTCAGGTACCATTTTAAAGGGTTACTCAGCAAATCTTTGGTGTCTATCTTTCCGTTGCTTCTAGCCATGGATGTCACATTTTGGTTTTCCTCATTATTGCTCAACCTCCGCCTTTGACTGCAGTTTCTTCCTCCACCCTGGGACCTCTCCAGAGGGTCTTCATACTGCGAAGCATGGGGCCTTCCCAGTTTTCTCAGACTCTTTCCAACTCCCATCTCCTCCCTCAACTGACTGTTATTCATTCTACTGATAAAAATGAGAACAAGTAAGGTGGGAAAAGCCGTTTGCACGTGCCCAATCTTGCAAATTACCCTGGTAATGTTTTCCTCTTGCTCCTCAAGCCGTTCCTCCTTCACTCTATCAGCGTTATCATTTTCTTCGCCCCCCGTCACCTTCTTGTTATGCTTCTTCACCGTCCTAATCTCCCAGCCATAACCACCGCCATTTTTCCTAATCATATGTACTCCTCCTTTCCCACCCCTGCCACTTAAAGTTTGGTCTAACAAAGTACTCATTTCGCTTGTTGGGAGGGTGGCTTGATACCTGCGATCACTTCCTACTGTCCTGTCCTTATAATGAATGCCCTTGCCTTTATCACCTCCACATTTCCTCATCCCGATAGGGAGCCAGCTGTCACTGCTGCCTTTAGGTCGTATTTGCATGGTTATCTTGATTGAGAATCGAACATAGCTGTTCAAAACCTGAAACTTTTGAATAGCTCGTCCATATATTATCCACTTTTCTTCCTTGTTCTTGGCATCCCCAATTCGCAAGGAAGTCAGCTGCTCTGTTTGCCTCTCTTTTAGCGTGTTTGATAATCATATATTCAAATCTACTTAGAATGGTTGCCAGTTCTTGTATTAGGCTGGCAGTCCTCCAGCTTTGAGTGACTTTGTCCCAGGGGGTACCATTATTGAGTTTTTTTAGTACATGTATAACCAGTTGAGAGTCGCCCTCCACTTCCAGGTTGTTATACCCATTCCTGATAGCTATCATTAAACCTTGGCGTGCTGCCATCAGCTCCGCCTCATTGTTGCTCATGATACCCCCGCCATCTGCACAAATCCATTTCGTCCTTCCTTGATCATCCCTGAAAAGACCTCCAAATCCAGCTGGGCCTGGGTTTCCTTTAGAGGCCCCGTCAAAATTTAACTTAATAAATCCTTCCGGGGGTCTAGTATAGTGCATTGTTTCATTGAATACCGGCCTGGGCTCTTTCCATAGCTGGGGAGCCACCATCCTTTGATCCAGGTTGAGTTTCTTGAGGATCTGCTCTTCTTCCTGCGTTACCTCCCAGTCTTCTCCATTCCAGTTATCTATTCACTAACGTTTCTCCCACCATTTGAATGGTCTCGCTCAAAGGTCTCTTGCCTCTTTTCCTTCCTCCTTTTCCTGTGGTTCCCGTTTCAGGATTCTGATCTTCTTGTGTTCCAAGTTGCTCTGGTTGCTTTGCCATCCCTCGTCCTCGTTTTTCCTTGTATCTTTGAAACATGTCCTTGTAGAGTTGTTTTTGCTCCTCTAGTATGAACCGTTCATCCAGATGCTTCCATTCCTATAGCAGTTTCCTCATTATCTGTTCTTCCTTGCCTTCTTGTTCCTGCTGCGGGTCGATTTCCATTTGAATCTGTTCCTGGGTTCGCTCTTCTTCCCTATCCTCCTTTTCTCCTTCTTTTACCACCTCCTTATTTTTCATTTCTTCGTTGTTCTTTCTATAATCTTTCTGGACCTTTTTTAATATCTTTTCCTCTTCTTCTCTTTCTACCTCCATTTCTAGATCTCGCAAGATCTCAAACTGGTTCATATCTCGCTGGCTTTCTTCTGGATTTGGAGGATCTATTTTGTTCTTTCCTTTGTGAGATCTCTTTCTTCTTCGAATTTCCGTGAACCCTTCTTTGTTCCCTTCATTCCTCTGTCCTTCCTGCTCCGCCCTTTTCTTGTCCTCTCCTTGATCTAGTGGGTTATTTCCTTCAATTAGCGGGCAATGTTTGAACTGATGGCCATATTCATGGCACCGCCTGCATCGAAATGGGATGTGCTCGTAACCAAGTGGCTGTTGCCATATTTCATCTTGGTACTCTACTTTGATGTGATCTGGCAGAGGTTCAGTGATATTCATATAGATGTAGATGCTTGCATATGATGTATATCTTCCTCTCCTGGTGGTTTCTGCAATCTTTACAAAGGTCCCAATCGAGTTCCCGATTCCTTCTAGGATTTCTGGGTCCCAAAACTCAATCGGAAGTCCAAACAATCGGACCCAAACTGGTGGTGCCAACATCTTTTCTTTCTCCGGATTATAGCACTCCTCCCATTGCTGCATGAATAGGCCTGCATTGTTGAAGAAGTATGGCCCTTCCTCAAATACCCTTTCCTTGTCCTCCAGGTTTGTAAAAATTACTGTAAAAAACCCTTTTGCTCCTAGTTCAAGATCTATGTATCCTTTAGGTTTCCACTTTAGGTGTATCCATTTCATTAACTCCTTTTCAGACGGCCATGTTCCTATGAACTTACATATGAGAGCATGATCTTTCATATGGCTTCTATACTCCAGTTTATTATTTGGAACAACGAACATGGGTTTTTTAGAAGCCCTCGGGAGGCATTTGCTCGTTGTTCTCGCTTGCCAAGCAGCTCCCATCACTGGTGTTGACTTGCCTCGATTTCCTATTCCTCCATTTGCTCCTACTCGGCTTGTTTCTCCTGCCATTACCTCCTTATAGGAGGGGATCTCTCCCCCCCGGTTACTTCCGTCATGTCCTCGCAGTCTGACTTAGATCTATGACTGCTCCCCTGATATTATTTTGCCTCTGTTCTTTTATGTGGTTTCTCAGAAGGCCGCGATTATCCTATACTGGATTTGTCCCCGATCTGCCAGGGCACCTATTCCATCCCCCGAACCCTAGTTCGCCGTCACGCCTCTCCGTCTTGCAGAGTTCATCCTCCAATTTCCACTCGTCACATTCTTATATCGTGAGGTTGATTTTCTAGCGAACTCCAAGGCACTATAGGTTGTGGGAAATTTTTGAATTTCTCAAGGCAAACGTTCCCTAGCCTTAAAATTACATCTGCTTTATACTTTGTTGATTGCTTGCAAATTTAGTAGGCTCCCTTTTATGTTATCATGGTCTCATCTTTCTTTTAATGAAATGAGTAGGTGGTAAGTTGTTGCAACTAGTTTGAAGGCATTGAGCAACAAGGAGGGATCAATATGTTGAGAAATCTAGGGGCAGCTAGATTGATTACTCTTACTTTGATAACTGCTTGTGATGTATTTTTACTTAACTTGATTACATCCTTCTTTTACTTGATTATTATTAGTGTTCTCCATCATCAAATAACTACCAAACAATGAAGATCAATGATACAAGGAGACACAAAATGTAAGTTGTCAGCCAGGGCCAAAACCTCTCCTCTTGAGAGGAAAACGCACAAGAACTCTTCTCTTCTCATAGAACTTCAAATGACGAATTCCAAGACCTATGACCCTTGACAAAGACCCGTCCAAGACCAAGTCAAACCATCCTTTGATGAGCTTCTCTTCCACAACTTGCAGCAACAACTTTGACCCCAACAACTTCTCTAGCAACTTCGACCCCAACAATTTCTCCAGCAACTTCGACCCCAACAATTTCTCCAGCAACTTCGACTTCTTTGACCCGCAATTTTCAACCCCCAGTAGTCATTGCAATTTCGCACGTGCGGTGGTCTTTAGGGCAGATTTGAGTCCTTCTTTACTTCGCTTGACTTGATTCTTCTTCTTAAGACTTCGGCTTCCAAAGTAGATTCTCTTAATACCCAAACTCAACTTCACTTAGCAGGTTATCAATTTGATCTTGCTGCAATAGGATGATTCCCTAGCTCCTCACACGTGTGAGAGATATATCCCCAAAATAGATCCAAAAACTTCAATTTCTCTCTCCTCTTCATTAGGTGTTGAGGCTTCTTTCTTGTCTTCTTATCTTCCTTGATCGAACTTGTTGCTGCTTGATTGGATCCTCTTCCAAAATGAGGTCGAGCTCACTTATATATAGTCTCTCTAGAAGGTCGAATAGCCCTTTCATGAGGCCAACTTGTCACCTTGTAGGTCGACTTGTTCTTTCTTGAAGACTGACTTGTAATTTTTTGTTTGACAAAGTCTTGGAGGGTCTTTGACACATTTTTATGACTTACAATAATTTTCTTGACATGATACAATATGCCTAAAAGGGTCTCCCATACATGACAATGACTTGATTGACTTCATGACTCTATGAAAAACCTAGAAGCACTCAATGGGTGCTTGACCTATAAGTAAATTTACCTTGAGCATGAAATCCATGCATCAAGAATGACAATAATAATTTCCTTTTTTTCTCTTTACATGAAATACATAAAATCATGATTACATGTTATTATGAAGACCGAACCTAGTTACATATTTCAACATGATCAATGAGTCAATGATCCTAGTCGATGTGATTGAGCCTTGAGCAAGCATAACTTGTAGGTTTGTCACTTGTTATAGAGTTTGAGCATGAATGACTTAGTGAGCACACACATGGGTGGGAGCAAGGTATGAGAGAACTTGAATGCATGTAAAGGGCTTAGGTATCTTTATTATTTTGCCTCTTTTATTCTCTTCTTTTAAGAAACAGATTTTAGATGAACTCAATAAATAATTTGAATACATTCGAGTTTGAGGCAAATTTATTTGTTAGAATAGTTTGCCTTAACATTTGCTTTCGAATTTGATGAACTGAATTGAACTTGTTTGAATTTAGTTGAATTTTGGCAAATATCAAACTTGAAGCTTGAAATTCATTGAATGCAATGACTTAGTAGTTGGGGCACACCAAAAATAATGCTACTCTGAGGCTAACAACAGGGATTAACCTTAGTCTTTCTAAGATAGCAAGTTAGACACCATTAGATCATGGATTTTAAGTTGAAGGACACAACACTTGTCTTCTTTGATTCTTCACTGAGGTGAACCTGTTGCAAATGAGAGAAGAATCCAATTTCCTTAAGTTTCCCCAATAAATCGTGGCTTAAAGATATGCTTTATCCTAGAGTCCTTTTAGTAGAGCTAAAAAAAATTGAGGGTTTATGGTGGCTTCCAATGTAGTTTCTTTGAAGATTCACAATATCTTAACTATGTTAGGATGATGAGTGGAATTGTTCGAGCAACATTGATCTATGTCAAATTCACCATCCATCTTATGCACATCCATGATCCACGAGCTTTGCATGTCAGGAAAAAAGAGTTCGTGGTGCTGCCACATGGCGTCCTAAGTTCCTTGCTACTAGCCTACTACCATCTCAGGGTTCCATCGTCATCTAGGTTCTGCTTTGTATCTGTGGTTTTGCTCAGCCTCTAATTGACGATTCTTGTCTCCTCAAGGTTCCTACTGTGTTGGGTTCTGCTTGGGATTCAAACTGGTTTTTATTTCTTGCATTGGTTGTAGGTGTGCATTTGTCTAGTGTTGGGATACTTTGAGCTGGTGACCTTTCGTTTCTCTTTATAAATTTTTTGTTTTATCATAAAGTTACTTTGGTAAAATTAAAAAAGGTTACGGGATTATATCAAAATGTTAACAACCCTTTAAAATTTGGCTTAATGAGAAAGGGGTCCACCAGGCTTCACATTATAACCATTTCCACTAATTCTTTATATCACATGTAGTTATTCGAGTTGCCCTGGTGGAACCCACCATGATTCTTTTGTAGAATTTAGAGAAGTTACATAATGCCTCTCAAATGTTGAGTGCTCATGAGTCCTCTGTCTTATACATGATCACTTGCCCAAAAATTCGAATAGCCTAAACGACCTAATTAAGCCCCAAATCATAAAATAATGTACAATAATGACATGACCTGGATACAAGCCCACCAAGATAGCTCAATAATACAAAGATGGAGCCCTCTCAAGAGGGAAAAATAGTAGATAGAATGAGTCGGGCCATTGAGGAGGCCAAGTGGAGTCGAAAGTGTGTTAATGTGAGAGAATAGGCTCCAAACATAGTGATTAAGGGGGTGGCCCCTTGATACTCAAGCAAATCCAATGTGGTGTCCCCAAATGGGTGTGGGGGCACAATGGCATCTCATGGGTCTCCAAGTGGATCGATAATTTCTGTATACCATCTGTAAGGGCTAGAACAATGACCTGAGCCCTCCTTCTGTCTCCCATGGTGAGACACACCCTCATCTGGGCCTTGGAAAATCTGCTAAGTGTGTGAAGCTGATTGAGCATGGTGGTCTAGGTGCATCATCCTCATCCAAAAAAGTGGAACAAGAGTGATCAACGAATGGCGTTGAGGGATCCATGAAGTGACAATCTTCTCTCTGCTATGGTGGAGGCCCATGGCTCTCAATGCTCACAGTACAAGTGCCAATATGACCCTTTGGAGGGCTTGGACCTCATATGGGGAGACCAAACCCCAAATGGAGACCCACCTGCAATCCTATATAAGATCCAATGTGTCTCCTCGCCTTCCAGTACAACAAATCATTAGAGTAATCGAGTTAAAGAGCTTACAAATCATGGAATCACGTGGACACTTCATAGTGGCATGCCCTTCCATAGTGGGTTTTAGCATGTATAGGTGTGTCCAAGCTCAATAATGGGTTAAGCAAGGACCGTATTAGGTGGTTTCAAACTCTAAAGGGGGTGACATGTCCATGGTACATCCATCAAGTGGTAGGTGGTACATGATATAATGATGGGATGGAGTGGGGCATCAGGGGAAGGCTCCAAGCAACATGCCACAATACAAGGGTAGCTACAATAGGGGAAGCCCACACTTGGGTATATGAATGCAGGATGGAGCAATTGTAGTACATGAGTTACCCCAACCTTTGTTTTGTTAGAAAATCGGAAAGGCAAAAATATTTTCTTATACTTGATAATTCCTTGTGACGTTCTTGACTTCTTATTAAGTTTTCTTTATATCTTCTTTCTTTAGTTCATCAAGCAATTACCAAAGCAAAAGCACATAAAACAATGGACACCAGATACAGGCACTATGCGAGGGAAAAACCCCCCTCGAGGGGAAAACCCACTCAAAATTCTCTTCCTTCAATTGTATGCTTTGAGACTCTTCACCCTAGACAAAGATCAAAACCTTCCTTCCACACCAAGTCAGCCTCCCAGATCTTCGACCTTTCTTCCAACAACTTAGACTATGTAGCAGCTTTTGGCATCAGGCAGCTTCCGACGTCAACAAAACCTGGAAAAATTCGATCTCCCAAACTAGGACTCGAAACAAAGAGGAGAGAGGTACCAAAATTTTGTTTCTCTTCTTCTCCTTAGACTCCAACCAACTCGCACTTCCTTCCCCTTCTTCTTCTACTTCGCACTTCTTCCAACTTCAAGAGATATCGAACTTTCTTGTGAGAGTGTGCTCCAAATGAATTCAACTTGCTTCTATTTATAGGCTTCAAGAATTGATGTCCTTAGGCCGACTTGATGTGGAGGATACATAAATTATATTTGACTCAATACTAAACCTTTTTACATGATTCAAAAGCCCAAGAAGGGTCTCTTTAAAAGTACAATGACTTTATTGACTTAGAATAAATCCTAAAAGTCCTCAATGGGGACTTTGACCTAAAACATGGTGACCCAAGCATGAAACCTATGCTTTAATAAGTCACAATAATAATAATAAAAATTCTTTTCTTTATTCTTTTGAAAAGTACATTACAAGATGACTCAAATACATTTAATGAAGATCGAATCTAGTTACATTTTCCAACATGTTTTTCCACCCTTCTTCATATGCCTTTTGCCTTTGATTGATTTTTCTTCATAACTGCTTAGGGCTGCAAGGTATGAGAGCATGACGTGTAGGATATAGCAGTGATTACCCCCTTAAGGTGGGGCAGTTCATCGCCCACTAGGGGTTGGGACAATCATGGATTCCTTAATGAGGAAAGGGTTCAATATGAGGGACTGTAGGAACCAAGGTGATGGCCATAATGATAGGGGTAGAGCTCATGTTTGCCTTTTGCCCACGTGCTAAATATGTATGTCCCAACCATCTTTTGCATTTTATGGTACATTTCCTGTTGAGAGTGGTCAGATTATTGTTTTTCCTTTTCTTTTAGCTGTATCAACCTCTAGGGCATCATTCTAGGCTCGACCCAAGGTGTGGACAAGGGGAGAGGAAGGCTAACTCCTTGTGGACCCAATATAAAAATGTGGACCCGGATGGGAGATATGGTGAATGGGGTTATAATGAGTGGAGGGAGGTAATGTATGTACTATCGAGAAGCGGGACCATGCAACCAAAATCAGGGTTTCCCATGTAGTGCCATCACTAAAGCTAATAACTAATAAAGGAGATCACATGGGATTAGGATACAAGGTTAACCATCAAATCTGGTTGAGAAGACAAGAGTACAAACCTATACCACTCTTTCTGCCGAATCCCCCCACTAATCCATGCCCAAAAGTGTCCATGATAAGTAAACAAGAATACCCTACTACACAATGAAAAGCCATACCTTCAGGGTCAGGAGGCCCACCTTCAAACATATGATCATAACAGATGGGTGAGGGACCACATGGTTGGTTTAGGTGGCGGAGATAGTGGCACATCGAGCTATCTAGTGGCTGCAAGGGGCTACTGGCTGCCGACTAAGGACCATCTAGGGGAAAATTTTTCTCCCCTGGAATACTACCTGCAGGTGGTGGGTAACAGGATCAATATCATCCAAGACAATGTGATCTATCAGGTCTATTTTTATGCAATTGCTAGTATCTGTTGCATGCTATCTTTAAATGCTTAATAAAATATTTAAATTTACAAATGAATGAATGAATAATTGTATTGAATGTTGTTACAATGAATGGAGCCCGACATAAATATAGCCTCAGGTATCCTTATGAATAGCCATGACATGTAATACACGACTTTTAATTAATATTCATTTTATTAGTTTCACTATTTATTTATTTCTTTTATATATGGATATATCTTAGTCATAGGTTGTACTGAACGAAGGTGAGATCATTTAGACATTTTTTTTTGTTTCAAATGGTTTCTCTTCTTTGTGTGAATCCACTCAAAAATAGACTAGTTGCACTCAAACCTAGAAGCATTACAAGTTTGGTTGAGGACTCTAACTTCAAACTTTCGCAATTGAGAACATTGGCTATCAAATGATTGCCACCAATGTGTTGCAAAGGCAAGGACTAAAGTTAGTTCATTGTCCAATAATTTAGATTTTGTGTTTGGCTAAAAAATCATGTATTTATAGTCTAGATTTTAAACAATTGAACTTTAAAAGTAATTGGAATTGCTTGTTCGGTAGTCCATGTCTCTTGCAATCACTAAAGCTAATAACCAATAAAGGAGATCCCACGGGACTAGGATACAAGGTTAACCATCAAATTGGGTTGAGGAGACAAGAGTACAAACCTATTCCACTCTTTCCGCCGAAACCTATTGCACTCTTTCCACCAAATCCCCCACTAATCCATGCCCAAAAGTGTTTATGATAAGTAAAGAAGAATACCCACTTTCAAACATATGATCATAATGGATGGGCAAGGGATCACATGGCTGGCTCAGGTGGCGGAGATAGTGGCACATCTAGCTATCTAGTGGCTGCAAGGGGCTAATGGCTACCGGATGAGAACCATCTAGGGGAAATTTTTTTCTCCCTTGGATACTACCCATAGATGGTGGGTAACACGATCAATATCATCCAACACAATGTGATCTACTAGGTATTTTTTAATGCAATTGCTAGTATCTGTTACATGCTATCTTTAAATGCTTAATAAAATATATAAATTTACAAATGAATGTATGAATAATTGTAATGAATGTTGTTACGATGAATGGAGCCCGACATAAATATAGCCTAATTTATCCTTATGAATAGTCGTGATATGTAATACATGACTTTTAATTAATATTCATTCTATTAGTTTCACTGTTTATTTATTTTATATATAGCTATATCTTAGTCATAGGTTGTATTGTACGAAGATGAGATCATTTAGCCATTTTTTTTGTTTCAAATGGTTTCTCTTCTTTGTGTGAATCCACTAAAAAATAGACTAGTTGCACTCAAACCCAGAAGCATTACAAGTTTGGCTGATGACTCTAACTTCAAACTTTTGCAATTGAGAACATTGGCTATCAAATGATTGCCACCAATGTGTTGCAAAGGCAAGGGCTAAAGTTAGTTCATTGTTCAACAATTTAGATTGTGTGTTTGGCTAAAAAATCATGTATTTATAGTTTGGATTTTAAACAATTGAACTTTAAAAATAATTGGAATTGCTTGCTCGGTAGTCCACATCTCTCGCAATCTTTGTTGGCTTTTTTCCAAAGGCCCTAGTGAAAGCACTGATCTATTGAAGTATTTCCAGTAGCTCTTTGTTGGATTTTTGCCAAAGGCCCCAGTGAAAGCACTCATCTATTGAAGTATTTCCAGTAGCTCTTTGTTGGATTTTTGCCAAAGGCCCTAGTGAAAGCACTGATCTATTGAAGTATTTCCAGTTGCTCGGACTCATCAGGGACCATGTGCTTCAAGCACTCATACAACCCATATTTGACCTCTCCCTTCTGATTTTCTCCTAACCAAGCTTTGTAATGATACCTTGGGTTCAAGAAATACCCAACTACATGTATATAGAGATGGAGTTGATTGTTCCCTCTCTTATCAATGATCTCTCAAATAGGCCCATCCTTACCTACTCTATCCCTGTAGGCTGTCTGTATCTGCTCCTTTGCTTGATCCATAGCCTCATAGATGTAGCCCATGGCAACAAAACACGGGGGATCTCCAATTTTCATAATCTTGATGCCTTTTTCTAAAAGGTTTGTTTTGTTGAAAACTTTCTTTTTGGTGTCTTTTTCATCTTGTTTGCAAACCCACTGAAGTACATTCCAATCATCATTGGAAAACATTTTTTGCAAGTTCTGTGCTTGGGCAATGAGGGATTGCAACTTGAGGAAGTTAGTTGCAAATCTCTGATGGCAAGCCTAACAAGCACCTTGACCCTTCTTTCCATCAGTCCATGCTTTTGACATGATGGAACAATGTGTTTTGGCCCATGAATCTCTAAACTCCTTCAAATATTCATCTATGGACACAATCTCTTCGGGCAAAAGAGATCCCCTCAATTCATGCATACTAGGGCCTTTGAAGCCCTTCCTTGTAGCAATAAAAGATTCTTACATAGCTTGGTAATAAATTGAAAGGGCAGCAATGAAGGGGATATCTACATCATATCATCATTTGGTAATATATTCAAAAGAAGCTTCTTTGCATTGCTTCTTTCAATGGGTAGCTGAGGTGGGTTGAGTTAGACTTGATTGAGATTGATTGAGGTGTGGAATAGCTTTTAATGTTCTTCTTCTTTTTAGGTTGATATTGGTGGGAGGGATAGAGGAAGAATGTTCAATTAAAAGTTACCTCTACCTTGCAATTTCTTTTATTACCTTTTCCCTATCCTTATCCACTTCAAAACTTTTCAACTGTCTAAGCACTTTTGCTCTAATATGCCATAGTTTTTGTTTGGTGCACCAAATGGGGTTTTACTTGGTCTCTTACACCAGCCAGGTGTTGTTTTAACTTTCAACCTATGAATATACCCCCACCCCTCTGATTGGGTGCTGGTGATATTTGCACATTATTTGGCCCACAATAACATCACAATGGGTCCATGCAGCGTCTTTGGCCCTTGGGGCCATGGATGATAGAATTTAAACAGAAAGAAATCTACAAATTGAAGAAACAAAACATGCAACAAATTACAATGCAAACCCTATCTTAAATTTAAGAACAAAGAGGGTTAGATTTAGGAACAGGGGCAGATTTTAACTTGAAAGAGAAAGTTCAGAAGAGGAAAAATATACCTGGGAATGAAAAGATGGGCTGTGGCCTCCTCCCAAAGTTGCCAACTACATTGGACAGCTCCAAACCAATTGCAAGCTTGCTGCTGCTAGACTACTGAAAAGCTCAGCGCTGTTGTAGAACTTAGGAAGCTCACTCATGCTCACATAAGCTCACAGTGAGAGGTGTGAGGCTAATACGAGGGGGATGGTTCTCTTTATAGCAACTTGTGAGGGTTTAGGGAGGAAATTTTCCCTTTTTAAATGAAATCCCAGCCTATAAACCCATTTCAAGTCCACGAATGTGGGTCCGTGTGGCCTGACCTGCTCGACTGGTTCAAGGCGGGACCGGTTGGTTTGGGCTACTTTATACCAGTTTGGTACCAAACCAGTCAAACTGGCCCATTGGTCCAGGTTGCTGGCGGGTTTGATACCTGGTCCTGTCAAACTGGCTGGTTTGACCGGTTTCGGTTTGGACCAGGCCAGGTTTTAAAACTATGTTTTCTATATTTGTCAATTGCAAGGGCATGTGTTCAGCAGATAGCTATCGACAATTGATTCTAGCATGCATTTATTATAGCATAGCAGTACTTTAGCTTCCTTTCACATTCTAATATCAGTATTTGAGACCAAAAGCCAAGTTGCTGTAGCACTTGCAGAGTGTAGTGAAAGTATGAGAAAAAGTTTGTCATGTAATATGGCCAAACACGTAAATCACTGTAGGGATTTAATTTAAAATCGTTATTGCTATGAGGGGGAAGTGTGCATTAAATAGGGAGCCTGGGAGAGAGAATCGATATGGTGATGGGAAAAGATGGCCAACACATCTTCTATTTATATTAGCCTTTGTGGGGAGATATGGCCTATTAAATGGTAGCAGCCATAGCGTAGAGTGGCTACCTTTAGAATGGCTGCATTTAGTAAGTGGTAGAGGATGCTACAGATGAGTAGGTTGTTCCATCTTTATATGAAAGATTTGGCCTTTCTGTAACTTAGCTGTTCTCTAATATGTTTTGAAGATGCAGTTTGCGGTCTCTGTTTTTATACTGATTTTTATGGAGGGCCATAACAGCCATGATTTATTGGTAGGTTAGAGCATGCAGTCTAAATATTAGAAGGCTTTAAAGTTTAAATAACTAATCGGAATGCATTAATGATGCACTATTGTAAATATTTACACTTTCTTATGTTTGTTAGGTGGAAAGGGTCTTTAGAGGTGATCATCTTGATCCTACCAATGTAGAGAAAGCTAAGGCGGCACTAAAAGTAAGTATTTCGCACTTTCATTCAGTTACGTTGTATTTGATTCTGACAACAAATGCTTAACAAATTGTTACTTTTGCAGTCTCATCATTTGGAATGGATGAATACTTCACTGTATGATGTTTTTCCCTAATGATTTATATCTGTTGTTTCATTAAAGGAGCACGAGCAATCCCTTTTTGAGGCAATTGCACGACTTGGTGATGCATCCGATGAAGGTCAGAGAATGCTTTCTTGGTCATGCAAGTCATACTTCGATGTTGCCATGTTTCATATTTAGAAAAAATATGACTAAAGTTGGCCTGTGCAGAAGATGGTCGGATGCTTCATCCTCATTCTTCCCATATATACATCAGCCAAGAAAGATTGTGGGGAAATAGGCAAGCAAAAGGAAGTCAAAATCTGGGTTATAGTGAAGAAGGCATAGCTCAAGTTAGTAGAAGGGAAGGTTCAGTCAGGGAACCTATGCTTGGGGCAGACATTATTGCTTTTGATGATCAGCAAGATAATGATGACGATGGTTAGTATATAACTTTAAGATATTTGGTTTTGCGAGGTTAGTTATTCAAGATTTCATTTAAGTTTTGGATCAATTCAAAGAAAGTTCAAATCTATCGGCTGGGATGGTTTTGTTGAGTTATTCCTCAAGATTTCAGCCAATAGATTATGCTTTGTCTTCACCATCTGATTGGTGCAAACATTCCTACGTATTTGTTTATCCTGCTCACCCAAAAAGTACAGGTTTTGCAAACTTGTATATTATAATGTCAATGGTTTCCTCAACCTTGAATTTTTGTATCTCACTTGTTTCAAACTTTTCTCTCCTTTGGCAAATTGTTGGAATTGCTTAAAATTTTTGTCATTGAATCCCCAGAATTTGAAATACAAAGTACTGAAGTGCAACTTCTGCCACATTTTTTTTTAAATGGGATAAGAAACAGCATCCTTAAATAAAGGGAGTAGCCTTTGGTAAAGAACGAGTATCAGTCTGCTTGTTCTGTAAGAAGGATTTGATATTGGAAAAATTCTATTTTAAAAACTGACATGCTCTTTGAAATTTTCCTGTTAGAAGGTGCCATGAATATTCATTTTCCACTCAATCTTTCCATGTAATTTTTTTTTCTTTTTTCTTTTTGTCATGCAGCGTGTTACACTAACTGGACTAGGTTTCTTTTGTCACGCATCTCATTAGTTAGTACTTTACTATGTTTTATATCTAATTGAAATAGAAGCAACAACCCAGAGTTACTATTGCTACGTCTAAGTTGCAAGGTATTTGATTCTTTTGTTAGGAATCCATTCATAAGCACATTTATAGAAAAATAGTGGACTTCTGACTATTAATGTGTTTGAAAAACACTACTCATATTGTAGCAGAAGTAATTTCAGATGTCATCGATTTCAGTTAAATTGCCATGTTTGAATACATATATTATTATGAATCAATCATGTTTTACCAATGAGTATTTAAACAATACACTAAATAAACTTCTCTCTGCAGTTCCCATGGACTGTTGTGAAAAGTGACCTGCTAAGTTAATGCAGTTGTTGAATCTTTGGGTTGAACTTGTCCTAACGATGCCATTATTGGTTGGTTGGGTTGTTAGATTTTGGGCACTAGACTCAATGCGCGCACACACACACACTGGATCTTGTAATAGCTTCCTATTAACTTTTTATATAGCTAATGAACTAAAACAAACTGATGTGTCTAATCAGAAACAAATTTAGCACATCGGAACTTATAAAAGTAGCAATCAGATCATGCACAGTAACATATTACATAAAAGTTTTGCCCAATCAACAGATCTTTATTAAATTCTTCTCTTAACCTACTCGAGCTCCCTTAGTGGGATAATGTCCCTTGAGGAAATTACATATACAACCATTACTGTGGATCTGATCCAACAGATCAAGCCCTCGATCCTCAATCTCACTGATCTGGATCTCCTTTGCTGCTTCGTGCTTTTTTTTTGGCCGCAACACAACTGAGTATCTCATTCACAACAAACCTGCAATATCTCATGCAAATCTCTTGCTTACTTGAGAGAATCTCTCTCTCAATGTCTTGTACCATTGCACGTTTTTGTGCTCTCTTGACAACAACATGCCCACTTGGCCCTTTGCGCCAACAACAGGCCCCCTCATCCCCCTTGGCCCTCCACATGCCCTTTTGGCTCCACAAGATGCCTCTCTTGCTAATGACAAGAATGAATCACTCACCCTTGTATTTATACTTTTCCAAATGCTGCAATACCATGGGTCATCAGAATGCCATGGGTCTATGGGTGCAAAGTCCCATCACTTTACCCAGTTACCCCACACGTGAGAGTACCCCCCATGCTACCCAAAACATCTGTGTTCAAAACCTGAACAAATTTCCACCCTTGATCCACTACCACAATTGCTCCATATGACAAAAACAATTCCCATTGTATGATAGGGATCTCCCGCTCCTGAGCATCCTACATGGCCATCTTGTACCATGAAACAATCTTGGAAGACTACTCTCTCCCATTTGCATGGCCATTTCATACCATGACTTCTTGAACCTGAAGGTTGTCTCCCTTTGAGCTGCTGACTCCCTCTAAACACTGACTCTGTAATGAACAAAGTTCGTATATGCACGTCAAATAGTCCAAGATATTTGGAATACAGTAAAAGAATCCATTTTAGGAATAAAGCATATATTGCACAAATGTATGAATGAAAAATATGTTGGTTACAAATGAAGACTCTGCCTATATACTAGGCAAGGTGCCCCTTCATGAAAATATGTTGGAACATGTCTCTTCAATAACTAATTATTATTATTTTTATATATTATATTCATAACATTGCCTTCGTCTACAGAAAAGCTTTGTCCTCAAAGCTTATCACTGACAAGGTGTGTCATTTGTTTATTTATCTTTTAATCTATCTGCATTTTTTGGAATTCTTCGAGTTATCATCTTTGTTGACACAAGATAATAGGATCCTCCTAGCAATAAACAAAATTGTTGAACTGAGAAGGGATTTGACCATCCTAAATCTATTTTTTTGTGGAATCTTGCGGTTGTTGGATACTTCGGATGAATTTTTATCATAAGATTGAATTGCCCTAACATCAGTAGTCTTCAAAATGTTGTTTCCTTTCTATACGATGCTGACGCGTTGACTGATTAAGTTCTCTGCTTTTATGATGTGGATGTTGACAAGGATTTCTTGTGCTTTGATTTTCCCTCGTCATGCTTTGGGCAATTTCCTGATTTACTTAAGGTGTTGATGTTGTTGAGTTGGTTAAAGAATTTTCACTTGGAATTTTCATTCTCTGAATTGCAACATTTGAGTATGCTTTGGCTTCAATCAAGTTTGGACTTGTTTGAACTATGAGGTTAATGGGAACTGTATTTGTTCCCTTTTTTTCTAATAACTTTTCATCCTTCTTAAGCTTCGTAATTTGCGTCTGTAATTTTTCATTATGGAACTTCTTTGTTTTTATCTGCGATAATCGTGTCAACTTCATTCTGCATATTTTGCATTGACTTTTGACTTTCTTGAAGGATTATTTTTGAGATATCTTTTATGTCTTTTGGTGTTATTGAAGTCGGTTTCAATGTAACGTCCTATAGCGTTATTTTTTTTGTTTCTTGTAGGAAGATGGCATAATTTTTTTTTTTCGTAATTAAAATGAACAATCCTAGTGATTCCATCTAGGGTGAACTTGAAATTATGTCACCTTGATTGCTCCATAGGGATTAAACAAAGAATTGTGATATAAATGTAGTCTCCAATGTTTAATTGTAAATTGGTCATGTCATATTGTTGTGTTCAAATTTTTCGATTATATTTGACTTAAGAACCACCGATTGGTTTGTGAGTTAAAGGTTTATGTAATTTTTATTTTCGGTGGGAGAGATAGAAATAGTAATATCTTTGTCTGCAAGGGTCCCTGTAATTCTAAATAGCACTAAAGCATGCTTATCTAAAGTTTTTGAAAACCTTCCTTTCTTTGTTTCCATATTATAATTCATTCATTTTTCGTCAACGATTTAAACCATTTTGTTTTGTTGATAATTTCATCAAGTGATACTTTGATATATTCTTCATGTGAGTGATCCACTTCTTCAAAATAAAGTTTCTTTCTATTTTGATGGACTTTGAACACCTTTATGAATTCCTTTATCAATAAAAAATCTCTTTTTATGGTCTTTCTTAATAGAACCTTTGTAATAAAAAACCTTTTCTTTTATACTCAAATATTTTACTATTTGGATGCGTATGGAGCTCATTGGGACTACCTCGGGGTTGACCATATGGCTCAACTTAAACAAAATCAGGCATAGTTTTTATTCAGAACTTGTGTTGGATCTTTGGATCTAAGCACAAGATATTGATCGGACATGACCATATTCTAGGTATGGGAAGGGATTTACGTCCATTGGATGAACTCATCCAATGTATAAACAATAAAGGTATTTTCAATTGGAACCAAGCCATTAGGCAATGGCATGGTTATTTACCTATCTGGAAAAGATCGTGGGAGATGGGCCTGGAGGGCTCGATGGCACGAGAATGAGAGCAGATCAGGTCCAAGATGAAATTGGTAGGTGTTAGTCAGGAGGCAGAGAGAGATCAGATTGCTTGGTTTGGAAAAATGAAGGAAGGAGGCGTAGTGGTGGCAAATGTCTATCATACTCTCTGCAGCCATGAGGTACACAACCCAGAGGTACATTGGTTTTATAAGTTTTGGAAATCTAGAATTCCTATTAAGATCATTTTATTTCTTTGGCTCGTCTAGAAAAACAAGAACTTGACACGGGAAAACCTACAAAAGAGGAACTGGTAAGGGCCAGGGGTATGTGTACTGTGTAGGAACGCGATGGAAGACATTGTCCATATATTTCTGAGATGCCTCGTAACTATACAGATTTGGAGCTATATTGCTCGAAACGTTGGTTTTCCACACAATCAATATAATAATATCATTGATTGTTTGTGCTGGTGGAGCAAACAAAAATCCCAAATCAATCCCATTAACTTTCTTTTGGGAAATATGGAGATGGCATTATTGGATGGTATACATTTGAAAATGACTACAACATTGGCCCTAAGAGGTCAATACATAGGAAGACAGTCCCAAGAAAGGACATCCCAACGGGGTACTTTGATGGCGCGACACAAAGGGGCACATGTGGGTGTGGTTTTTGGATCATTATATCAAGGGAACAAGAATACTAGGTCCATTGGGGTGCTGGTAGAGGCACAAATATGAAGGCAGAAGCTATGGCTTTATGGGGACTCCTTTGGTTCTCTTCTTATCTGAACATTCCCTCCATCCACATTTATGGAGACTCCCAGACTATCATTGACCATGTATGGGGTAGCACTAAAGTAAATCAACCATTGCTACATAAAACAGTGCGAAACACGCATATGGATTTCCAAAATGAATGAATTAATTGATTGAGCAACAATACTCAATAATAATACAGAGATATTTACAAAGATAGAAACATCAAGTTTCTATGTAAAGAATCAGTTTCATCTAAGAAACTTCTAAAGTAAGAAAATTAGCAACAGCTAAAAAGAATGAGCATTAAACTAAAATAGTATTATTCTAATACCCTCCCTTACTGCTCAATCTATTTACAACACCAATAGATCCCCTGAATTTTACAAACTTATCAGGACCAAGAGGCTTGGTGAAGATATTTGCCGGCTGCTCTGTTGTGGGAACATATCTCAACTAAACGGATCCGTCTTCAACAAGCTGGCGAATGTAGTGGCAATGAGTTTCCACATGTTTTGTTCGTTCATGAAAGACAGGATTTTTGGCAAGTTTGAGCACTCCCTGATTATCACAAAACAAGGAAGTAGGACCTGTCTGGGAAACATACATATCTGCAAGCATACGTCGAAGCCAAACTGCCTCACATGATGCCTTAACTGCCTCCCTATACTCTGCTTCTGTTGAGGAGAGAGCCACGGCTTGCTGCTTCTTACTAGTCCTGGTGACAACACCAGATCCTAGACTAAACACATACCCAGCTGTAGATTTACGATCATCAACCGAACCGGCCTAGTCAGAATCTGTGTAACCACTGAGTATAGGATCGGAACTGCGAGTGTATAGGAGTCCATAATCAAAAGTGCCACGCACATATCGTAGCACACGCTTTGCTGCTATCCAATGATCAGCTTTAGGGGCTGACATGAAGCGGGAAATGTAGCTCACTGCAAAACTGATGTCTGGTCTGGTGGCAGTAAGATAGATGAGACTGCCCACTAATTGCCTGAATAAAGTTTCATCCACAGTGAGAGAGGATGACTGAGCTGAAAGTTTGAGACCTGGTTCCATAGGAGTCGTGGCTGGTTTGCAATCCTGCATTCTGAACCTGTCCACAAGATTTTTGGCATACTTGGATTGAGAGAGAAAGATGTGATTCCTAGTCTGCTAAAATTCAACCCCCAGACAGTAGTGAAGAAGTCCCAAGTCTGTCATATCAAATGTTCTGCATAAGTCTTGTTTGATCCCATGGATCAAATGTGCAGAGTTGCCAGTAATAATAAGGTCATCTACATAGACAACCACAAACAAGATATCATCACCAGTATGCTTGATATACAGATTTGCATCAGATGGGCTCCGCTGAAAGCCATGATCTGTCAGGTACTGATCAATTTTCATGTACCAAGCCCGAGGAGCTTGTTTTAATCCATAGAGAGCTTTAGCTAATATACACACTTTCTGTTCTTGACCAGCAATCTTAAATCCTGGAGGCTGTGTCATGTAGACTTCTTCCTGTAAGTCACCATTTAGGAAAGCACTTTTTACATCCATCTAATGAACTTTCCATTTGAACTGAGCTGCTAGGGCAAGGACAAGCCGTATGGTACTCATCTTGGCTGTAGGAGCAAAAGTCTCCTCATAGTCAATGCCTTCCTTCTGTAGAGAATCCTCGAGCCACAAGACGAGCTTTATACTTGTCTAGAGTTCCATCGGCTTTGTATTTCACTTTATATACCCATTTGCAGCTAATGGGCTTTTTCCCTTCAGGGAGATCAGAAAGGGTCCATGTGTGATTTTTCTGAAGACTATGGAATTCAGCGTCCATAGCCTGTTCCCACTCAGATGTACCCTTAGCCTCTGAGTAAGTTTGAGGCTCAAAGATACTGTGTAGATTAGCCATAAGAGCAAAGTTTACTGTAGATTGTTGTTTGCTCTTATGTCTAGAAGTTCGTCCTTCAAGGAGTTCATCATCTCTGAGATCACCAACAGTTTTAACCCACCATTTTGGCCGAAGAGTAGAGGAAGAAGGTTCAAGAGCAATAGGAGCAGCAAGAGAAGGGTTATTTTCCGGAGGAAGCTCATGCAGTGTAGTATCAATCACTGATGCTGCATCATCCCTCCCATCAAGTGGACCTACCGGAAGAAGAACACTGTGAGGCTGATCCGTAGAACACTGCTCAGAAGAAGAAGACTGAAAGAATCCTCTGTCTTCATCAAATACCACATCCCGACTGAAGCTAAGACGACCAGTGGCAATATCTATTAGTCTATAGGCTTTGTGATGATCAATGTACCCTGTCATCATGAGTTTCTGGCTTTTGGAATCCAACTTAGAGCGCTTAGCAGCGGGAATCCAAACATATGCAATTGAGCCAAATACTTTGAGGTGACTGATCTTAGGCTTACGGCCAGACCAAACCTCTTCGGGAGTCTTCCCCTTAACAGCCTGAGTGGGTGATCGGTTAAGAAGATAAACAACAGTAAAGACTACTTCAGCCCAGAATTTGTTTGGAACATTCTTGTGCTGTAACATGGAGCGAGCCATTTCAACAACCGTACGGTTGCGGTGTTCAACAACACTGTTCTGCTGAGGAGTGTAGGGTGTAGTGAACTGGCGTTTTATGCCATGAGTATCACAGAAGTTGGAAAAAGCAGAAGAACAAAATTCCCCCCCATTATCTGTCCTAAGAGTCATGATATTATAGCTAGACTCTTTTTCCACTAAGGTTTTAAACTTCTGAAATATACTAAATGCATCAGATTTATATTTTAGAAAATATACCCACATCTTTCTACTGAAGTCATCTACAATAAGCAAAAAATATTTGCAAGCAGTGATCGAAGATGTATTCATAGGACCACAAATATCAACATGAATTAACTGGAGTACCTTAGAAGCGCACCAGGATTCTCCATTCGTGAATGAAGAACGATGTTGTTTGCCAGCTTGACAAGCGCCACATACGCCCAACTGCTGAGTCTGAATATCAGGTAACCCTGACACAAGTTCTTCCCGAGAAAGCTGAGAGAGATACTGCATGTTTAGGTGCCCATATCGCTGATGCCATAGAGTGATGATGGGAGAAACACGAGCTGCTAGAGCCACTTCGGGAGAATCACCAGTGTCAAGAAGCTTGTATAAACCATGATCTTCTAGGCCAACAACCACTGTAAGACTAGTCTCCCTGTCGATAGTAGAGCATTTGTGCGCTCTGAACACTACATCAAGCTGAGGAGAGTTCCTCATAATCTTATTGACAGACATCATATTAATTTCCATACCAGGAACATAGTACACATTCAGGAAGATGAGTGTGCGGCCACCAGACTGGATTTGAACTGTACCTCTGCCAACCACTGTGTATTGTTCACCTCCTCCAAATACCACAAAATTACTGAAAGGTGAGAAGTCAATAAACCAATGACGCCTGTGAGAAAAATGGCATGATGCACCAGAGTCAATGTACCAGGCAGAAGATGGAACATGATCTGAAGACCTTTTAGTCATAAAGGCGTAAAAGGCAAAATTTGTCTACTCGGAATGTTCTGCAACATTCGCTGTCTGATGGAGCCCCCCCTTGTTTCTTCTGTTGAGAAGCAATCCTCTGTCAGCAATTTTTCTTCATGTGGCCAAACTTGTGACAGTAATTACATTGCACATTTTTCTTCCTAGCAGGATCAAAAGACTGAGAAGAACCTTTCTACTGAAAGGACTGAGAGGACTGATATTTGACAGCAAAAGCATTTTCTGAGGAGGCTGATGCTGCACCACTACCAAACTGTTGTTTCCAGCGATCCTACTGCATGAGTTTGGTGCATAATTCTGGAAACTTCAGATCAACACTAGTGGTGGCAATGTTGAGTGTTTCTATGAAGTGTTCATAAGATTGTGGTAGACTTTTCAGAGTGATGACTACCACAATCTGGCTTCGAGCTGATCTCCAATGTCTTTAATCTTGTTGAGATGTTCCTGTAAAGACATATGTTCGTCCATCATGATGGAGAACAACTGATTTTTGAGAAAGAAAGCTTTGCTCTTTTCGGATGTCTCGTGTAATTCCTTCAACTATTGCCAGATCTCGGCAGCTGTCTTGCCAGAAAGAATTTGCGGTAACTGATCATCAATCACAGAGAGCTTGAGGAGCATAACAACCTCTCGATTTCGATAATCAAACTTATCTTGATCGGTGCCAGCTGTACCAGGACGGAGCTCTTTGTTGAGAACGAGCTGATCAAGACGCCTATATTCAAAAATGGTCAACATTCTCTGTTTCCAGATGTTATAATTTGTGCCATTAAAGCGCTGACTGCCTTCCAACATCAGATTGGTGAGCGAAGCCATCTGCACGTTTCCCAAGACACAGGAAATACCAAAGAAATCTAAAGAAATTCGGCACAAATTTTTACACTGATAGGTGCTAATGTGATATAACCAGAAATCGGCCTGAGAAGTGGGTTCAAGGAATTATGTATAGCACGATCTTTTACCAAAATAACTGACTTTCAGCAATACCCATAAACTGAGAGGGTTCAACAGTCATTTCCAGCACAGATTTTGAGGTACTTTCAATGCATTAATTGCAAGCATAAACAATCAATTCAGTGCTGAAATTGAGGTTACGTGATGCATTTTAATGTGGGTTTGACTGGCACAAACATCAAAGGGAAGTCAGAGGTCTGATAGTTTGAAATTTCAGGTGAATTTTGACGGCTAAAACATGAATTTCGTGACGGAAAAAAAAACTGACAGAGACACAAATTTGTGGGGGCATAAATTTGGCGGAATGCTGAACAATACACAAATGTGATACAATATACCTGTTACGAATATACCATATACGATATACCTGATACGATATACCTGTTACGATATACCATTAAATGGCACAAACGTGATGCAATATACCTGTTACGAGTGCTGCCGTAATAGCTTGGTGTCGCCTGAGAGATAATCGTGCTGACTGTGGCACTCCCGATAAGAGAAAAACAATATCGTTTCGCCTCCATATCCCAACACCGAATAATTTCCTTTTCTTCCAACCACAATTATGCAGAGCCCCGATATCCCTAATTCGTCGGCACCCTAAAGTGGCAAGATTACTTCACGACCAAACAGTGAGAGTAGCAGCCAGGTCTTCCTTCTGAAGGGCAGAGCGGTCGGTTATTTATGGAAACGAACTATTCCAGGGCGTGCTCGCAATTGGAAATGGTGGAGGCTTCGATGGATCGTCGTTGCGTCCCGATCTGTCCACGCTTGCTCATCGTCTCACTTCCATCTAAGCAGACGAAGAAACAAAAAACGACACAAGGATCGCTTTTCTTCACGGGTGTTATAGTAAGAATTTGCAATGCGGCAGAAGAATTTATACTTGGTTCTCTAATCGTAACTGTGGGAGACCACAGTTAAAAATAAATTTCGTCCAGCAAAATGCCCTGCAAATTCACATGCAATCTTCTGGGATTGATGCCAACAGCTCAGATCCATTCCGCTAAAAAAACTGGAATTCGCACCAACAAAAAACGTGCCAAAAAAAACCGCAGAACCCTCAGCTCTCGTAATTCCACAAAACAAAGAATCCACTTCTGTATCGAGATAGACGACTGTAAGCTTTTATCACAGTCAGCAGAGTCGAAGCTAAGACTCAGTGAAGGCTATCTGGCTTACAGAGGGCTCGACCTTAGAAAGGATTGACAGAAAGAACTCAAGAGATTAGGATGCAGAGAGAATAACTGCTCAAGAAATCTCTTTTTCTGGCTCTGATACCATAAACTAAGTGCGAAACACACATATGGATTTCCAAAATGAATTAATTAATTGATTGAGCAACAATACTCAATAATAATACAACGATATTTACAAAGATAGAAACATCAAGTTTCTATGTAAAGAATCAGTTTCATCTAAGAAACTGCTAAAGTAAGAAAATTAGCGACAGCTAAAAAGAATGAGCATTAAACTAAAATAGTATTATTCTAATACTACATGGATGGCTCAGACAAATTGAGACCATTTGGGGATCTTTCAGAGATTCAACGATTCAACACATTGGACGAGAATTCAACCAAAATGCAGATAACATGTCAAGGATGGGGTTACTAGATGCATTGGACGGGATGCATATTGAGGTTAAATTGGGTGACAACATAATGGATGCTGGGATCCTTCCACTCCCATGATAGCATTCCATCGTGGATGGGATTTTATCCACTGAAATTTGTTTTTTTTTTTTACTTTCTCCAAAAGTCGGTTTTGAGGCTGGTTTTTTTTGCTTTTGTATTTGCATAGTTTATATTATGAGATGATACATGGACTGATACGTTTTTGATAAAAAAGGGACATCTAAAAATGTTGTAGGTTTTTATGTTTTAATTTCCTCTCAATACATAGGAAGTTATATTAGAAATGTCTAGGTACAGTTGGCGTAAATGTATGGACTCATACTGAACAACACAAGAAATTGGAGTAAAAATGTATATCCTTTGTAAATCACTGCATATATGTATTGTTTTTTATCCTCATATAAAACAATATTTTTTTCATACTGATATATATATATATATATATATATATATATATATATATACAAAAAAAATAAAAATAAAATAAAAAATTATCTATTAGAATCTTACAGATAAAGAATTGTTTAAATATCAATTTGATTGGATAAAAAATTGCTCAAATTATTGTCTAAATAGTAAATTCAAAATTTTAAATTAATTTTAAATTGTAATTTACAAATAAATTGAAAAATCTGATTATTTAAAAACCAGGAACTTTTCGCTTTTCATTAATTCATATAGATTACATACAAAGTTGACAAGATTACAATTGTTGTCCAAAACTAGTTTGTGCGGATAATTGTAATGTGCGGGAAGCCAATGTGTGGATCTTTGCTCTTCAGCAGTGTGCAAAGTGTTTTTACACCCCCAGTGGCCCACGTAAGGGACCTGCAACATTGGGAGGAGAAGTAGTAGTGTCAGGAATAACATGGTTAGGCATAACAGTGTCAGTGTCAAAGCACTCACCAATGTGATTGCCACTCATTTTTTTTTAGTTTTAAAGTGAATTGTCAGGGTGTGATAAATACTAGAAATAAAATGCTCTCCACTAGGGGAATTATGTCCCATTAGAGCTCGCTGAGCCAATCGAAAATTAAAAATAAGATTTCCAGAAATTTGCAAAATTATTTTTGAATTTGTAGAAAATAGAAATATTGATCATTTTCATGAAACTTTGGTTAAAATTGCAATAAACTTGGGAAAATTGTTGAGAGTCAACACATGTCAACACTAGGCGAATGCTATAGTCCCCGACGAGGTAGGGACTAATAAATTCTTAAGGATGCATCAAAGCGATTTCATTCATCTTGAATATGCAAATCGTTTGGGAGTATTTCAAATGCTAAGTTGTCTCGCGTGGGGGATTTGGGAAACTATAAACAAAATATACGCACAACAATCAAGTTGCTCAATAGGAAACTTTTATATTATATGTCAATTAAATTATTGTATAATTATGTCAAATATATATAAAATATCACCATTAAACATGTGTAGATTTGATGAGTTTTATCGCAATGTAATGTCTCTTGCCAAAATATGCTAATTTAATTGGTTTAAATGTTATTTTTCTTTCTTATACATTTTGATAAACACTTGGTATGAAAGCATTTCTTCAAACACTTTGTACATGAATTAAAGGAAATAATTATAGCCTAACTATTTCTTCAAACATTTTGAGTGTAATTAAACATGAAACCCTTGCACAGTAGAATTCCCAAAACAAAGTCAAATTTTTATTAAGATTGATTTAAAAATTACATGCAAAATATTGATTTATGGAATTGGAAATTGCTTCAGCAACTAACACAATTTGGTTGCAAGACTGAGATGAAGAACATGGCTTCTAAAATACAACTGTGATCTCCTCAATCAATTTGGCCCTCCAAGAAAAAACTCGACTTCTAAATATCAACTCAGTTTCCTCCAAGAATTCGACCCTCTAAAAATGAACTTTTCCCCCTCAAGATCACTTCTTCCCTCCAAGAAAATATGACCTCATTGAATAATTTGGCTTCGCCAGGTATGCTCAACTATTGTAATGGAATTTGACCTCGAAGATGAATTTTGTCTCCACGTGAAAAATCGGTCCCCCAATCAAATTCAACCTCCAGTAATTTAATTCGACATCCAGTGAATTTCTTAATTGCCATACACATAACTTGGCCTTCCATAGGGATTCAACCTTCCACAAATAAAAAACACGGTACAAAATAAATTCAGCTTTCACAACTAATTCGGTCCATTGCTGAAATGATTTGGCCTTCACAAAACTTTCTCCATTGTTGCAAAATAATCTAGTCCCCAAAAGAAAGCTCAGCTGAGATTCAAATTGATTCAACCCCCAAAGATTAAAATACAAAATTGTTGTAGTCAAATGGATTGATCCCTCCTCAAGCTACATGTTCTTTGCCAAAAATCTTGTCAAAAAGCACCTGTGAAGGATATGGATGATTCCTCCTTGCTTGGCTAGGTTGGATATATCTCACCATTGAAGCAAAAATTGATAAGGTAGAGTGGATATATTGCACCACCGAAACCAAACTTGATAAGCTAGGGTGGATATGTTGCACCACCAAAACCAAACTTGATAAGCTAGGGTAGATATGTTGCACCACTGAAACTAATTCTCACTAGGGATTTCACCCTTTTTACTTGAAGCTCCAAGAGCTCACCAAATGCTAAATTAGAGAAATATTCACAACATAATCAAAAGCGAGTTCTAATTTTCTTTTTATAATTTTATCATTGGAATACCATGGGCCATCAAAATACCATGGTTCTTGAAATAACACCCCTTCTAATTTAATTACTCAAGATCACCTTAGAAATGACATTAAATAATTAAATTAATTGATCCCCTTCATTTGACTATAACGTATGAGAATCATATAGGCTACTAAGTTGTCCCTTGTGTCATTACTCGAAAAGGGATATGACATTCCTCCCTTCATGAGATTTCTTCCCCTTAGGCAACTTCAAATTAGGGTGCTGCAAAATCTAATCTCCTTCCCATGTGGAATCCTTATTGGCAAGTCTCTCTACTTGATAAGATATTCCCTGATTACTCTGCTCCTCAACTTCCTTTCCTTGACATCCAAAATCTCCTGGGAATCAAAACCAATTGCCCCTCTTCATCTAGTGGGGGTAGCTCAGTTGAAATAACCACATGTTGTCCCAATGCCTTCTTGAGGCATGATACATGGAAAAATTTATGGATCTTGCTCCCCTATGGAAGCTAAAGCTCATAAGCCACTTCCCCAACTCTCCTTATTACCTTATAGGGATAATAAAAATGTGGTTTCAATTTTTCTGCACCACTTTTCTTTAGTGAACACTTTCTATATGGTTGTAACCTTAGAAAAGCCAAGTCTCCTACCTCGAAGTTGTGCTCCACCATGTGTTTATCTGCATAAATATTTTTTTATTCTAGGAAACCTACAAGTTTTTCTTAAGATTGTTGAGGACATCTTCAATCTTTTGTATCTAGTCCTTGGCCTTGGGAGCTCTATTGCCCCCAAAACTCAACTTTTCAAATAAAGGAGCATCATAGCCATACAATGTTCATGATGGTGGCATACCAATAGACATATGGTAAGTCGTATTGCCAAGGCTTTTACTGCCCCGGAACATAGTTTTGTAGATACACTTCAACCCTTTTATTTACATTTTCTATCTGGCCATTTGTTTGTGGGTGATAACTAGTGCTCAAAGTCAACTTTGTGCCAACCAACTTGAATAGCTCCTGCTAAAATGCACTAAGAAAGCTATTGTCCCTATCACTAACAATGTATCTAGGCAACCCATGGAGTTTATATAACTCCTTAAGAAACAACTTTGTTGCTTGTGCTTCCTTGTATTATGGGGAAATCACAAAGAAATGTGTGAAATTAGTCAACCAATCGACCACTGCAAGAATGCAATGTCTACCCTGCACCTTTAGAAGACTTGTGATGAAATCCATGTACACACTCTCCCTGTGGTCGATAGGGATGCAACTAGGTAAGTCGCCCTTTTTTTATAATTATTATTAATTTTTTGTTTTTATTTTTTAATATAACTTTTTGTCTTTTTTATTGTTTTTCCTATATAATTTTTTTCAAACTTATATTATATATTATATATATATATATAATATATATACTATAGCTCGTTCTTTTAAATTCCCTTTTTATTTATTTTATAATTGTTTGTTATAATTTTTTTTTTAACGTTGTTCTTATAAAAAAAAATTGTATTTTTTTCCCAATCTTTTTTTTTAAATGTATGGCCAAAGGCCTATATCATGAGCCAAGAGTATGGAGAAACTCCAAAATCTCTTATAGCGAAACATTTCGATTACGACGACAAACAAGTTGACGACGAATTGATGGTCAAAGTTCAGGAAAAACCAATGTGGCTCTAATACCAATGTAACAAACAACGTTCATATATGCAACAGAGTAAGCTTCAAGATACTTTGAAGACAAAGACATCCATTGTTGGACAAGTAAGTGTATATTAAATATTGTATAAAAGAATTGATGAGATGATTATAGTGAGGGTGAGGACCTGCTAATATACCCTAGGCAGGTACCTCTTCACCAACGGTTATGTCCTTAGGGACATACATATTCATTAACTAATTACTAATTAATCGTTATAATGATGTGCTATTATTATTTATATTTACATTATTTATATCTACATTTCATTCATAAGAGTCACCGAGACTACTAGTCTCTAAAACTAAAAAATGTAAACATCGAGCGTACCTATTTGTTTGAGTTGCTCTAGCTCTTTAAAATCTATCTCATGGTTCTTTTTATCAAATCAGTCAATCAACCTTTGTGTGAACTCCAAGTAAGAGGTGATGCTAGAATGCCCCAGAGTAACTAGCCCATGGTACCACCACTCATGAGCTTCTCCCTCCAAATGTAGTATTGCAAACTTAATGACTTCAGTCTCTGTCATAGGGTTGAGTTGGACTTATGTGTCCACTTTTTGTGCCCATGCCCTGGAAATGCAACTATATGATCCATCAAAAGGAGGAATGGATAAGTTCCTTATTTTCCTTGGGAATTCATAATTTTGTGAACCCATTTTGAACTCTCTAAGCGTGTCCCTGTATTTGATAGTGCAAAAATATTGTAAGGACATAGCCACATGAAATTTCTCCCCTAGCACCTAATACTCCCTTAGATAGTTAGAAAACCCTTTGCCCTGCCTCTACTGCCCTTGGTTTTTTGTTGGTTGTTCTTCCAAGAATTGTGGTAACATAAGCCTAGGTGTTACTCTACTTGATGTTTGAGGAATATTTCGAGATGGAATATGGATGTGGATTCCCTCATCATGATTCCCATTGTGACCATTCGACCCTACCATGCCACTGGTGTTGGCATTATGTTGGTTCCTCTAAATGTTTTCCATAGATCGAGTAATAACTTGCACCAACTCTGGCTTCCCTCTTACCAAGTCATTTAAGGCATTCATAATGCTTCCAAGTTGTTGTTCATTTTTGTCACCCATTTCTTCTTCTCCTTTTGATTATGATTGAGGGAGGTATTTTCCCTTTCTTTGTCTCCTATAACTGGCGTATGCCCTATCCTCCATTTTCATCAAAGTAACATACACTTAAAGGCTACCGGGAAAACCAGCTTTGATACCACTGTAATGTCCCTTGCCAAAATATGCTAACTCAATCTGCATAAATTCTAGTTTTCTCTCTTATGCATTTTGACAAACACTTTGTATGTAAGCATTTCTTCAAACACTCTGTATGTGAATTAAAGGAAGCATTTACAATAGAGATATTTATTCAAACATTTGGAGAGCAATTAAACATGAAACACTTCGACAATATAATTTCCAAAATACAACCAAAATTTTATTAATATTGATCAAGAATCACATGCAAAATATTGAGTTTTGGAACCTAGAAATTACTTCAACAATTGGCACGATTTGTCTACAATACCAAGATGAAGAGTATGGCCTCTAAAATACAATTGCGATCAACCCCTAAATATCAACTCAACTTCCTCCAATAATTCCACCCTCCAAAAAGGCACCGACCCCCTCAAGCTCATTTCAACCCTCCAAGAAAATACAACCCCCTCAAATAATTCCGCTTCACCAAATATGCTTAACTATTGTAATGGAATTCAACCTCTAAGATGAATTTGGCCTTCATAAGAAAAATTGGTCCCCCAATCAAATTTGACCTCCAATAATTTATTTTTTCCTCCATTGAAATGCTCAACTACCACAGATATAACTTGACCTTCAAGAGGAATTTGACCTTCCACAAATAAAATACTCAAGCTATAATAAATTTGGCTTTCATAGCTAATTTGGCTTCTTCTTGAAATTATTCATCCTTAAAAAAAATTCTCCACAGTCAAATTGATTCAACCTCTAGAGATAAAATATGAAACGATTGTAGACAGGAAGATTAATCCCTCCTTAAGCTCCACTTTGAATGTCAAAAATATCATCACTAAGCACTTGTGAAGAATCTGGATGATTTCTCCTTCTTGCATGGCTAAGATGGATATGTCTCACCGCCGAAACCAAACTTGATCAACTAGGGTTGATATGTTAAACCCAAAAACAAGTCCTCGCTAAGGTTTTTTCCCTTTTTACTTGAAACAGCAAGAGCTCACCAAATATTAAATTAGAGAAATATTTACTACATTGGTGTAGATCCATCTTAAATTTGGATCTATCAAGTGCCGAGGGGGATCAAATCTCTCAAGGTGAAAACCCTTCCTCAAGTTTTGCACGAAACTCAGAGGTTTAAAGATTGAACTTGAGGAAATGTTTGCACCTCTAGATATTTGATCCCTGTCAACACTTGATAGATATAGAGTTAAGATGGATCTACATTGGTTTACATAATAGATAATTATACTAAAATAAAGCATAAATTTTCAGAAATAAGGACTATAAAAACATGCATCAAAACCACTGAAATAGAATTCCTTATATTTTTAAAAAAATTTCCTATAAGACACTCATACAAAAATAAAGCCTAACTTTTTAAACAAAAGGACCATTCACAAAATCTTTAAAGGAAGAAGTTAATACACTTTCATAAAAAACACTCTCATGCCAGAGGACAACAATAATTAGAGGTATTTTTAGTCTAAGTGTTTTTTTGTTGTAAGCTTGGTAGGACTACATCTTCATCATGTCCAACTTCTCACCCCGATTGGGGGGCATAACACAAGATTTGAACCTAAGATTTCTGGTTCGATGAGAGTTCATTTCCACGACCATTGCGAATTGCGCTACCCCAAGCGGACACCTGAGAATTTTCTTTTATTTACACAAACCATTCGCAAAAGATTTGAAATATAATTTCAAAAGGAAAATAAAAATAAAGAGAATAAATCTCTTTTTCTTTTTTCTTTTTTTAATTCAGAAATTGTAGTGAAAAAATTTATCAAAAATTTCCCTCAATTTTTTAAAAATCTTTGCCTATAAGACACTTTGATACAAAATCCTAATTTGGTGTTCTCAAGGCGAAGGCTTACCTTTACCAATAATAGCCACCTTTGAGATTGAAAACTCAAGGTCCTAATCCCTGAATCACTTTGTGAATCTTCTATGTATATATATAGCTCTCATGCAAAAGAATTCAAATCTCAAATTTGACACAATAAATTCACGCTTGGTTTCCTATAAACACTCTCACGCTGGAGGACAACAATAATTATATAAAAATAAAGCCTAATATTTTATACATAAGGACCATAGATACATAAATGAAAATCATTGAAACGAGATTCCTTAATTTTTTTAAAAAACTTTGCCTATAAGGCAACTCTGAAATAAAGCCTAATTTTTCAGACATAAGGACTATAGATACATGGATCAAAATCATTGAAACAGGATAAAGAAATTAACTCTTCTTTTTTATTTTTATTTTTAAATTGAGAATTATAATTAAAATTGTTTTATCAAATTTTCCCAATTTTTTTTAGTGTTGCCTATAAGACACTCATGTTGGAGGACAACAATAATTATACAATGGTAAAGCCTAATTTTTCATACATAAAGACTATAAATACATAAGAAAAATCATTGAAATGAGATTTTGTAATTTTTTTGAAAACTTTTCCTATAAGACACTTTGATACAAACATAGAGGTATTTTTGGTCTTAGATTTTTGTTTTATTTACACAAACCATTTATTTGCAAAAGATTTAAAATATAATTTAAAAAAAAAATCAAAGACTTGTATGTGAATCTTCTGTGTCTATATATAGATTTCACACAAAATTATTCAAAGTGGAAATAGAGGTATTTTTGGTCTGAGAATTTTGTTTTATTTACACAAACCATTTATTTGCAAAAGATTTAAAATATAATCTAAAAAAATCAAAGAATCATATGTGAATCTTTTGTGTCTATATATAGCTTTCACACAAAAGGATTCAAATTTTCCACAACAAAATTTATTAGAATTTTATGCCTTTTAAAAGACTACATCAGAGAAGAATACCATGGGAAAAAACCATGGGTTGTGAAAACCGTGAGTCAAGATGTTTACATAA
>APFE030126328.1:229974-249365 GCA_000404065.3 Pinus taeda
ACTCCTTTGGGCATATGGATATCTGTAAGGCCTGATGTTTGGAGGAACACTTTCTGGAATCAAATGAATAGCATGATCATGATCACGAATAGGTGAGAGGCCTTTGGGAGTCTCAAATACCTTGGAATGATTGTCCAAGGCTTTTTGCAGATCTGGAGAAATATATGATTTCGATGTGGGAACCTCTAGCAAACATAATTGTGCAATTACGCCTATTTTTTCTTTCTTTAGAAGCTTTGTCATTACGTTAAAGTTGATTATCTTTCTTGGTTTCCCTGTGATACCCCTTAATTCAACTTCCTTTCCTTCTAAAAAAAAATTCATGAAAAGTTCTTGAAAATTAAAGGCTATTGTACCCAAGGATTGTAGCCATTGGACTCCTAGTACAACATCGTCACCACCCATTGGAATGGAAAGAATTGGGCTATTCAATACATATTCTCCCATGGATAGCTTGATATTATGGCACTTTCCAGAGCAATTTATGGTTCCTCTACTTGGAACCATCATTTGGCACTCTGGTGTTGGATATAGGAAGCAATTCAATTCCTTGGCTATCTTACAATGAATAAATTATGGGTACTGCCCGAAACAATCAACGCTATTACCTTTTTCTTCTTGATATGTCCTTCTATTTTGATAGTTTGAGGAGTGGTAATTCCGGCCAATGCATTACAAGATATTGTCAAATTCATTTCTTGATCCTCGATGTGATCTTTCGTTTCTTGAACCTTTTTCTTTTTGATATGTCCTTCTATCATGAGAGTTTCAAGAGTGGTAATTCTTGCCAATGCTTTACAAGATATGATTAGATTCATTTTTTCTTTCTGTGGGGTTAGTTCCTCGTGTATATCCTATTGTTTTGACATTTCTTAATGCTTTTCTTCCTCCTCTTCACAATCCATGTAAAATAATTTCTTCTTGAAACACTTATGACCTTTAGCGTATTTGTTATCAAAACTGTAACAAAGCCCTTTTGCTCTTTTTTCTTCCAATTGTTGTCATGTAAACCTTGTAGGTTGTGGAAGGCTAGGAGCAAAAACACTTCCATATTTACAGTTGTGAGTGGTAGGAACAATAAATTGGCGTAATTAATGTCGCCACAAAAAAAATTATACAAAGACTGGCGAGTGGTAGTTAATTAGGCTACAAGAAAAATTATACACACGAAGGGCGCCAAGTGGTGGTCGATTAAGCTACATAAAAATTATAAAGAGGGCGACTTTGATTATGCTTCGTCCGGTGGATTGTCGATGTCTAATGCAGATGTGACAGAGCTGAGGCAAATGACTAACTACTGCAAAGACTGGAATGGAGGAAAGAGGCGATAAAGTGGTTTAAATCACGATCTTTGGTTGTGATGTTGTTTTCGGGCTGAAGGTCAAGGCATGCACGATGGCGGACGAGTACCTGACAATGAAAATTTATTGACCACGCTGCAATTCGACGTTGATTTCTGTATGGAAATGGTTGGATGTTTTGATGGATGCAATGGTAACGATAAAGTTGATGAACTTGGTGACTATGCAACAGGTGGTTGCATTTGCAGCGAGGGGTCAAGCAGCGACAGAAGGGGGTTGAGTGACGAGGAAGCGACATTCGATTGTCTGTGAAGGGTGGACGAAGGTGGTAGCGATGACTTGCTAGTGGAGGCGACTGTATTACAGAGACAACAACTGTCGATTTTGCGGGTGGGATGGTGAGACAATGGACAACGAAAGTGGTTTGCTGGTCGCAAAACTTCAACGGAGCCTGCGGTGTATAGGGATGCAACTAGGTAAGTCGTCCTTTTTTTATAATTATTATTAATTTTTTATTTTTATTTTTAATATAACTTTTGTCCTTTTTTGTTTTTTTTTATATATATATATATATTATATAGCTCGTTCTTTTAAATTCCCTTTTTATTTATTTTTAATTGTTTGTTATAATTTTTTCGTAACCTTGTTCTTATAAAAAAAAAAAATTGTATTTTTTTTCCCATATTTTTTTTTAATGTATGGCCAAAGGCCTAAATCATGAGCCGAGAGTATGGAGAAACTCCAAAATCTCTTATAGCGAAACGTTTCGATTACGACGACAACCAAGTTGACAAGGAATTGATGGTCAAAGTTCGGGATCAACCAATGTGGCTCTGATACCAATGTAACAAACATAGTTCATATGTGCAACAGAGTAAGCTTCAAAATACTTTGAAGACAAATACATCCATTGTTGGACATGTAAGTGTATATTAAATATTGTATAAAAGAATTGATGAGATGATTACAGTGAGGGTGAGGGCCTGCTTATACACCCTAGGGAGGTACCTCTTCACCAACGGTTATGTCCTTAGGGACATACATATTCATTAACTAATTAATAATTAATCGTTATAATGATGTGTTATTATTATTTATATCTACATTTCATTCATAAGAGTCACCGAGACTACTAGTCTCTAAAACTAAAAAAATGTAAACATCGAGCATACCTATCTGTTTGAGTTGTTCTTTCTCTTTAAAATCTAGCTCATGGTTCTTTTTATCAAATCAGTCAATCAACCTTTGTGTGAACTCCAAGTAAGAGGTGATGCTAGAATGCCCCAGAGTAACTAGCCCATGATACCACCACTCATGAGCTTCTCCCTCCAAATGTAGTATTGCGAACTTAATGACTTCAGCCTCTGTCATAATATTGAGTTGGACTAATGTGTCCAATTTTTGTGCCCATGCCCTGGAAATGCAACTATATGATCCATCAAAAGGAGGAATGGATAAGTTCCTTATTTTCCTTGGGGGTTCATAATTTTGTGAACCCATGTTGAACTCTCTAAGATTGTTCCTGTATTTGATAGTGCAAAAATATTGTAAGGACATAGCCACATGAAATTTCTCCCCTAGCACCTAATACTCCCTTAGATAGTCAGAAAACCCTTCGCCTTGCCTCTACTGCCCTTGGTTTTTCGTTGGTTGTTCTTCCAATAATTGTGGTAACATAAGCCTAGGTGTTACTCTACTTGATGTTTGAGGAATATTTCGAGATAGAATATGGGTGTGGATTCCCTCATCATGATTCCCATTGTGACCATTCGACCCTACCGTGCCACTAGTGTTGGCATTATGTTGGTTCCCCTAAATGTTTTCCATAGATCGAGTAATAACTTGCACCAACTCTTGCTTCCCTCTTACCAAGTCATTTAAGGCATTCATAATGCTTCCAAGTTGTTGTTCATTTTTGTCACCCATTTCTTCTTCTCCTTTTGATTATGATTGAGGGAGGTATTTTCCCTTTCTCTGTCTCCTATATGTGGTGTATGCCATATCCTCCAGTTTCATCAAAGTAACATACACTTAAAGGCTACCAGGAAAACCAGCTTTGATACCACTGTAATGTCCCTTGCTAAAATATGCTAACTCAATTTGCATAAATTTTAATTTTCTCTCTTATGCATTTTGACAAACACTTTGTATGTAAGCATTTCTTCAAACACTCTGTATATGAATTAAAGGAAGCATTTACAATAGAGATATTTATTCAAACATTTGGAGTGCAATTAAACATGAAACACTTAGACAATATAATTCCAAAAATACAACCAAAATTTTATTAATATTGATCAAGAAATCACATGCAAAATATTGATTTTTGGAACCTAGAAATTACTTCAACAATTGGCATGATTTGTCTACAAGATCAAGATGAAGAGTATGGCCTCTAAAATACAATTGTGATCAACCCCTAAATATCAAATCAACTTCCTCCAATAATTCAACCCTCCAAAAACGAACTCGACCCCCTCAAGATCATTTCAACCCTCCAAGAAAATACAACCCCCTCAAATAATTTCGCTTCACCAAAAATGCTTAACTATTGTAATGGAATTCAACCTCTAAGATGAATTTGGCCTTCATAAGAAAAATTGGTCCCCCAATCAAATTTGACCTCCAATAATTTATTTTTTCCTCCTTTGAAATGCTCAACTACCACAGATATAACTCGACCTTCAAGAGGAATTTGACCTTCCACGAATAAAAGACTTAGGCTTTCATAGCTAATTTGGCTTTCATAGCTAATTTGGCTTCTTCCTGAAATTATTCATCCTTAAAAAAATTTCTCCACTGTCAAATTGATTCAACATCTAGAGATAAAAATATGAAACTATTGTATACATGAAGAGCAATCCCTCCTCAAGCTCCACATTGAATGGCAAAAATATCGTCACTAAGCACCTGTGAAGAATTTGGATGATTTCTCCTTCTTGCATGGCTAGGTTGGATATGCCTCACTGCCGAAACCAAACTTGATCAACTAGGGTGGATATGTTAAACCCCAAAACAAGTCCTCGCTAGTGTTTTCTCCCTTTTTACTTGAAACACCAAGAGCTCACCAAATACTAAATTAGAGAAATATTTACTACACCGGTGTAGATCCATCTTAAGTTTGGATCTATCAAGCGCCGAGAGGGATCAAATCTCTCAAGGTGCAAACATTTCCTCAAGTTTTGCACGAACTAAAGAGGTTTAAAGATTGAACTTGAGGAAATGTTTGCACCTCTAGATATTTGATCCCTCTCAACACTTATAGATATAGAGTTAAGATGGATCTACATTGGTTTACATAATAGATAATTATACTAAAATAAAGCATAAATTTTCAGAAATAAGGACTATAAATACATGCATTGAAACCATTGAAATGGAATTCCCTATCTTTTATAAAAGTTTTCTTATAAGACACTCATACCAAAATAAAGCCCAACTTTTTAGACAAAAGGACCATTCACAAAGTCTTTAAAGGAAGAAGTTAATACACAAACCATTTATTTGCAAAAGATTTAAAATATAATTAATTAAAAAAAAATCAAAGAATCGTATGTGAATCTTCTGTGTCTATATATAGATTTCACACAAAATGATTCAAAGTGGAAATCGAGGTATTTTTGGTCTGAGAATTTTGTTTTATTTACACAAACCATTTATTTGCAAAATATTTAAAATATAATTTAAAAAATCAAAGAATCATATGTGAATCTTTTGTGTCTATATATAGCTTTCACACAAAAGGATTCAAATTTTCCACAACAAAATTCATTAGAATTTTATGCCTTTTAAAAAACTACATCAGAGAAGAATACCATGGGAAAAAACCATGGGTTGTGAAAACCGTGAGTCAAGATGTTTACATAATGGTAAATTGACTATTTTATTTTAATTAAATAATTTTATCTTTTTATAATGACTCATATATATATATATATATATATATATATATATATATATAGAATATAGATATATATATAATATAATATATATATATATCACCCCGATCGGGGTAGGAAATTGAACCGGTGACCACACATCAAGGAGTGCCTTAACATAGCACCTGATCACTTTGTTATGAAACCAACTCACAAAAAGATAGAAAAGATAGATCAATGCCTTAGAAATCAACGTCTTTGAGGGGGCAACCTCCTTTACATTACACAAATGAACAATTCTTGGATGATACAAATGAAAAGACCTCCTTTCTATATATAGGAGTCTAAAGGGTCATAATATAATTAGAGCCAACATAAAAATAATAATGTAAGGGCACAATAATAACAATAGTGGGCTTTTAGAAAGAATTCTCTTGATTCATGTCTGAAGCATTCGGAAAAAAGGTCTGCATTCTAAACTAGGGTTTCAGTTAGGGTTTGGCGCTCGTAACCATGGGGGGTTGTGGAGGAGGGAGTTATACTCCCTCCTACAGTCAAATTGCCGCGAACAGAAGCAAGGAAACTGATTTGCATCACTTCAAGAAACCAACGGCGGTGATAATTGAGGATACTAATACATGAAATATCAAACCTCATGAACATAGAGAAAATCATGAGGAAGAAAGCAGGGAGAAGAGGCAAGAGGGCAGCAATCAGAAAGTTGCACCTTTGAGGGCGAGAATGGTCTGCAAACCTAAGTCGACCATTACTCGGTTGTTTTGAGTGACCCAGCGCTACAGGTGCACAAAGATCACATGGCGGAACATGCGATCATATGCCAATTTATGGGGATTTGGCCGACGGAGAAGGCCTTACAAGCATGGATCAGGAACCACTGGAAACCTAAGGGGGAAATAAACCTTCACCTTGGATCCAAGGGCTTCTTTATGGTGGTGTTCACAAGCTTAGAAGATAAAGACAGAGTGTTCGAGGGAGGACCCTATTTTTACGCTGCTACAAGCCTTTACATGGGAGCATGGGTGATGAATTTTGTCCCAGAACGAGAAACGTTCACTTTAGTACTGGTATGGATAAGACTATACTCCCTTCCTTTAGATTATTTGTTGTCAGAGTCTCTAAAGGCTATCGGCAACAAACTAGGGCATTTTATAAAGATATCAAATGCAACATTAAGAGGCAAATATACTTCCTTCGCCCAGATTTGTGTGGAAATGGACCTATTTGGGGCACTCCCAGACGAAATCATTTTAGAATTTTATGATGAAGAATGGGTACAGGCGGTGGACTATGAGTAGCACCTATATAGAGACTGCCTGTTAAACAAACTGGAAAGTAATAAAAAAACCACCATAAGCAAAGATCCTGAGGGTTTCACTAAGGTGGGGGGTAAGGGGAAAGGAGGAAAGTGGCACCAAAATAAAATCAACGAGGATGGGCAATTGAGCCACAATAGTTTCAAAATCTTAGAAGAAGAAGTTGGAAACATTGGGGAAAACCAGAAATCAGGGACTAAAACCAATGAGAAGGATAGGGATACTAGCATGGAGGACATACCAGAGAACATATAGCAATAGGATGATCTACCGAGCATTATGGAGCTTAGTAGGGACCATGAGATGACCCCAAGTGAGGCGGGAACGGAGGACCATGAACTACAGGATATTCTTGAGAAGGATAACTTGGATCTAGAAAAGTTTCTGGAGCAAGGTATTACCAAAGGAGTTGACTCCTTGCCAAGAGAGGAGTTTGACAGTGTTCAAAAACTCTTCCTATGGAGATCCCAATCGAAGGGTTCTAGAGTCAAAAGAAATTATGACATCCAAGAAAATAGAGGGATAAAGACAATGGAGGAAACATTGGGGCACTCTTCCAAGAACCTGGGTAGGAAAAGAGGAAGGAAAAGACAGAATGAGTTGCTGACAGAATGTGGAAAAGTCATGATCAAGTCAGGTAAGATGAAAGATCTCACCAATTACTTTTTTACAAACCTTTCTTAATGCAGTTTACAACCTGGAACATTAGGGGCCTAAGAAGTAAAAGGAAACAAAGAAATCTCAGTAGTAGAATAAAAAAAGAAATATCAGACATGGTTTTCATTTAGGAAACAAAGTGCTCAATGGAGAAAATCATAGAAATACATAACAAATGGTTAAGCAAGTATGAGTATCTAGAGGTCAAGGCAGACAACTCAGCAGGAGGGATTCTTATGCTTTGGGATCCCCAAAAACTTGGAATCTTGGATGCGGAAGCGTCTAGGAACTATCTTTCACTGGTAATAAAACCTGTGGGTGATAAAGAGATTTACATTATTAAAAATGTGGTCCTCAAAAACTAGAAGACAAAATCAAGCTACTCACTTCCCTTGAGGAGCTAAGAGAGAGATATCCTGATATGCCCTGGATTCTGGCAGGGGATTTCAATATGGTCAAATCTCTTATAGAAAAAAAGGTGGCACCAGAACACTAGGCAGAGACTCCATTGCCTTCCAGAACTTCATAAATAACATGAGATTAGTTGATGCTGAAACAATAAATGGCACTTTCACCTGGAACAACAGAAGAGGAGGGGCTTCTCAAGTTGCCTCTAAACTAGATATATTCATGATATCAGAGGACCTATTTATCATAGGCCCTGACATGTCAGCTTTAATCCTTCCTTTTGGAGGCTCAGACCATTGGCTTGTCCAGCTTGAAGACACTTTTATAGGTACACCAAGGAACATACCCTTTAGGTTCTAAAATGTCTTTCTCTCTCACCCTAACTTCACCAGCAATATTGATAAATGGTGGATGGAAGACTTGCCCTTTTAAGGCACCAAAATGTTCATGCTACAACAAAGACTTAAACACATCAAAGCCAGACTCAAAGAATGGAACAAAAAATAGTTTGGCAACATTTTCAAAGCCAAAAAAGAAGTTGAACAGAAACTTCAGCGGATTAATCAGCTCATGATCACGGATGGTCTCACTGAGCAAAGGAAAACTCAAGCTGATTCTCTTCAGAAGGAATGGGATTATAGGTGCAGGCAAGAGGAGATTTTATGGAGACAGAAATCGAGAGTACAATGGATTAGAGAAGGGTAAAGAAACACAAAGTTTTTTCATAAATCAACTTTGAGTCACAGGTCACATAACAGAATTTTAAAACTCAAAGATTCTCAAGGGAAAGAGTTCGTCACCCACAAAGAAATGGAAATTGTCCTAGTACAACACTTCCTCAACATTGCAAAGGAGCTTCTCTTAGATAGGTCACATTTCATAAACAAATTCACAAGGAATATTCCCAAGCTTGTAACAAGGGAAGACAATCATAATCTTAATAGGCCAATGTCTAAAGATGAGGTCAGTAAAGTTATCAACGAGATGCAAAATGGGAAAGCTCCTAGCCCGAATGGATTCAATGTGGACTTCTTCAAAGCATGCTGGAAAACAATCAAACAAGGCATCCTTGATGCAGTGGAAGACTCAAGAAGATCCAGTTCGGTCTTGAAGGCTCTCAATGCCTCTTTCATAGCTTTGATTCCAACGCAGGAAAAAGCTATGACATTGGACAGATTCAGACCCATAGCATTATGTAATGTGGTGTACAAAATTATTTCCAAAGTGATCGCTAATAGACTCAAGCCCCTTCTTCCAGCTCTTGTCTCAGAGAAGCAAACTGGTTATGTGGAAGGAAGACAGATCCTCAACAACATCATTCAAGCTCATGAGATGGTACACTCTCTTAAGAGCAATAAGAAAGAAGGCATGATTATACAACTTGACGTAGCGAAAGCTTATGACAAGCTAAGCTGGTCTTACATTAGGGCAGTGCTGAAAGCTTATGGTTTTGACCACAATTGGACCAGATGGGTTATGGCCCTTGCATCCACGGCTAGTTTCTTAATCCCTCTTAATGGCTCGCCCTCAAGAACCTTCTTGCCTTCTAGGGATCTAAGACAAGGAGATCCGCTCTCCCCCTTCCTCTTTTTTGTCATGATGGAAGAGCTAGGAAGAGCGATAAAAATGGCAAATGCTGAGGGAAGAATCCAGGGTTTGAAACTCACCATAGATGGAGCTGCTTCAACTCACCAACAATTTGTGGATGACACTATGCTGCAGGGTATTCCCACTGTCAAGGAAGCCAAAGCTTTTAAACAAATCCTGAATGACTTTGCTATGGCCGCTGGTACAGAGGTAAGCCTTGAAAAATCAAAAGTTTTCTTTTTTAACACTGACATTGCTATTTAGAGAAACCTTTCCAGAATTCTAGGGTTCCAAAGGGATCAGTTACCCTCTAAGTACCTGGGATTGACCCTTATATACAAACCTCTAAGCAAGGAAGTGTGGAATTTGGTCATTAACAAACTTCAAGATAGTGTCAGGAAATGGACATGCAGATCTTTGAATCTAGCAGGGTGCCTTGTGCTCACAAAATTTGTCCTGCAGGCCATACCCATTTTCATGATGTCTGCTCTTCCTGCTCCTAAAGGAGTTTTGCAACAGATCAGGAACATTCAAAGCCATTTTCTTTGGGGTAAAGGGGAAGAGAAAAATAAATGGGCTTTGGTAGCTTGGTACAAGCTCTGCAAACCTAAGGCCCATGGAGGTTTGGGGCTTCATGACCCCGAAACCCTCAGGAGAGTTTCGGGTGCAAATTTTTGGTGGAGATGGCTTAAGGAATCGACAATACCACGGGCCAAGCTTTGGAAACAGAAACATGCAACAATTGGCAGGAGAGGGATCATATTCGAATGTCTGGGCTTATCAAGGGCTCCCACATTTGGAATCTTGCTTGGGAAAATAGAGGCATTGTCTAGCAGCACAGCTTCTGGGAGATTCGAGCTGGGAACCTGGCAAGATTCTGGGAGGACAACTAGCAGCAAGAACCAAACCTATTTAGGGAAGAACTAACCGATCTCAAGAATGACACTGAAAACAAAGGTTTATGCATGGTAAGTGACTTCTGGGATCAGGTAAGGAACAATGGCAAATGGAGAATATGGAAGGATCTAGGCTACAAGGAAGAGAGCCCTTTAAAAGCTCAGGCAAACTCTCTTGCTATGGACTTGGAACAGAGGAAGATTTTGGTATCATCCACGTCTGCCCAACTAAGATGGGGAAGAAACACAAAAGGTAACTTTAACCTCAAAGAAGCCAAACGAATAGCCCTAGGGTGTGATTATCGAAACACTGATAAGGTATGGAAGGACCTTTGGCAGCACCCGCATTGGATGAAAATAAAGTTGTTTATGTGGTTGGTTCAACATAAGAAAATTCTAACTTGGGAAAATATTCTGAAGAAAGGTTTTGTTGGCCCATCCAAATGCTATCTATGTGGTTCACAAGAGGAGACAATGGAACACTTACTCAACCTTTGGCCATTCACCTCCACCTTGTGGGATTGGGTGGCCTTAGTCTTCAGGCAAACTGACAAGGATGGCCTCAACATTACCAACACTTTGAAGAATTGGAGAAAAGACTTCTCAGGCAATGAGATCATCAACAAAGCTTGGACTCTAGTTCCAGGCTTCTTAATCTGGCTCAACCCAGAACACTATTGCACAAATATCAAGACAGCTCAAAGACACTGTTGGTGCCATGTTAGGGAGACCTCCTCAAAACCAGACTCTGCCCAAGGACGCTCGTATACTGCTGCAGTTGGGTCTCCTTTCGCTAGTTCCCCAGAGCATACACAAGGATGTGAGCCAAATAAATGATGGTAAAGACTTCTGGCAACCTCCTCCTCATGGTTTCTTGAAAATTAACATAGATGGAGCCTCTAAATGTAACCCAGGGATGGCTGGTTTTTGGCGGGGTCATCAGGAATGAGCAGGGGTGCATAAAGGACATATTTCGTAGTCATTTGGGGACTACCACAAATAACATGGTGGAGCTCATGGCCTTAGAGCAATGCTTGGAAATATTGATCGAGTCAAATTCTCATAATGCCATCATTGAAGCAGACTCTAAATTGGTTATTAATGCGGCCAAGAAGATCTCTAATGGAAAAGCACCTAGAAAAGTTTCAAAACATTGGCGTCTTTTTTAGGTCTTTCAGTGCATACATTCCCACCTACAAACCCTGAGAATGGCCAGCTTTGTTCATGTGCGAAGAAAAGCTAATATGCTAGCTGATCGTCTGGTGAATGGAGTGCTTTGCAAGGAAGTTACAACAAGTATGCTTGGGATTCGACACCCTCGGGGAAATTGCACGAGGATTGTCAAAGACAGGCGGCCAAAGACATGGAAAACTTCCAAACTATTAGGAATGAACAAGAAGGAAGACTAGTGGAAGCAGGAGAAAGCAGAAGTGTGAGTCATTCTTAACCATTGATCTGCCAAAAAAAGAAGAAGGAAATGCTTAAAACAAAGCTTTCTACAGGGGAGAGGCACTTGGTAAACAAAACGCCTCTTAGTAGGCCGTCGACCACAGACCTTGACAACCTTTGTCATCGAATGGCCATCGGGTGGAAAATTAATCGAAGGTTAACTACTCAAGCGGACCCGAAGTTTTTTAGATTAGCGGTTTATCATTTGCATCGGGTCTGAAAAGAAGGTAAAGGTCCTGCAGGTTTCCGTTCCAATATCTTGGAGAAACATTAGATCAATAGGGGCTTAATCGTGTGGTTTTCGGGTTCTAAAAGTGATTGGAGCTTAAGTTTCAAATCAGGTAAAAGGGGTGCATGTTGCCGAGACGATAGTGTTCGTGATCGTCGGATCTCACGGGATCTTGATCGAAAGGACATCGAGTTTCAACATAGGAGGAGGCTAGGTCCAAAATCGAACCCGAAGTTTTACACTTTGACTATTTATTTACCTTGTCAAATCTGTAAAGCTGATGAAGACCGAGCTCACCTTTGAAGCGAATTCTGTCGGATCACTGGGGGTCTCATTGAATGGCCATCGGGTTGGATCATGGATGGTGACTTAAATTGTAAGCCTCAGGTTGAGGGTTTCGGGTTTATTTCGTGTTGTGTAGTTGGTTACTCTTCATAGGGTCAGCCCTTGATAGTCCTTACATTTGTAAAGCCATGTAACATATGTAACCTTTCCTGCGGTTAATAGAAGGCTCCACTCTTATTTGACCAAAAAAGAAAAACAATAGTGGGCTTCTATGGGGCACAATAATAACAAATGGGACTACATGGGCACAACAATATAATAAGGGGGTTTCACTAATAATAATAAGGGGTTACACTAGTAGTATAGGGACCTAACATGCCCCTCTCCTTCAAAAAGTGTTGTCCTCAATGCCTGAGTAGTTCTGGATGCTTCTGTATAAAATTCTTGTCCTCCCATGTGGAATATTCAATGGGTAAGTTCTTCCACTTGATGAGATACTCTGAAATTGATCGATTTTGTAGCTATCGGGTTCTTGTTTCTGTGACTTCTCCAGGTTCTAATATGATTTTTCCTTCCTTGTCAAGTTTTGGCAATATTATTTGAACTGGGATCTTCTGCAACTTTTGAATGAGTTCCCACCCCGCTTCACCATTCTTCCATTCATCCCTTGCTTCATTTATCAAATTTGGTTGGATAATTATACAAACCTCTAGCATTTCGGCAACCATATATTCAATTTGACTCCTTTGGGCATATGGATATCTATAAGGCCTAATGTTTGGAGGAACACTTCCTGGAATCAAATGAATAGCATGATCATGATCACGAATAGGTGGGAGGCCTTTGGGAGTCTCAAATACCTTGGAATGATTGTCCAAGACTTTTTGCAGATATGGAGAAATATATGATTTCGACGTGGGAACCTCTAGCAAACATAATTGTGCAATTACACCTCTTTGTTCTTTCTTTAGAAGATTTTTCATTATGTTAGAGCTGATTATCTTTCTTGGTTTCCATGTGATACCCCTTAATTCAACTTCCTTTCCTTCCCAAGAAAATTTCATGAAAAGTTCTTGAAAATTAAAAGCTATTGTACCCAAGGATTGTAGCCATTAGAATCCTAGTACAACATCAACACCACCCATTGGAATGGAAAGAATGGGCTATTCAATACAAATTATCCCATGGATAGCTTGATATTATGGCACTTTCCAGAGCAATTTATGGTTCCTCCACTTGCAACCATCACTTGGCACTCTGGTGTTGGATATAGGAAGCAATTCAATTCCTTGGCTATCTTACAATGAATAAAATTATGGGTACCGCCCGAAACAATCAACACTATTACCTTTTTCTTTTTGATATGTCCTTCTATCTTGATAGTTTGAGGAGTGGTAATTCCGACCAATGCATTACAAGATATTGTTGGATTCATTTCTTGATGCTCGATGTGATCTTTCATGTCTTGAACCTTTTTCTTCTTGATATGTCCTTCTATCTTGAGAGTTTGAGGAGTGGTAATTCTTGCCAATGCTTTTCAAGATATGGTCAGATTCATTTTTTCTTTCTCTAGGGTTAGTTCCTCGTGTATATCCTCTTGTTTTGACGTTTATTAATGCTTTTCTTCCTCCTCTTCACAATCCACGTAAAATAATTTATTCTCGGCACACTTATGACCTTTAGCGTATTTGTTATCACAACTGTAACAAAGCCCTTCTTCTCTTTTTTCTTCCAATTGTTGTCGTATAAACCTTGTAGGTTGTGGAAGGCTAGGAGCAAAAACACTTCCATATTTATAGTTGTGAGTGGTAGGAACCATAAATTGGCGTAATTAATGTCACCACAAAAAATTATACAAAGAGTGGCGAATGGTAGTTAATTAGGCTACAAAAAAAAATTATACAGACGAAGGCTGCCAAGTGGTGGTCGATTAAGCTACATAAAAATTATACGGAGGGCGACTTTGATTATGCTTCGTTCGGTGGATGGTCGATGTCTAATACAGATGTGACAGAGCTGAGGCGAATGACTAATTGTTGTGGAGACTGGAATGGAGGAAAGAGGCGATAAAGTGGCTTAAATCACGATGGTTGGTTGTGATGTTGTTTTCGGGCTGAAGGTCAAGGCGTGCATGATGGTAGACGAGTACCTGACAATGACAATTTATTGACCACGCTACAATTCGATGTTGATTTCTGTATGGAAATGGTTGGATGTTTCGATGGATGCAATGGTAACAATAGAGTTGATGAATCTAGTGACTGTGCAACAGGTGGTTGCGTTTGCAGTGGGGGGTCAAGTAGCAACGAAAGGGACGGGGAAGCGACATTCGATTGTCTGCGAAGGGTGGACGAAGGTGGTAGCAATGACTTGCTAGTGGAGGTGACTGTATTGCAGAGACAACGACTATTGATTTTGCGGGTGTGATGATCAGACAATGGACAACGAAAGTGGTTTGCTGGTCGCAAAACTTCAACGGAACCTGTAGTCGATAGGGATGCAACTAAGTAAGTCATCATTTTTTTTAATATTATTTTTTATTTTATTTTTATATTTTTATATATATTTTACAAACTATATATATATATATTATATATATATATTATATATATATATATAATATATATTATATATATATATATATTATATATATATCTCGTTCTTTTAAATTCCCCTTTTATTTTTATTTTTTTTTTAATTATTTGTTATTAAAAAAATTTATGCCTTGTTCTTAATAATAATAAAAAATTGTATTTTTTCCCTTTTTTTTTATTTTTTTTTTTTTATTTTTTAAATTTATGGCAAAGGCTTAAATCATGAGCCAAGAGTATGGAGAAACTCCAAAATCTTTTATAGCGAAATGTTGTGATTACGACGACAACCAAGTTGACGACGAATTGATGGTTAAAGTTTGAGATCAACCAATGTGGCTCTGATACCAATGTAACGAACATAGTTCATATATGCAACAGAGTAAGCTTCAAACTACTTTGAAGACAAAGACATCCATTGTTGGACAAGTAAGTGTATATTAAATATTGTATAAAGAATTGATGAGATGATTACAGTGAGGGTGAGGGCCTGCTTATATACCCTAGGCAGGTACCTCTTCACCAAAGGTTATGTCCTTAGGGACATACATCTCCATTAACTAATTACGAATTAATCGTTATAATGATGTGTTGTTATTGTTTATATTTACATTATTTATATCTACATTTCATTTATAAGAGTCACCAAGACTACTAGTCTCTAAAACTAAAAAATGTAAAAATCGAGCGTACCTATCTGTTTGAGTTGCTCTAGCTCTTTAAAATCTAGCTCATGGTTCTTTTTATAAAATCAGTCAATCAACCTTTGTGTGAAATCCAAGTAAGAGTTGATGCTAGAATTCCCTAGAGTAACTAGCCCATGGTACCACCACTCATGAGCTTCTCCCTCCAAATGTAGTATTGCGAACTTAATGACTTCAATGTCTGTCACAGGGTTAAGTTGAAGGTATGTGTCCAATTTTTGTGCCCATGCGCTGGAAATGCAACTATATGATCCATCAAAAGGAGGAATGGATAAGTTCCCTATTTTCCTTGGGAGTATATAATTTTGTGAACCCATGCTGAAATCTCTAAGCTTGTTCTTGTATTGATAGTGCAAAAATATTGTAAGGACATAGCCACATGAAATTTCTCCCCTAGCACCTAATACTCCCTTAGATAGTCAGAAAACCATTTGCCTTGCCTCTACTTCCCTTGGTTTTTCGCTGGTTGTTCTTCCAAGAATTGTGGTAACATAAGCCTAGGTGTTACTCTACTTGATGTTTGAGGAATATTTTGAGATGGAATATGGGTGTGGATTCCCTCATCATGATTCCCATTGTGACCATTTGACCCTATCATGCCACTGGTGTTCGCATTATGTTGGTTCCCCTAAATGTTTTCCATAGATCGAGTAATAACTTGCACCAACTCTTGCTTCCCTCTTACCAAGTCATTTAAGGCATGCATAATGCTTCCAAGTTGCTGTTCATTTTTGTCACACATTTCTTCTTCTCCTTCTGATTATGATTGAGGGAGGTATTTTCCCTTTTTTTGTCTCCTATAACTGGCTTATGCCCTATCCTCTAGTTTCATCAAAGTAACATACACTTAAAGGCTACCAGGAAAACTAGATTTGATACCACTGTAATGTCCCTTGCTAAAATATGCTAACTCAATTTGCATAAATTTTAATTTTCTCTCTTATGCATTTTGGCAAACACTTTGTATGTAAGCATTTCTTCAAACACTCTATATGTGAATTAAAGGAAGCATTTACAATAGAGATATTTCTTCAAACATTTGGAGTGCAATTAAACATGAAACACTTAGACGATATAATTCCCAAAATACAACCAAAATTTTATTAATATTGATCAAGAAATCACATGCAAAATATTGATTTTTGGAACCTAGAAATTACTTCAACAACTGGCACGATTTGTCTGCAAGACCAAGATGAAGAGTATGGCCTCTAAAATACAATTGCGATCAACCCCTAAATATCAACTCAACTTCCTTCAAGAATTCAACCCTCCAAAAAGGAACTCGACCCCCTCAAGATCATTTCAACCCTCTAAGAGAATATAACCCCCTCAAATAATTCCGCTTCACCAAATATGCTTAACTTGTAATGGAATTTGACCTCTAAGATGAATTTGGCCTTCATAAGAAAAATTGGTCCCCCAATCAAATTTAACCTCCAATAATTTATTGTTTCCTCCATTGAAATGCTCAACTACCACAGATATAACTCGACCTTCAAGAGGAATTTAACCTTCCACAAATAAAAGACTCAAGCTATAATAAATTTGGCTTTCATAGCTAATTTGGCTCCTTCTTGAAATTATTCATCCTTAAAAAAAATTCTCCACGGTCAAATTGATTCAACCTCTAGAGATAAAAATATGAAATGATTGTAGACAGATAGATCAATCCCTCCTCAAGCTCCATGTTGAATGGCAGAAATATCGTCACTAAGCATCTGTGAAGAATCTGGATGACTTCTCCTTCTTGCATGGCTAGGGTGGATATGTCTCACCGCCAAAACCAAACTTTATCAACTAGGGTGAATATGTTAAACCCCCAAAACAAGTCCTCGCTAGGGTTTTTTCCCTTTTTACTTGAAACACCAAGAGCTCACCAAATACTAAAATAAAGAAATATTTACTACATCGGTGTAGATCCATCTTAACTTCGGATCTATCAAGTTCCGAGAGGGATCAAATCTCTCAAGGTGCAAACCTTTCCTCAAGTTTTGCACGAAATAAAGAGGTTAAAGATTGAACTTGAGGAAATGTTTGCACCTCTAGATATTTGTTCCTTCTTAATACTTGATAGATACAAAGTTAAGATGGATCTACGTTGGTTTACATAATAGATAATTATACAAAAATAAAGCATAAATTTTCAGAAATAAGGACTATAAATACATGCATCAAAACCATTGAAATGGAATTCCCTATCTTTTAAAAAAAAAATTCCTATAAGACACTCATACAAAAATAAAGCCTAACTTTTTAGACAAAAGCACCATTCACAAAATCTTTAAAGGAAGAAGTTAATACACTTTCATAAAAAACACTCTCATCCAAAGGACAACAATAAATAGAGGTATTTTTGGTATAAGTGTTTTTTTGTTGTAAGCTTGGTAGGACTACATCTTCATCATGTCCAACTTCTCACCCCGATCGGGGGAGGATAACATAAGATTTGAACCTAAGATTTCTGGTTCGGTGAGACTTCATTTTCACAACCATTTCCAATTGAGCTACCCCAAGCGGACACCTGAGAATTTTCTTTTATTTACACAAAACATTAAAAAAAAAATTGAAATATAATTTGAAAAGAAAAATAAAAATAAAGAGAATAAATCTTGTTTTTATTTTTATTTTATTTTTTTAATTTAGAAATTATAATGAAAAAATTTATCAAAAATTTCCCTCAATTTTTTAAAAAGCTTTACCTATAAGACACTCTGATACAAAATCCTAATTTGGTGTTCTCAAGGCGAAGGCTTACCTTTACCAATAATAGCCACCTTTGAGATTGAAAACTCAAGGTCCTAATCCCTGAATCACTTTGTGAATCTTCTATGTATATATATAACTCTCATGCAAAATAATTCAATCTCAAATGTGACACAACAAATTCACGCTTGGTTTCCTATAAACACTCTCACGCTGGAGGACAACAATAATGATATAAAAATAAAGCCTAATATTTTAGACATAAGGACCATAGATACATAAATGAAAATCATTGAAATGAGATTCCTTAATTTTTTTTAAAAACTTTGCCTACGAAGAAACTCATATACAAAAATAAAGCCTAATTTTTCAGAAATTAACTCCTTTTTTTTTAATTGAGAAATTATAATTAAAATTGTTTTATCAATTTTTTCCCTTTTTTTTTAGCGTTTCCTATAAGAAACTCATCTTGGAGGACAACAATAATTATACAATGGTAAAGCCTATTTTTTCATACACAAAGATTATAAATACATAAGAAAAATCATTGAAATGAGATTCTGTAATTTTTTTGAAAACTTTTCCTATAAGACACTTTGATACAAACATAGAAGTATTTTTGGTCTGAGATTTTTTGTTTTATTTACACAAACCATTTATTTGAAAAAAATAAAAATAAAAATAAATAAATAAATAAAATAAAAATAAAAATCAATCAAATATGTGAATCTTTTGTGTCTATATATAGATTTCACACAAAATGATTCAAAGTGGAAATAGAGGTATTTTTGGTTTGAGAATTTTGTTTTATTTACACAAACCATTTATTTGCAAAAGATTTAAAATATAATTTAAAAAAAATCAAAGTATCATATGTGAATCTTCTGTGTCTATATATAGCTTTCACACAAAAGGATTCAAAGTTTCCACAACAAAATTCATTAGAATTTTGTGCCTTTTAAAAGACTACATGAGAGAAGAATACCATGGGCTGTGAAAACTGTGAGTCAAGATGTTTACATAATGGTAAATTGACTATTTTATTTTACCCCAATTGGGTTAGGAAATTGAACCGGTGACTACACATCAAGGAGTGCCTTAACATAGCACCTGATCACCATCTATCCAAGACCCCTTTATTATGAAACCAGTTCACAGAAAGATAGAAAAGATAGATCAACGCCTTAGAAATCAGCGTCTTCGAGGGGGCAACCTCCTTTACATTACACAAATGAAAAATTCTTGGATGATACAAATGACACGACCTCCTTTCTATATATAGGAGTCTAAAGGGTCATAATATAATCAGAGCCGACATAAAAATAATAATGTAAGGGCACAATAATAACAATAGTGGGCTTCTATG
>APFE030126328.1:249385-269418 GCA_000404065.3 Pinus taeda
GGGTTTGAAAATGGAATTCATCAAACCTTGAAATGTAGAAGGTGCATTGGTAAGGTAAAAAGGCATGACCAAAAATTCATAATGACCCTAATGAGTTCTAAATGATGTTTTCGGAATGTCTTTAGTCTTCATTCTGATTTGATGACATCCTGAATGAAGATCGAACTTGGTGAAGTAAATTCATCCATGCAAGTCATCCAATAATTCATCAATGACAGGAATGGGAAATTTATCTTTAATAGTGAGCTTGTTTAGCTCCCTATAATCCACACACATGCACCATGATCCATTCTTCTTGTGCACCAATACTACTGGAGCAGAGAAATAACTTTGACTAGGTTGAATTATACCAGCCTCTAGAATTTCTGCAACGATACATTCAATTTCACTCTTTTGGGCATATGGATATCTATAAGGCCTAATGTTTGGAGGAACACTTCCTGGAATCAAATGAATAGCATGATCACGATCACGAATAGGTGGGAGGCCTTTGGGAGTCTCAAATACCTTGGAATGATTGTCCAAGAATTTTTGCAGATCTGGAGAAATATATGATTTCAATGTGGGAACCTCTAGCAAACATAATTGTGCAATTACGCCTCTTTGTACTTTATTTAGAAGCTTTTCATTACGTTAGAGCTTATTATCTTTCTTGGTTTCCTTGTGATACCCCTTAATTCAACTTCCTTTCCTTCCCAAGAAAATTTCATGAAAATTTCTTGAAAATTAAAAGCTATTGTACCCAAGGATTATAGCCATTGGACTCCTAGTACAACATCATCACCACCCATTGGAATGGAAAGAATTGGGTTATTCAATACATATTATCCCATGGATAGCTTGATATTATGGTACTTTCCAGAGCAATTTATGGTTCCTCCACTTGCAACCATCACTTGGCACTCTAGTGTTGGATATAGGAAGTAATTCAATTCCTTGGCTATCTTACAATGAATAAAATTATGGGTACTTCCCGAAACAATCAACACTATTACCTTTTTCTTCTTGATATGTCCTTCTATCTTGATAGTTTGAGGAGTGGTAATTCTGGCCAATGCATTACAAGATATTGTTGGATTCATTTCTTGATGCTCGATGTGATCTTTCATGTCTTGAACCTTTTTTTCTTGATATGTCCTTCTATCTCGAGAGTTTGAGGAGTGGTAATTCTTGCCAATGCTTTACAAGATATGGTCAGATTTATTTTTTCTTTCTTTGGGGTTAGTTCCTCGTGTATATCCTCTTGTTTTGACGTTTCTTAATGTTTTTCTTCCTCCTCTTCACAATCCATGTAAAATAATTTATTCTCGGCACACTTATGACCTTTACCGTATTTGTTATCACAACTGCAACAAAGCCCTTTTTCTCTTTTCTTTTCTAATTGTTGTCGTGTAAACCTTGTAGGTTGTGGAAGGCTAGGAGCAAAAACACTTCCATATTTATAGTTGTGAGTGGTAGGATTCCTTATTTCCAAAATTCCACTTTCAATTTTTCTTGCCAATCTGAATGCCTTCTCCAATGAATCAGGTTCTCAAAGACGAACCTCTTGTTGAATGTTATCCTTTAAAGTCCCTATGAAGACATCAATCCTTTGCTTCTCTAGAATATCATTTACTGTTATATTCAATTTTTGGAAGTCCTCAATGTGCTCTTCCATTGAACCCTTTTGTTTGAGATTTATCAATTGACTAAAGAAGGTGTTACTCTTTGTATCCTCATAATGTGCTATCATTTCTTCGGTGAAAATTGACCAAGTGAGAAGTGGTTTACGAGAGCAAAGCCCTTTATACCATAAAAATTGGTTTGGTTCTAAATATAAAGATGTAATATGTACCTTTCTTAACAGTTGTACACCATGTAGATCAAAATATTGCTCCATCTATAGTATCCAATTTACCGGATCCTTGCCATCAAACTTCCTCATATCGTTTTTTCTTGATTTTAGGAGCTCGATCTTGAATCTGATGTATCTCTGTAATTTCAGATCTCCAAGGTCTGTTATTTCATCCTTTGGCAACCCTCTAAGTCCTCTTTCTAACCCCACAAGTCTAATCAAGATTGGATTCTCGAAGGAAGAGTTATGTCAAATCTCCCACGATGACCTGATTATAGACTGGTTCAATAGAGTGAACTTGTACGAAGTTCCACTTGTCACTGTTTCGACCTTAGGACCTGAAACTAATACACAGAAATCTACAAGCCATCCTATTTCTGTAACTTCTTATGAAACTTAAATGTGATGCTCAGAAGGAAAATTGTGATTCTTTTCCCAAGGTCACCTGTTTGGAATGTAATTTGGGGGCCTGTAGAAACCCTAAATGTCTTGGACCGTATCTCCAAAAATATAGCGAATAAAAATCTAAAATTTGGGCCCGAGATTCACCAAGATTGCAGTTCAAATGGGTTTTAATTTCATAATCTAAAACTTCGTAGAAAACAAATTATAGAGAAAATGTAATGATGACCCATTTGAGATGGAAGTTTGGAACTTGCAAATCTCTATCTTCCTCATATCATATCTCCGAAAATATAGCAAGACAAGATCTGAAATTCGTACCTGAGGTTCAGTGAGAATTCGGCTCAAACGAATTTTTTTTTAGCTTCTAAAACGTCACATAAAAAAAATTATAGCGAAAATTCCACGATGACCTATTTGAAGCAGCGAAAACCTAGAACCCAAAGCTTTGATACCAAATGTTATGAAACTAGCTCATAAAAATATAGAAAAGATAGATCAATGCCTTAGAAATCAGCCTCTTCGATGGGGCAACCTCCTTTAAATTACACAAATGAATAATTCTTGGATGATACAAATGATAAGGCCTCCTTTCTATATATAGGAGTCTAAGGGGTCATAATATAATCAAAGCCGACATAACAATAATAATGTAAGGGCACAACAATAACAATAGTGGGCTTCTATAGGGCACAATAATAACAATATGGGGACTACATGGGCACAACAATATAATAAGGGGGCTTCACTAATAACAACAAAGGGTTACACTATTAGTATAGGGACCTAACCCCTTGGACAACTCAAATATTTTATTAATATTTATAATCATTAGTTTTTTAATTTTACTTTGTTTATTAAGTTTTTAATCTTTAGTACATCTCTCCCATACAAGGTTGGAGAGTTTTTAAATTTTAATTTATTTTTATTTTTATATATTTTGACCGAGTCAAAATGTTTAAGAATAGGACAAGACAAGACATGACATGACATGACATAACATTACAACATGTCTTCCATACTGGATTGGAGAGCGCCTCTTGGCGTAATATTCAAAAGTGAGCTTCAATTTTTTTTTTGTAATTTTATCATTGGAACACCATGGGCTGATACCATGGGTCTTGAAATAACACCCCTTCTAATTTAATTACTCAACATCACCTTAGAAATGACATTAAGTAATTAAACTATTTGATCCCTTTCTTCCTACTATAGCCTACGATAATTAGATATAATACTAAGTCGTCCCCTATAGTCATTACTAAGAAACAGACATGACACACAATATCATCTTCAAAGTTATAACATATATCTAGATCATTACGAAGAACTCATGCTATACATGGTTTATATCAGAGGATACCTTGATAGGAATTATTAGAATCACAATGTTCTAATGTTGAATAGTCTTTATAAGTGCTAATAATTAGTCTTATGTACTTGGGTGATGCACGTGATTTATGTAGGCCAAAATATAGATTATACTACTTCAAATGATGCCATATGGTGTTTATGAAATAATGTTAGCAGTTTAACCAGAATGTAAACCAAGCTAAACCTATTTTCTTCTAAACATAAACGTGGGGCTTGTATGGGTAATTGTCATCAAACCAAAATAGTATCAATATGAAAAATTATATCTATCTTGACACAAAATACCCATGACTAAGAGGACACATTAGTAACTATTGATGGAAATTATCAAGGCCTTAAAATTGAACAGTTGTTCCAAAATGCAATTTTCGATTTGATGATACAACATTTGGAAACTTCATTGAATGATGTCTTACACAACTTTTTGGATTTGGAATTTTTTGTTTATAATTGAAGTATTTTTATTTCAACATAGATGAGTAAGATTTCTCTTAAATTTGTGCTTGTATGCAACAACTACACAAAAAAATCTAGTTCATTGTGTCTTCTTGTAGAGGATCCTCCAAGGAGGGACTAACACGTGTTTCAAAAAGGCAAAATTGAAGACCAACTATTATAAAATGCTTATGTACATAAACATTACAAAATTGGTCGAGTATAAAGACACATTTACAATATGAGATCATAAAAAAAAAATGAGAGGAAACTTCTATTGAAGGTTTGTTGAGCCCAAGTTACAATTTGACTGTGGGTCTGCTAGAAGTTGTACTTGTGGGGTACTATTTTTAATTTTCCTCAATTTGTAACTTCAAGTCATTCAACTGCCTATGCAATGCATCAATTTCATCATATTTGCGAGTTATTTTATCTTTAAGGGATTGAATCTGTTGAAACTAACAACAAGAAATGTTAAAAATAACATCAAGAAAAAAATCCTAATTTAATTTTTCCTTGAAGTAAATTGGAAAGAAATTGTAACTCCACATCTCATGATAACTTGTAATAGTTAACTAAGTTAGTTTGAATTAGGTAGCTCAATTAATTCAAGTTGGCGGTCTAATTAGAGTCATGTAGAGTGTCTCCTACAATTAGGAACACTAGTTGAGTTTATTTTGAGTTGTAATTATTTAATTTACTCTAACTGAGTTAAAGTCAGTTAAACTAGTTCCAACTGATGGAGGAAGTAGTGGGGTGTAACTTGCAATAGTGGGGTGTAACTTACTGTAGTGGGGTGTAACTTGCTATAGCATGGTGTAATCTATAGTGATCAACTAGTAAAATGAAGATTCACTCATAATTAACTCATGCATGTCAGATCAGAGAAAGACCCAGTTGAGATTGGAGTTCAGGGACTGTGTATTATTAGTTGTAAAATCATCTAAATTAAACCAATGGTGCATGTAGTCAAAGAAAGGCCTATCAGGATTGTGCAATTTATAATTGAGAAATTTCTCCATTAAATATGAGCTAATTCCCAAGGGAACATCGCAAGGAAGTAGGAGCTTGGAAGGCTAGGAATTTGGCTAAGTATTTTCCAAAGGAAGTCAGTCAGGTAGAGGATAGAAAAGACTTGGGCAGGTTGAGCATAACATATTGTATTAATCCAAGGCTTGCCTAGGAAGTTGTGGGACAGGTAGAGATAGTGCAAAGGTTGCTCGGGCTTGAAAAAAGCATTGCAATCTTCTCATATTTTCTAATTAATGCAATATACAGATAACAAGCGTTTTTAGTTGTGGCTTTCCCCAGAAAATCATTGTGTTATGTGTGTTTGAATTCTTTCTCTTATATGCTTTGTTATTTCATCGATCATTTATTGTTTCCATTGATGAGTAGAATAGATTCAAGTCAATTGTTTTAGCATATTACAATTTGCAGTTTGAATCTATTAAATGCCCTTAATTTACAATTAAATTAGACAATTAAAAAACCCAGACTTTGCATTTATCCAAACATTCAATTTAACTAGAATTTAATATTTTAAGCATAGAAAAATACCTGGATAATTGTCCGAAGTTTGTTGTTTCTCATGCTCCTGTTGCCAAACCGACTTTTCCTCCCAGCCTATCTGATTCTACCTAGCTAGTTCCTAGACCCAAAAAACTTCGATATTGAAGAATTCTGACCCCCGTGCCAAAAATTCCAAGAACAATTGCTCAAATCTTCCTAAAATTTCAAACTCATTCTTCAATGGTGATCCTTCTCCTTCCTCCCCGCCCCCCGTTCTGTATTCTCCTTCGCCTTGTATACAATTCCCCTCCTTCAAATGGTGGTTGCCTTCCTTCTTTCAACCAAGGGTTAGGTGTAGTTGAACCTATACATGAATCTGCCACCTATGTTAAAGGTTGACAGCAGAGCCAAATAACAAGTTTTAATTGAGAGGTTAGATAGATATTTATTTATTTATTTTTTTGAAGTTTGAAACATTAACATGATTTATTACATCTTATGCTTTTTATAGAATTGTTTATAATTATAACTTATTTATATTATTTAATTAACTTAATCATAAATGATATAAATTATAATTTTAATTTTAATTATATTGCTTTATTAAATTTTATGAATATTTATTTATTAATTTACTCACAAATATAAGCTTTAAATTTTCTTGTGAGTTAGGTATTCAATTAGTGTGCATACTAATGCAATAAATGTGGGCATTCATATGTAGCTATCATATGCATGCTAATATTCCCATTTGTTCGTAATTCAAGATGGGTCATTACATACATCCCTCCTTCAGAAAACTTTGTACTGAAGTTAGGGTTTCTATAGTATTTTAGTGTTTAGTATAATCATGTAAGGATTATATTCCATGATTGAATTCTTGTTTATAATATGATAATGTGAGGATGCCTAATAATCTTTACTGAATAAAATTATAAAACTATCTTAACAGGTCTGAGGGTTAAGATGGCTCTGATACCATATTTAATGCCCTTAATTTACAATTAAATCAAACAATTCAAAAAAATACCCAGACTTTGCAATTTATTCAAACATTCAATTTAACTAGAATTTAATAATTAAATCATAGAAAAATACTTGCATAACTGTCTGAAGTTTGTTGTTTCTCATGCTCCTATCGCCAAAACGAATTTTCCTCCCACCCTATCTGGGATCTACCTAGCCGGTTCCCAGACCCAGAAAACTTCGATATTGAAGAATTCTGGCCCCCATGCCCAAAATTCCAAGAACAATTGCTCAAATCTTCCCAAAATTTCAAACTTTTTCTTTAATGGTGTATCCTTCTCCTTCCCCCCCTCCCCATTCTGTATTCTCCACCATCTTATATACAATTCCCCTCCTTTAAATGGTGGTCACCTTCCTTCTTTCAACCAAGGGTTAGGTGTAGTCGAATCTATGCATGAATCTGCCACCTATGTTAAAGGTTGACAACAGAGCCAAATAAGGAGAATTAATAGATAGGTTAGATTGATTTTTTTTTTTTTTTTTTGTAAGTTTGAAACATTAACATGATTTATTGCATTCTTATGATTTTTATAGAATTGTTTATTAATTATAAATTTATTTATATTATTTAATTAATTTAATCATAAATTATATAAATTATAATTTGTAGTTTTTAATATATTTTTTTATTTTAAATTTTATGAATATTTTTTTATTAATTTACTCACAATTATAAACTTTAAATTTTCTTGTGAGATAGGTTTTCAATTAGTGTGCATACTAGTGCAATACATGCGGCACATGCATATGTAGCTATCATATGCATTCTAATATTCCCATTTGTTCGTAATTCGAGATGGGTCATTACAATCTACAAGGAATTTCGACGTGGTATCAGAGGTAGATTTGTAGAAATTTCTACATGGTACCAGAGCTATATTTGTAGAAATATCTACATGGTATTAGAGCTAGATTTGTAGAAATATCTACATGGTATCAGAGCTTCATTTGTAGAAATCTCTACATTGTATCAGAGCTAGATTTGTAGAAATTTCTACATGGTATCAGAGCTAGATTTGTAGAAATTTCTACAGAATCTCATCCATAAGAGAGGTGGAGGTTGTCATATGTTGATGAATTTTCCAATTAATTTCCATAGTTTCCAACTGCAGGGCATCATTTTTTTATAAGCACATTTTACATGCATTGTCACCCCCTAATACGACTAAATTTCCTTTCTTGTTCGACATTGATAAGTTGCAGGAGAAAAGGAACCAGATGACAAGGTGCAGAGAAGTTAGGGGTCCAATTGAAAGAATATTGAGAGAATCTAAGGGGACATTGAGATTCCAAAGGTGGGAAATAATGCCACAATAGTCAAAATGAAGTGGTCATTTCCCATAGGGAGGAGCAAGGGGGGTGAAAATTATCACAAGGCTTGGGCCACAAATGCCACAATGGTAAAGAAATAGAGGAGGCTTCCAATTAAACAACTAGGTTTCCTAGAACCACTAGAAGCAAGAGTAATATTGAATTCCACACAAAGGGGAAAGAAGTACCTAATTTTGAAATGGCCTCGTCGAGGAAAGCTATTTTTCACATAGAAGCATCCACAGGGACAAACCAAGCAACAAATTGGTTTTACGCAAGCTAAGATGATAGGAATTAAGTCTTCACAAATAGATAGGGAAACTCGAGGAGCACCAAAAATAGTTGTGTTGTTCAATTCACCACCACCAACACTATATAAACTCCACCTTCTACCAACAATGTATATGACAACAAATTTTTCATAGATAAATTATGAGAAACTCCAATTATCGCAAGCAATTTCTAAGAAATAACCCAGCTTAGATGAGAAGCCACAAGGCACATTTGTGAATTATTAAACCACATATCCCATGGATCAAGAAATGGAGTAATATAGCAAAAGCAACCATAATCCATGGATTTAATCCTAGAACCATAGATCCCACATGCCGCACAAACCTTGTAACCATTAATGTTCATAATAACCCACAACCTTGAGTGAATCAATGCTCTAGGTGTGATATTAGTTTTAGGTTGGTTGTGTCGTCTAGCCTCAGATCTTAGCGCATGTGAGGGTATTTGGTAAGATTCCCATGCATGAGAAATATTTTATCCATAAGCCATGAAATTAATTTTAACATGCCACCTTTTTAGATTGAGAACTCTAATGTTGCATTCAATATATGGGGTGGGGGGTGGGACCTCTTAGTATATGGGTTCTTATAATGTTCATTAAAACTAAGGGGGAATGAGTTAGTATCATTGAATATTTCTCCATCTAGATGAATAATTTATTTTAGTTTAGCCCATTTTTAGAAGGCACATCATATTAGCTTGTCTATCATCTTCCACATTATGTGATATAAGGATGTGAAAAAAGGACTTAAAGTGGAAGTGATCCAAAGCACCCATATTTCTTTGAAGGAGTTTGAGGCAGTTTTATTTAGGCAATAAGTCATCTTTTAAATGTTGAATAATGAGAAGAGAGTCCCCCAGGATTTCCATCTTAGAGATTCCCATATCTTTGGCCAAGATTAGCCCAAACCAGAGACCATATATTTTAGCTTGGTTATTGGTTCTCCTTCCAAGTCACCAAGAGTACCTAAAAGTTAGTTTTCCTTCAAGATTGTAGATAACCCCTCCCCCTCCTGTCACACTTGGTTTGTAGTTGAAGTAATAGTGAAAATATATGGCACTAAATATTTTGGTTTACATAGCATGTGAACGTTAGATAATGTAAGACACATGATTGATGCATTTTACTTGTTTGTGGTGAAAATCATGCATCATTATTGGAATGTTCTTTCTACAGTCTTGTGTCGCAACAAAGACAAAATTGTGATTTTGTAATTTAGATTCCAATTTCTTTAGAGCACGAGGCATACTAAATGAATCAAGTATGTTATATCCTTTTTATCAAGTATCCATAGCCTATGTGGATTTATTTTTGGCACCATTAGCACTTTAATAAGGAACAAAAATCAAATATTAAGGGTTTTACCTCTGTCTCTCTCTCTCTCTCTCTCTCTCTCTCTCTCATGCGCGTGCGCGCGCGCATGCACACACACACACACACACACACACACACACATTTTCTAAGTAAAACCTCATAGGGAAACACAAGGGACGGTTCCTCACATTCATGGATGGCATCCTCGATAAATCTATTTGGAATATGCTAGTATGTTTCACCTAGGGAATTTGAACTAGGTGTACTCTAGCATGAAACTAACCAAATTCCTAGTGACATCGGCCACAATTTATTGAATTAACCCTATGGGCTTTTTCCATATTTATATGCAAGCAAATTGTAAAAGAGTTATTGGTGTAAAGTAAGGGTGTAATAGATGAGATTGCTATGAAATTATAGATATGGTTTTATGTGTTGTTTTATTATTGGTTGAGTATACATAGCCTTGGTGAAGTCACAATGGTTCCTTAGACATTTCCCCATTGCTAATGAATCATTGATATCCCTCGTGGGGTTTCTTGAGTGACTTTGATCATTTCTATATGGAGTCTATGGTGTTTCGGATATAGCACTTTGAAGTTCATATTAGTGAGTAAAGTAACCTTGAAATCAATATTAGTGTAGAAGAAAAAAATTCTTTTTTGGTCATGTTCATTCTTCACACTTTAATGGGAAATATTTAATGCAAATTTGGACGCAACTATGTATATGGATGAAGAATAAGGCTCATATTGGTAAATATTTTTTCCTTAAAAATGATGAAATTAGAAACATGTATTTTGAAATTTCATATCAATCCCCAGTTAAAATAATTATGACAAGTTACATAAGCCAACAAAATAAGCACAATAAAATTGTAAATTAAATACAAAATACAACCTTATGTTAACATTTTGCATGGGAAAGATAGCAAGTTTCAACTATTTTCTGTTGAGAAATATAACTAGTATATGTCTTCATAATTGTTGTCTAGCTCATGACAAGATGTAATTCTTCTGTATTTTTCAAAAGAAATAAAAATAAATTTATTGTAGAGATCAAAAGAAAATTATTTTTATAAGCATGGATTTCATGCTCTATTTATTTTGTTTCTAGGTCTAAACACCATTATGTGCTTCTAGGGATTGTGTCATGAGTCATTGTCATTGTAATTTTGTATTAAACCCTTCTTGGGCTTATTGTATCAAAGAAGAAATTTATTTTTATGTCAAAAATGTAATATGAGCCTCCTCCACCAATTCAGCCTCCCATCTTAACAAGTTAGCCTCATTAAGAGATTTTGTCCACACATGAATACTATAAATAAGAGATGCATTCGACTTATTGAGGATCCAAACAAGCAAGTGATTCAAGATGCAATTTTGGTAAAGATAAGTGTGCAAAATATAGAAAGACAATTTTTTTTCTTTGGAAGAGAAGGAAGACCAAGCGAAGAATAGAGGGACTTAAAATCTTCTCATGTTCTATCACACGGGCGAAGAAGTTTGAAATTAGAAGTTCTAACGTAAAGGGCCAAGGGTGTAGGCCGATATTTTAGAAGTATTGGAAAGGGCCGAGACCCTTGATGACTTGACTTGAGTTAAATTTGAAGGACTTGATTAAGAATTTGACTAGTCTATCTTGGGAGGCTGAGTTGGTGGAGTGGAGGAGGTCTTATTCTTGGTCTAAGGGTCTTGGTTGTCTCATTTTGAATTGGTTCTTAAAGAAGAAGATAATTTTGGTTGGTTTTTTCCCTAAGAGGGGTTTTTCCTTGGCTAAGTGCCTACATCTTGTGTTATTTTCTTTGTGATCTTCATAGTTTTCGACAATTGTTTGATGATGGGAACTTAACTATTAATAAAGAATCAAAATACATAATCACAAATAATTGTCATGTAAAGAGAAATTAAGTTAACAAATGACCTAATGTTGCCCTAAGGATTTCTCAACATGGTATCCGAGTTAATATCAAAGTCAAAGGTAGTTGGAAGATCACCGTAGTAAATCTCCAAAGTCAAGAAAAAGGAAATTATTTGAGGACTGAAAATTGTTCCAGTACAAGACCAAGTAATAAAGGAAGAAAAACTGAGTTGTAAAGGAGGAGTTTATGTATGCTTCTCTCAAAAGATAGTTACAAAAATCTATTTCATTACAGGTAGTCGAATTATGTAAAGGAGGGGCTGAGATCCTCATTTTTGTGGGTTAATGCATCAAATCAATAAATGAATGAAGGCCACATTGAAGGAAGTGCTAGCGTAGTAATTTTGAGGAAGTTTGGGCCTGGTTTAAAGAAGTATACCAGTCTGATTTAGGACAATTAAGAAGCCCTAACCAAAGATTAATTTGTCTATACTTTTGTGCTTAGATTCAAGGTTGCTAGGGTGTGAGTTTAAGGAGGAAGTTTACTAGGATTAAGAAACATAATAAGTATAGTTTCAAGGTCATTGAAATGTCTGAGGTAAGCCTCAATCAAAAGGGGTCAAGATTGCAAAATAATGGTACCACCTCAAATCAAACAAGGATTGGCTCTAAAATATATCATCAAGAAGGAAAGGATAGTTATATCCCATTCAAGGAATGTTTAAAAGAAACGAGCAATAGAGAAAGAAAAATTGTAGCAGTATCCACAACATACCCTAACCAAAGGAACATCAATTAGTCATTTTAAGGTGGAACATCTTTGAATTTCCTCTTGAAGGAAACACTGAAGGAGGTACAACTTTATCCTTGGGAAGCAGTCACTTTCATGAAAGGGTAAGGTAAGGCTGTTATAAGGTATTTATGACATAACATTTTCATTTGTGAGTTTTTCTTAAGACTCTTTATATAAATATGCATTAGGTTTTTTCTGCATGTTTTGAGTCTAAGGTTTGTAGTCTTATATTTGTTGAAGATTTGAATATCTAGGATTATAAACCCTAGATGGATATTGAATTAGAAAACCCTAGCCAATGTAAAAATCCTAACCATAATATGATTATTGCTTCATAGAAACCACAACTCTTGATTTGTAGGGTTTGTAGATAATCTAGAATGTATAGTGGCAAGTTTCCTTGATGACACCTTAGTCCCTGTTGGATTGATACCTTGTCAATTTTTGGCCTTGATGGTATCTAGCATTGTGTATGTTGTACTCTTCTTGAAACATTTCAAATTGAGGTCAACCTTGTACTGGTTGAACAATTATGAATTCCTCCCTAGTTAGGAGGGAGTGTTGGGAAATGTAACTAGTATTGGTCTTCATAATTGCTGTTAGCTCATGACATGATGTAATTTTTAGGTATTCGTCAAAATAAAGAAAAAGAAAAATTATTGTAAAGATCTGAATTACGCATGGGTTTCATGCTGAATTTATTTTGTTTCTCGGTCTAAGCACCCATTGTGTGCTTCTAGGATTTGTGTCATGAGTCACTGTCATTTTGTATTAAACCACCTTTAGGCTTATTGTATCAAAGAAGAAATTTATTTTTGTGTTAAAAATGTAATATGAGCCTCCTCCACCAAGTCAACCTCTCCTCTTAACAAGTCAGCCTCATTAAGGAAATTCGTCCACACTTGAAGACTATAAATAAGAGATGCATTCAACCTATTGAAGATCCAAGAAAGCAAGTGATTCAATCCACAATTTTGGTAAAGATAACAAAGTGCACAAAAAATAGAAAGAAAAGTTTGGTCTTTGGAAGAGAAGGAAAGACCAAGCAAAGAATAGAAGGACCGAAAATATGCTCATCTTTTGTCACACATGCAACATCAAATGGTTGTAGACCTCTGGTTTTATTCTAGAATATTGATAGTAAGAACCAATATATTGGAAGTTTGATATAGTTGGGGTTGTAGTAGCTGATGTGTCGATCTCTCCCTAAGAAGTTTGAATATTTGATAAGCATGCTTGGATTGATTTGGTTGAGAGGGAGAGATGAGTACCTTAGTCTGTGTGCCTGTATGATGGTACTTGGGAGGACATCGTGGCCTAGATGGTATTGAGATCTAAGTTATAGTTTGACCTTGAGGATGTCTATATCTCAGTGTGGGAGGTTATCTTGGTCTTATGGAGCTCTATTTTAATGTTTGACCTTGATGATACCTAGATCCCTGTGAGGGTTGGCATCTTGGCATGAAGGCCTAGATGGCATCTATATCTTGTTGGATTGATACCATGGTTGTAGCCTGATGGCACCTATACTGGAAAGCTGCCTTGATGACACCTTAGTCCATGTTGGATTGATACCTTGGAAATTTTTGGCCTTGATGGTATCTAGCATTGTGTACGTTGTACTCTTCTTGGAACATTTCAAATTGAGGTCAACCTTGTATTGGTTGAACAATTATGAATTCCTCCCTAGTTAAGATGGAGCGTTGAGAAATGTAACTAGTATCGGTCTTCATAATTGTTGTTAGCTCATGACATGATGTAATTCTTATGTATTTGCCAAAATAAATAATAAGAAAAATTATTGTAAAGATCAAAATAATATTACTTTTATAGCATGGGTTTCATGCTCAGTTTATTTTGTTTCTAGGTCTAAGCACCCATTGTGTGTTTCTGTTATCAATATAATTCATAACAAAATAAATAATATTAATACTAAGTAATCAAGTAGCAATTATGTTAAAAAGTCATTAGTTAACTGAAAAGGCATGTCTAAAAGACATGCCTAATCATGAAAGGTCACCTGCTTTTGGGTATAAAAGCAGGGCCTCATTGTAACTTTTATATCATCTTATACAATTTTATATATAATAAATTATTATTATTAAATACCTATGTGTATTTTAACATTTTAAGTCTTCAAGCTATCAGTCTTCGTGTTTCACCATAAGTTTTTATGCTACTGTGGTATCGGAGCCTTGGCACACGATATAATCATGCGGGTCTTCGAACATTGTTCGCAGCACAATGTGCCATTGCATTCACATCCTGAATACGTTGAGCAGTTTAGTATTCAAGAAGCATTTCAACGACTAGAAAGATCTTTTGTAGAAGTTAAAGAATGTCGAAAGGAAATTGATAATAAGGATGAAGATGAGGTTGATGATATGGCTCCCCAGGAAACTGTTCTAGATATTTCTAAAACTCAACTTCATGTTACAGAAACACAGTTTTTAGTTGAATCTACAAATGCATCTGATGATTTGACATTGTTAGATTCTAATGTTCCTGGTCTGTCTAAGATTAATGGAAATGGTAGGGACAGAACCGAATTATATCCGTGGCTCAACTCTGACTCCATACACAGAGGCGGGCCCCCTCCGCAGGCAGAATTCTATCCACAGCCCAATTTTACCTCAGTACACAGAGGTGGGTCCCCTCGGCCGATAGAATGATATCCGCGACCCAAATCTAACTCAAGATAGAGAGGCGGGCCTCCTCCGCCGGCAGAATTCTATCCGCGACCCAACAAAATAAGGAAAACCTCATCCGGGGACTTGTCTACTGAACTGAGCGAAAGGGAGTTCCCGGAAAGAAGACCTGTAGAACAAAGAGGAAATGCCAGGGCTATTAATGGCAGAAGCAATCCTTCCACGTCCTTTGATAAACCTGTGTGGCCAAACTTCCGTGAAATTAGCCAACCAATGGGCCCAAGCCGAAGCTTGTGTTATAGAGGTGGCCGATGAAGCCCTGGCAATGATTACAAGCGCAGTCCTTACGTGCATCACATAGATCATCGTTCGCTAGAATATGAAACATGACTTCATGGTAGTACCATCGAACCCAGTCCCTTCACAGAGTCTCTGTGCGAAAGACAAACAGCTCATAATGGTGGCAAAAGAAGGGAAGAAAGTAACAAACAGGTTTCATATCAGGAAATAATAAAGGTTCTTGGCAAAGAAAATATGAGCAGCACAGTTCAACTTTGTATTGATATTTATCTACGTTTGTCTAAATTACGATCAAATGGGCAACTTACAGAAAATGATTGCATACGTATGAGAATCTGTGAGGGGCGGTTTGCATTGTTAATACGAAAGCCAATCAAAGTGTTAACACTCAGGTTGTCCCTAGTGCTCCTATTAGGGATACGGCTGAGGTAACCACAAACCAATCTTCTGATTGCAGGTTCTAGCCCACCTGCAATCGGAGAGGGCTCTCTCCTTAAGATTCAACCTCAGTTGATCTGGATTCAACCTTAGTTGATGATTTTAGGCTAGCTTTCTAACTTCAAGGGAATGTTGACTGTGATTGGAAGGAAGGTAGGATTCTCGAGTAAAGAGGCACAACAAGGTGTTATAAGTTCTGAACCATTGGGCATGGAGTCACAGATTGAGGCATGCGAGCGTTTTCTTGGTCACAAGGGGATACGGAGCGGGATAGCCACGCAGGATACAATACTCAGGCTGCTGAAAGTATGGAGTGAATATCAGGGATGAAAGGCAAAAGATAATCATTTCATCATGCTGACCAAGGGGAGAGGTGGATGAGTGGGATCCCGGAGCAGTTAAGAATTCCAAAGACATGCACTCATATACAAAAGAAACAGGGTAAACTAGAGCAGTTAATAATTCTAGCCCATAACTGTTTCGGCAGAAAACATCAAAAAGTGCAGAAATTGAACTTAAGGTGTATTTAAACAAATCTTAAGCTATTCTTTTTTCCTGCAGCTTAGAAAGGCAGAAAGATGATAAAACATAAAAAAAACAGGGAAGAAGAACAATTATTGGATCATGTAGAGACACAGGAATTCCGTAATCATTCCTTGGCCAAGAGAAAACAACAAGTTGTTTCGCAATCCATGCTTCCAGCAATCTTTGATTATAAAATATGACAGTTACGGTGCGAGTCTTTACTCAGAGAAATTGTCGGAAAGAAAACTGACCAACAACTACTACTACCAACCAACCAACCCTTTACAATATCGCTTCGGGTGGTATTTATAAACAAAATATCAGGAAAACATCATTACAGGTGACCTTGACAGGTCGGCTTAGAACTCTTCAAAAATATAAGTGCTACTGGAAATAAATGCAAGTAAATATTTTTGGCTGCGCTGGGGGCAGCTGAATCGGAACAGGTGACGAGGTGGCCCTTGGGGACCAGATGTGGTGCTGCTGAAGTGAATGTGCTTTGGGACTGAAGTTCAGCTTTGGTGCGAATTGAATGTGCAATTATTATGATTTGAGAGCTTCAAGTGATTTTTCTCTCCTCCTATGGATCTGCTGGAAGATATTCAAATTTCTCTTGCTTTGGGCCGCTCCTCAAGATATTCTCTGATACACTTTGCCGCTACATTGATGGTTTCCGCCGTCGACTGATACTCTTTGGCATGCTTGGAGCATGCTGATTTGATTTGATACACTTTAAACTCTGTGAATGATCTGCTGTTGTCTTCAAACCGGATCCTTTGGCACGTTTGGGCGATTTTCGGGCTTTTTCGGCGCGCAGTGGGCTCGGCAATCAGGAGATTCCCTAAAGATTCCTTGAAATGGCCTATTTCCCGTAGCGATGCGCGAAAACTGCCTCTGTTTCTTGATCTGGAGCTCCGAAGTGCGACTTTTCTCCTTGCGCGAAGCTTTTTCGGCTTTTCTGGCTGCTGACGTAAGCACTGCGTCAGCTGTACGGCGGATGACGTCATCAGTGGGTCCCTGGTACAGCGTGACGTGGTGAGGTACTGGATGAACTGTTGGTGAAGAGGTTCCGATGCGATATCGCGATATCGCGTCGGCGGGGAAGAGGGGGATCATTGGGTTGGACATTTGGCGCTTGCGATTGCCGATATGCGATATCGCGATATCGCATCGGCGGAGAGGGAGGGGTGAACAAGGTGGACACTCGGCGTTTGTGATCACCGATCGCCGATTTCGCGATGTCGCATCGGCGGGGGACGGATGGGCAGTGTTTTGCATGAATGTGAGATGGCGAATTTGCGATGCGAAAACGGCTTTGAAGGGGAAAGGTAATTAAGCGGATGTGAAGGGCTTTTGAAGTTTCGGAAGGGGTCCGACTACTTCGGGGAGTTTTATACTTAGGAAGGAGTCCATAGTATGTGGAAGGTGGTTTCGGAGGTTGGGTTCTTGCTTAGTTTCTGATAAACTAAACAATTCCCGGGACTTGCTATGGTTATTTTTCAACCAGGGGAAGGGATATTACATAGGGGAATTTACTTAATATTAGTACGGGGACAGGAAACATAGGGAGCTAGATAATAACGTTAGTGGTTAATATGGAGATGATAAGAAGACGCTAAGTTTCGGGAGAACTTAGGCTGTTGCAGGGGGTAGGACCATACTTCGGGAGAAGAATGGAACAACTTTGAGTAAAGCAGATCTTTACTCAACCGGAGTGATGAAGATGATGAACTTAAGAGGTGTCAAGCAGATCTTGACCTCTTTTGGGGATGTTAGTTAGTGATCGGGGGGAAAGCAGAGAAGGGGAGTTAGTTATACCTCATTTGAGCCTTTTTATTACAAATCTTTGCTGATTATGTTCTGCATGATGATACTTGCAAACTTGGAACTTGTCAGCAATTCAACAGCCTCAGAACTACCTACCCAGCCTACTTGCCTAGCACTTTTTCTTCTTTTGCTTGGGGTGCACTTAGACTTGCAAACCCAACATACACTTTTCTTTTGATGCCTTCCTATCTACATACTACCCTTATTTCTTCCAGAGCCCAGATTAAACTGTTGGACTCTTCTGTTTCTCTACCTATCTAAGGGTGCCAAGATTAAACTGTTTGGACAGACTTACAATCTCTATATTCTAAAACATGAAATTTAAACTTAGGGAGACCAAGATTAAACTGTTTGGACCTCCCTTTAACTAACAGTAGCGATACCAGGAAAAATTTTACAAAATTTTGAAGGCAATTGAATGAATCTTGAGGTAGCCTTCTTCATGTGGAGACTGTTTTGAGCAAATATGGAGCATTGCAGCAAGCAAAGTACAACATATTTGGCCTGTGAAATGCCAATCATGAAAAATGCACACCTACTGCAGCAGGAGCTAACAGTGGCTCCACTCGGGGATGGATTCTCCTTGCGGGAAGTCAAGAACAGCAGGCCAAAACGCCTTGATTTTTACTTTCTTGCTGTCTTCTGCAAAATTTCCTTCGGCCGCTTTATTTCTCCTACCTACCTACCCTAACCAGCAACTGCTTTGCCGTTAGGTAAAATCAAATAACCAGTGCAGCCATTTAAGTAACTGTAAAACGAGATAATCTTGCTGACCGATCATTTCTGAACGCAAAAGCATCTTCCGGGCGCGTGCTTTTACAACCAAAATTGTGGCCTCCATTTCTTGCCGCTAAAGCTTACGGTCTTCACTGAGAGAACATGTTAGCAAAATTTTGTTAAGCCAAAGTTCCATATAATCTGCGATTGGATCGATGAACTTACCCTGTGAGAGAACTTCCTCTGCTTCGTTTGAATCTTCAATAGAATTATGCAGAGTCCGTGAATCAGCAGGTGGCGGCATCTTCTCTTGAGTTGAGGACGGGAGACTTCGGCATGATTTAGGATCTTCCGGGTCAAAGGGAGCAACTGCATCTTCGGTAATGAGCCTAGCAGATGATCCTTCTGTCTTTCCCTTGGATCCCAGATCACACAGAATCCTCAGGTCCTCAGGCAACAGTGTTCCCTCCTGAATATGGGCGTGGAAGCTCAGGCATGATCCCGGGTTCTTTGGGCTGGAAGGATCAGTTACATCGTCGGTAATGACCCTAGTTGTTGATCCTTCTGTCTTTCCCTTGGAACCCAGGTCATACTCAAACTGTAATTCAGGAGACAACACTATTTCCCGCTGAACTGGGGGAGTAATATTTTGGCAAAACTCTTGAGGGTTGCGAAAATCATAAGCCTGAATTTGAGCGCCCAGGAGTTCAATTTCATTCTCATATTTTTGCACAACAAACTCAAGGAACAATTTATTTCGGCCGCCAGGTATTGTTGACAATACCTTTCTGAAAAATTTGTCATCAAGCTCAAACTCTGATAAACTTTCTCTGCATTTTTCTAAAGCTTCTTCTATCGGAAGTTCTTCCCAAGATTCGGTCATTCTCTTTTGTTGATCATACATGGGACACTCGGCTGTAACATTTGGTTCGTTCCTCAGTGGAGCCTTTGGTTGAAATTGAAGTGGAGTCGCCAGGTGGATGTCTGGACTCTGAAGTGCCTCATCTCTGTCCACCGCCAAAGATCAGAACTAAACATGACAAGCCTTCAAAAATAGGAGCACTTCCTCCATTGGGGTTCAAAGATGAACCGTGTGTTTGAATCCCCAACGGTGCACGCAGATACAGGTCGACCGAAGCTTTTACAAGTCGGTTTCTTCCACTGCAGAGCTGCAGATGGATTGCATTGATTTATCTGAGGAGGTCCCCAGTGGAGTTGCCATTATGTTAACACTCAGGTTATCCCTAGTGCTCCTATTAGAGGTACGGCCGAGGTAACCACAAACCAATCTTCTGATTGCAGGTTCTAGCCCACCTGCAATCGGAGAGGGCTCTCTCCTTAAGATTCAACCTCAGTTGATTTGGATTCAACCTTAGTTGATGATTTTAGGCTAGCTTTCTGACTTCAAGGGAATGTTGACTA
>APFE030126328.1:269428-331105 GCA_000404065.3 Pinus taeda
GGAGGAAGATTTTGGCAAAACTCTTGAGGGTTGCGAAAATTATAAGCCTGAATTTGAGCTCCCAAGAGTTCAATTTCAGTCTCATATTTTTGCACAACAAACTCAAGGAACAGTTTATTTTGGCCACCAGGTATTGTTGACAATACCTTTCTGAAAAATCTATCATCAAGCTCAAATTCTGATAAACTTTTTCTTCATTTTTCTAAAGCTTCTTCTATCGGAAGTTCTTCCCAAGATTCAGTCATTCTCTTTTGTTGTTAATACACGCGGCACTTGGCTGTAACATTTGGTTCGTTCCTCACTCAAGCTTTTGATTGAAATTGAAGTGGAGTCGCCAGGTGGATGTCTGGATTCTAAAGTGCCTGATCTCTATCCACCGCCAAAGATCAGAACTATACGTGACAAGCTTTCAAAAATAGGAGCACTTCCTCCATTGGGGTCCAAAGATGAACCGTGAGTTTAAATCCCCAATGGTGCGCGCAGATACAGGTTGACCGAGACTTTTACAAGTCGGTTTCTTCCACTGTAGAGCTGCAGATTGATTGCATTGATTTATCTGAGGAGGTTCCCCAGCGGAGTCGCCATTATGTTATCACTCAGGTTGTCCCTAGGCTCCTATTAGGGATACGTCCGAGGTAACCACAAACCAATCTTCTGATTGCAGGTTCTAGCCCACCTGCAATCGGAGAGGGCTCTCTCCTTTAGATTCAACCTTAGTTGATCTAGATTCAACCTTAGTTGATGATTTTAGGCTAGCTTTCTGACTTCAAGGGAATGTTGACTGTGATTGGGAGGAAGGTAGGATTCTTGAGTAAAGAGGCACGATAAAGTGTTATAAGTTTTGAACCATTGGGCATGGAGTCACAGATTGAGGCATGCGAGCGTTTTCTTGGTCACAAGGGGATACGGAGCGGGATAGCCACGCAGGATACAACATTCAAGCTGCTGAAAGAACGGAATGAACATCAGGGATGAAAGGCAAAAGAGAATCATTTCATCATGCTGACAGAGGGGAGAAATGGATGAGTGGGATCCCGGAGCAGTTAAGAATTCCAAAGACATGCACCCATATACGAACGAAACAGGGTAAACTAGAGCAGTTAAGAATTCTAGCTTATGACAGTTTCAGAAGAAAACATCGAAAAGTGCAGAAATTGAACTTAAGGTGTACTTAAACAAATCTTAAGCTATTCTTTTTTCCTGCAACTTAGAATGGCAGAAAGATGATAAAACGTAAAATAAATAGGGAGAAAGAACACTTATTGGATCATGCAGAGACACAGGAATTCCGTGATCATTCCTTGGCCAAGAGAAAACAACAAGTTGTTTCGCAATCCGTGCTTTCAGCAATCTCTGATTATGAAAAATATGACAATTACAGTGCAAGTCTTTACTCAGAGAAAATTGCTGGAGCTAACCAACAACTACTACTACCAACCAACCAACCCTTTACAATATCGCTTCGGGTGGTATTTACAAACAAAATATCAGGAAGACATCATTACAAGTGATCGTGACAGGTCTGCTTAGAACTCTTCAAAACCTAAATGCTTGCTGGAAATAAATGCAAGTAAATCTTTTTGGCTGCGCTGGGGGCAACTGAATCGGAACAGGTGACGAGGTGGCCCTTGGGGACCAGATGTGTTGCTGCTGAAGTGAATGTGCTTTGGGGCTGCAGTTTGGCTTTGGTGCGAATTGAATGTGCAATTATTATGATTTGAGAGCTCCAAGTGACTTTTCTCTCCTCCTATGGATCTGCCGGAAGATATTCAATTTCTCTTGCTTTGGGCCGCTGCTCAAGATATTCTCTGATACACTTTGCCGCTGCATTGATGATTTCCGCCGTCGACTGATACTCTTTGACACGCTTGAAGCCTACTGATTTGATCTGATACACTTTGAACTCTGTGAATGATCTACTGCTGTCTTTAAACCGGATCCTTTGGCACGATTGGGCGATTTCGGGCTTTTTCGGCGCACAGTGGGCTCGGCAATCAGAAGATTCTCTGAAGATTCCTCGAAATGGTCTATTTCCAATTATGTTATCACTCAGGTTGTCCCTAGGCTCCTATTAGGGATACGGCCGAGGTAACCACAAACCAATCTTTTGATTGCAGGTTCTAGCCCACCTGCAATCGGAGAGGACTCTCTCCTTTAGACTCAACCTCAGTTGATCTAGATTCAACCTTAGTTGAGGATTTTAGGCGAGCTTTCTGACTTCAAGGGAATGTTGACTATGATTGGGAGGAGGGTAGGATTCTCGAGTAAAGAGGCACAGTAAGGTGTTATAAGTTTTGAACCATTGGGCATGGAGTCACAGATTGAGGCATGCGAGCGTTTTCTTGGTCACAAGGGGATACGGAGTGGGATAGCCACGCAGGATACAATATTCAAGCTGCTGAAAGTACGGAATGAACATCAGGGATGAAAGGAAAAAGAGAATCATTTCATCATGCTGACAAAGGGGAGAAATGGATGAGTGGGATCCCGGAGCAGTTAAGAATTCCAAAGACATGCACCCATATACGGACGAAACAGGGTAAACTAGAGAAGTTAAGAATTCTAGCTCATGACTGTTTCAGAAGAAAACATCGAAAAGTGCAGAAATTGAACTTAAGCTGTACTTAAACAAATCTTAAGCTATTCTTTTTTCCTGCAACTTAGAATGGCGGAAAGATGATAAAAACATAAAATAAACAGGGAGGAAGAACACTTATTGGATCATGCAAAGACACAGGAATTCCGTAATCATTCCTTGGCCCAGAGAAAACAACAAGTTGTTTCGCAGTCCATGCTTTCAACAATCTTTGATTATGAAAAATATGACAGTTACAGTGCGAGTCTTTACTCAGAGAAAATTGCTGGAAGGAAATTGACCAACAACTACTACTACCAACCAACCAACCCCTTACAATATCGCTTAGGGTGGTATTTATAAACAAAATATCAGGAAGACATCATTACAAATGATCGTGACAGGTCTGCTTAGAACTCTTCAAAAGAATCTAAATGTTGCTGGAAATAAATGCAAGTAAATCTTTTTGGCTGCGCTGAGAGTAGCTGAATCGTAACAGGTGACGAGGTGGCTCTTGGGGATCAGATGCGTTGCTGCTGAAGTGAATGTGCTTTGGGGCTGCAGCTCGGCCTTGGTGTGAATTGAATGTGCAATTATTATGATTTGAGAGATTTAAGTGATTTTGCTCTCTTCCTATGAATCTGCTGAAAGATATTCAATTTCTCTTGCTTTGGGCCGCTGCTCAAGATATTATCTGATACACTTTGCCGCTACATTGATGATTTCCGCCGTCGACTGATACTCTTTGACACGCTTGAAGCCTGCTGATTTGATCTGATACACTTTGAACTCTGTGAATGATCTGCTGCTGTCTTTAAACCAGATCCTTTGCCACGTTTGGGCGATTTCGGGCTTTTTCGGCGTGCAATGGGCTCGGCAATCCGAAGATTCCCTGAAGATTCCTCGAAATGGCCTATTTCCCATAGCGATGCTGCCTCAGTTTTTTGATAGGGAGCTCCGAAGTGTGACTTTTCTCCTTGCGCGAAGCTTTTTCGGCTTTTCTGGCTGCTGACGTAAGCACTGCGTCGGATGTACGACGGATGACGTCATCAGTGGGTCCCTGGTACAACACGACGTGGTGGGGTATTGGTGGACTGTTGCGGAGAGATTCCGCTGTGATATAGCGATATCGCGTCGGCGGGGAAAGAGGGGGATCATTAGGTTGGGCGTGTGGTGCTTGTGATTGCCGATATGTGATATCGCGATATCGCATCGGGGGAGACGGAGGGGTAAACAAATTGGACACTCAGCGCTTGCGATCGCCGATTGCCGATTTCGCTATATCGCATCGGCGGGGAACGGATGGGCATTATTTTGCGGGAAAGTGAGATGGCGAGGTTGCGATGCGAAAATGGCTTTGAGGGGGGAAAAAGGTAAGTAAGTGGGTGCGAAGGGTCTTTGAAGTTTCGGAAGGGGTCCGACTACTTCGGGGAGTCTTATACTTAGGAAGAAGTCCATAGTATATGGAAGGTGGTTTCGGAGGTTGGGTTCTTGCTTAGTTTCTGCTAAACTAAGCAATTCTCGGGGCTTGCTATGGTTATTTTTCAACCAAGGGGGAATATTACATAGGGGAATTTACTTAATATTAATACGGGGACGGGAAACATAGGGAGCTATATAATAACGTTAGTGGTTAACATGGAGGTGATAAGCAAGCGCTAATTTCGGGGGGAACTTAGGCTGTTTCAATGGGGAAGGACCATACTTCGGGAGAAGATATGGAACAACTTTGAGCAAAGCAGATCTTTACTCAACCAGAGTGATGATGATGAACTAAAGAGGTGTCAAGCAGATCTTGACCTCTTTTTGGGGATGTTAGTTAATGATTGGGGGAAAGCAGAGAAGGGGAGTTAGTTATACCTCATTTGAGCCTTTTTCTTACAAAACTTTGCTGATTATGTTCTGCATGATATGATACCTGCAAACTTGGAACTTGTCAGCAATTCAACAGCCTCAGAACTACCTACCCAGCCTACTTCCTAGCATTTTTCTTCTTTTGCTTGGGGTGCACTTAGACTTGCAAACCCAACATACACTTTTCTTTTGATGCCTTCCTATCTACATACTACCCTTATTTCTTCCAGAGCCCAGATTAAATTGTTGGACTCTTCTGTTTCTCTAACTATCTAAGGGTCTGCCAAGATTAAATTGTTTGGACAGACTTACAATCTCTATATTCTAAAACATGAAATTTAAACTTAGGGAGACCAAGATTAAACTATTTGGACCTCCCTTTAACTAACAGTAGTGATACCAGGAAAATTTTTACAAAATTTTGAAGGCAATTGAATGAATCTTGAGGTAGCCTTCTTCATGTGGAGACTGTTTTGAGCAAATATGGAGCATTGCAGCAAGCAAAGTACAACATATTTGGCCTGTGAAATGCCAATCATGAAAAATGCATACCTGCTGCAGCAGGAGCTAACACAAAGAAGGAAATTTTATCGTACAGCCTAAAGTGGAGCACTTCAAAATTTGGAAAGGTGTTCAAAAAATCCCTAGAAAACCAAAACAAGCCATCGCTGCGTTCTTTGTGCAACTGGTTTTCAAACAAGTGTTGTTGTCTATTCTTCTACTAGACGTATCTACTTCGTCGGCGGGCATGACGGGCATAAATTGCTGATTATCACACAAAAACCTGTGCGTGCGGCGTAAATTGTGGTGGGACGAGTGGTTGAAGAGTCATGCTTCTTTTAATTCGAGTCACTAAACTTTTGAATCGAGATTTCCCTATATACCGTTCGATGCACCGATTAACCTATATACATATTTGTTGGGTCGATATATATATTAACTAAACTAAATTAATATAGTTTAGTTAATTAAAAAATATTAATTAAATATATATATATATATATATATATATATATATATATATATATATATATATATATATAATATATATATATATATATATATATATATATATTATTAAAAAAAACATCATTAATAATATAATAATAATGATAATAACTCAAGGGAATATTACGGATTCTACATGATGAGACGCTTACCAGATTATATACATCGAGCAATAGATATTAAGTGAAGAAAAATTAAAGCTTTGAGGACAAAGCTTCCGAAGGGAAGGGCTATGTTATGAATATAATTCATAACAAAAAAAAATTAAAAAAAAAATAATATTAATACTAAGTAATCAAGTAGTAATTATGTTAAAAAGTCATTAGTTAATTGAAAAGGCATGTCTAAAAGACATGCCTAATCATGAAAGGTCACCTGCTTTTGGGTATAAAAGCAGGGCCTCATTGTAACTTTTATATCATTATTATTATTAAGTACCTGTGTGTATTTTAACTTTTTAAGTCTTCAAGCTATCAGTCTTTGTGTTTCAGCGTAAGTTTTTATGCTATAGCTTCTAGGGTTTGTGTCATGAATCATCGTCATTGTTATTTTGTATTAAACCATTCTTAGGCTTATTGTATGAAGAAGATTTTTTTTTGTGTCAAAAATGTAATATGAGCCTCCTCCACCAAGTTGACCACTCCTCTTAACAAGTCAGCTTCATTAAGGGAATTCGTCCACACTTGAAGACTATAAATAAGAGATGCATTCAACCTATTGAAGATCCAAGCAAGCAAATGATTCAATATGCAATTTTAATAAAGATAAGGAAGTGCACTAAACATAGAAATGCATGTTTGGTCTTTGGAAGAGAAGGAAAGATCAAGCGAAGAACAAAAGGACTGAAAATATGCTCATCTTTTGTCACATGTGTGAAGAAGTATGAGGTAGAAGTGCTAAGGTATAGGGATGAGGGTGTAGGCCAAAATTTCAGAAGTATTGGAAAGGGTCAAGACCCTTAATGACTTGACTTGAGTTAACTTTGAAGGACTTGACTAAGAATTTGGCTAGTCTATCTTGGGAGGCTGACTTGGTGAAGTGGAGGAGGTCTTATTGTTGGTCTAAGGTTCTTGGTTGTCTCATTTTGAATTGGTTCTTGAAGAAGAAGATAATTTTGGTTGGGTTTTCCGCTAAGAAGGGTTTTTCCCTCGCTAAGTGCCTACATCTTGTGTTCTTTGCTTTGTGATCTTCATAGTTTTTGGCAATTGTTTGATGATGCAAGCTTAAACATTAATAAAGAATAAAACTACATAATCACAAATAATTGTCATGTAAAGAGAAATCATGTTAAAAAATGACGTAATGTTGCGTTAAGGATTTCTAAACATTTTCAAGGTATGGTTAGAATAATAACACACTTATGATGTTTCAATAAACAAAGAAGATGATTATGGTTACAACACTATAATAAAAAAACTTGTATACAAAGAATCAAAACTCATCCTAAAACAAGTCACAATAGTACATTAAACTAACTAAATGCCTATCAACATTCGTGACATTTGATTTAATTAACCCTTAAGATTTTTCCATATTTACATTAGAGAATTTTTGAGGTAAAAAATGGGCCTCAAAACAAAAATGTACAAAAAAACTAAACTTTATAAGAACCAATAAGGTTCAAGTACGATGATGTCAACCATGGGGGATGATTCACCATTTTTGGAGTAAAAAAGTAAAAAGATTAAAAATTAAAATTAAAAATTAAAAATTAAAAAACTACTTTTTCAACTAGTATTTCATTTTATATCCCTACTATTTTACTCAAATTTCAATCAGGATGAATCGTTGGATGTGAAATTTAATTCCTCATTAAAGGACTACACATGTTGCATACTTTTGATGGACCCCACTACACGAAAAATGAGAAATACATGAAAAATGTAATTGCATACTTTTGATGGACCCCACTACACGAAAAATGAGAAATACATGAAAAACATGATTATAATCACATTTTTCATGTATTTCTCATTTTTCGTGTAGTGGGGTCCATCAAAAGTATGCAACATGTGTAGTCCTTTGATGGGGAATTAAATTCTACATACAACGAGTGCTCCCCCTCAGAATTTGAGTAGAACTGTAAGGAGATAAGTTGAAAATACAAGTTGAAAAACTAGTTTTTTCCCTTTGCCTCTAAAATTAGAGGATGTAGTCTAATATTATTTTATTATTTACACTATTATTTTATAATATTCCTTAGGATGCCATTTTAGGCCTCAAAACCAATGTATGTAAGCGTGTTGTAAAATAAATACTGGTGTAAAGTATGGGCGTAATAGGTGAGCTTACTATGGAATGATAGATATGGTTTTGTGTGTTTCTCTACCGTTGGTTGAGTATACATAGCCTTAGCAAAGTCGCAACGGGTTCCTCAAGCATCGCCCCATTGCCAATGAAGCATCCATAGTTGTTGTGGTTGCCTCAATGACTCTGGTTATTTATCTATGGAGCCTATGGTGATTTGGATGTTATATATATATACTTTGAAGCTCGTATTAGTGAGTAAAGTAACCTTGACAATGGTATTAGTGTAGAAAAAGACAATGTTGTATGGTTATGTTCATCCTTGACACTTTGGTAGGGAATATTTCATGTAAATATAAATGTGAATATGTTTCTCTCTTTATATATATAAAAAGAATAATAAGGCTCGTGCTAGTAAATATCTTTTTCCTTGAAAATGGTGAAATTAGAAACACATATTTTGAACTTTCACATCAATCCTAGGTTAAAATAATTATGAGAAGGTACATAAGCTACTGAGCTAAGATAACAACCTTGTGTTACCATTTTTACATGGGAAAGATAACAAGTTTCGACTCTTTTCAAGGTATGGTTAGAATAATAACATAGTTATGACACACAAACTTGTATAAAAATATTCAAAACTTAGCCCAAAATAAGTCATAAACACACCACAAATGGAACCATTCACACCACAAATGGAACCTCCTAAAATGGTTGTGGAACAAAACAAAAAACTAGATTAAAACACATCATAGCCATTTATGGGATAAACCTTCAACCAATAGGGCAAAATTAATGCTTTAGGAGCTAGCCTTTAGTTGCTAAGCAAACAAACAATGTTCATTTTTTGGAAGAGGAGTTTTTAGTTAAATCTGGGAAAACCAATATGGATCTAGCATTCTTCCAAAGAAAAAAAGACATTGAATTTTCATTAGCATTGAAATGAACACAAGAAGACCTTGAAAAATTAGTTATGGTTGAAAACACCATTGTTTCCTAAAAATTGCATAACTTTAGTGATGCAATTTTCGAATATGAGCTGACTAGTAAAATTAAACTCAAACTTATTATAACTATCACCTACCCTAACTAGTACATTTTTCTTGTCAGTTGCAGTTATAAAGCCAATTCAACTGATAAAATATTTTGTTAACATTGTGAAATTACCACATGTTCCTCATTAGTAGATTAACTTGTATATTTTCGTTTGTAGGCTAAAATGAAAGAGAATATCATATAATATTTTTATAGATACATTTATAAAACACACTTAATTATGCACAAATTTTTCTTTCCTAAAACAAACATTCCACATTCCATTCATAATGAAAAAGCATCATAAATTGATAAATTGTTACTTTGTTTGGGCAACTATCATTTTGAAAACCAAATTCAAGGATTAAGATAAAAAATTCAAGAATTAAGATAAAAAGTGGAATACTGCCAAAACCTTAAATACTCTACTATATAAGGATTTTGATTATTGTTTCCACTATTTCATAATAGCAACATCATATCCCTAAAAAAAAATAAAGATTACACTTCCAAAAAGTATTCAGCGTTCCCAAAATTTGGTTCACCCATGTAGAGAATTCAACCCATTACATTTGTAAGTCCATGCCTTCTTATAATAATTTAGTTCAAGTTGAAAGTAATAATTGCATCTAGCTGAGTCATTCTCATCCACTATATTTCAAAGTTCCTCTCTTTCCAATCTTGTCATTAGGAAATGAACAATTATCTTAAAAATGATAATGTTTCATTGTTATCAGTATTATTAAACTTTTCTTTATAGTAATTATAGAAACCACCATCTTTATCTTCAATATCATAATAATTATTATGCAGAGCATAGAAGGTTACTTAGCACGTTTTTTAGGATATAAGTTAGGTTGGGTAGCATCTGCTACATTGTTCATATTAGCATTAGAACTTTTAAATGTAATGATAACACAGTGAGTTGGTTTCGAATAATTTTCCTTTGGCATATTTTATTGGGACAAGAAATCGTAACACATTAATTCACTAATCGTAATACATTAATTCATTAATTCTGTTTCAAAGGGAAGCTTTTATTTTCATCATGTTCATAATTTTTTTTTCTAATTTTTAAATAATAATTACTTTATTATTGAGTTTTTCCATTAATTTACCATTTCTTGGTAGTTTTAGGTTGGGATTCAAAAGAGTTATCTCAAATTTGTTACTTGTAATCGTTTTATGTTATTTATGTGTAGCCATTTAAATACTATTTTTTCTTTTCTAATTGTAATAGCCTCTAAATATGCCAGATTTAGATCTTGATTATATATATAATATATATATATTATATATATAATTAGATATTTCAATTTCAATTAATCTTAGATTTTAAAATCATAATCTATAAATATCTTAGATTATAATATATAAATATCTAAATATACTATAGATATATATATATAATATATATATGGGGCTTGAGTTCTCTTAATCCTAAAAACTCTCCTAGATTGATAAAAATGTTAAACTTTTAAATTAAAATCACACATATTTCAATTTAGTTTTTTCTTTACATTGTTTAGCTTGTTTTATTAAAAAAAAAATCATCAAAGCTATCCCAATTATATATGGACAAGTAAGAAAAGTTAACAATTTGAACACAACATTTTCATGGTATAAATTACAACTTTATATGTCTTAATAGTTAGGCTATCCAATATTATTAATTATTAATATTTATTTGTAATTTTTTTGAATAAAAGCAATATAATAATGTTTTGTCTAAACATTTTACATTTTGGAGTTTTTGTTGGTGAAAAGTTTTGTAATGAAATTTTTATTTTTTTTAATCGAGTTTTAACTACATATATGGATTCAATGCCTTGAAAAATCCTTGAGGCTCTCAAATTGTGAAGAGTTCACAAATTAAACTCATGATTCCAGTAAAGCCTTATTGAATTCCAAGTAAATTAAACTAGAAAATAGGCCAAAAAAAAACCTTCAAAAACATATAATAGATAAAATACGCCATATAATAATTGTTAACTACTACTTTAAAATATATGCCTTTATTGTTTGAATCTAGTGGATGATATTAGGGATATTATCTTCCTTGTAAATATTGTTTGTGTTAAAACAATCTTTTCTTTTTAAAGTTAGACTTAAACTTGTTAAAACCATCTTTTCTTCTTCAAGTTGGACTTAAACTACTTATAATTGGTTAAGATTTAGGCTTCTTTGCACATAAGGAAATATGTTAAGAAATCAAGAACTAAAAATATTTGGCAATAGTCAAAATTTACCTTTTTATTAATCACACATGAATTATTTTAAATAATGTGGTTTTTATTGAATAACCAACATAGATCTATCTTAACTCTGATCTATCAAGCCCGCAGAGGGATCAAATCTCTCGAGGTGCAAACCTTTCCTGAAGTTTTACACTTAAAAAAGAGATTTAATGATTGAACTTGAGGAAAGGCTCGCACCTCCAGAGATTTGATCCCTCTCAATGCTTGATAGTTTTGGAGTTAAGATGGATCTATGTTCGTTTACATAATAGATAATTATAGAAAAATAAAACATAAATTTTCAAACATAAGGACTATAAATACATCCATCAAAACCATTGAAATGGGATTCCCTATTTTTATTTGGAAAATTTTTCCTATAAGACACTCATACAAAAATAAATCCTAACTTTTTAGACATAAGGACCATTCACAAAATATTTAAAGGAAGAAGTTAATACACTTTCATAAAAACACTCTCATCCTGGACGACAACAATAAATAGAGGTATTTTTTGTCTGAAAATTTTCTTTTATTTACATAAACCATTCACAAAATATTTGAAATATATTTAAAAAGAAAAATAAAAAATAAACAAAATAAATCTTGTTTTTATTTTTATTTTTTAATTAAGCAATTATCAAAATTATAAAAAATTTCCCGTAAAATTTTCCTATAAGACACTTTGATACAAAATCCTAATTTGGTGTTCTGAAGGCAAAGGCTTACCTTTACCAATAATAGCCACCTTTGAGATTGACAACTCAAGGTCCTAATCCCTAAATCACTTTGTGAATCTTTTGTGTATATATATATAGCTCTTACACAAAAGAATTCAAATCTCAAATTTGGCACAACAAATTCACTATTGGTTACCTACAAAAAACTCTCACGTGCTGGAAGAAAACAATAATTATATAAAAATAAAGCTTAATTATATAAAAATAAAGCTTAAGTGTTTAGACATAAGGATCATAAACACATAAATCAAAATCATTGAAATGAGATTCATGTTTTAAAGACTATAGATACATGAATCAAAATCATTGAAATTGGATAAGAGAAAATAACTCTTTTTTTTTGTTTTTATTTTTAAATTGAGAAATGAATCAAAATCATTGAAGCTGGATAAAAGAAAATAACTCTTCATTTTGTTTTTATTTTTAAATTGAGAAATTATAATGAAAATTATTTTATCAACATTTTCTTTGAGACATAAGGACTATAGATACACGAATCAAAATCATTCAAACTAGATAAGAGAAAATAACTCTTTTTGTTTTTATTTTTAAATTAAGAATTATAAATTTTATTTTTGTTTATTAAATTTTAATTTTTACAACATCTCTCTCACACAAGGTCATAGAGTTTTTAATTTTTTTTATGCAATTTGACCGAATCAAAATGTTTAACAAAACAAGAAAGACCATTACAACATCTCTTCCATACTCTGTGGTAGAGTGCCTCTCACCACAATGATGACTTATCAACTTTACATTTTCTCACTACATGGTTAAAAATAAATATCCTTTTAATTTTTTATAAGTAAATTAATTAAATATGTACAAAATAAATCAATTAAATGTTTACACAATTTTTTTTTAAAGAAAGTTAGTTTTACATTACTTTTACCAATTAGATTATAATTAAAATATCTCATAAATATATTTAGAAAAGTTAGGTAATCATGTAAAATTTTCTATATATAGGACAATTTATAATGTCACGGCATAGCAGTGACATCTAGTCGCTACTTTTATGTATTACCGCGTCTGTACTAAAAATAAAAGGATAATTTTTTGGGGGCTAACGTTAACATTAGGCACATTAGGGTTTTGTGATGTTCGATGCGCTGAGGTCATGGCACCACCACATGCCCGGGCCATTCTACAAGCGCTAACATAGGGAGGATACGAGCAACTGTTATATAGGTGCATAGTTGTGGGTCTGATCTCACAGACGACCTGTCGTTTTAGTGGAGTTCGTACAAATTGTGTCTGGTCTCGCAGAGGGCCTGTTATTTCAGTACTTGGGCTCGACCTCTGTGGTCGAGGGTAATTTTCGGGTTAAATTGTTGTTTTGGCTCTTTTTCTCTAGCCCACATTTGAAACCTCCGTAATTTCGTGGCGCTTGGTAGTTTGTGGTTTTAGGTGGTCTCAAACTCACCACTGTTTTTTCGGTTGGTGGTTTTGTGAGGCGAGAGGCGTTTTTCTTAGTTCTATGGCTTGAATGGAATTCTATGAGGGCTGACATAGGGAGGATATGGGCAGTTGTTATATCACTCCATAGCTGTGTGTCCGGTCTCACAGACAACTTGTCATTTGAGACCCGGATAAAATGTAAATAATTTATTACTGGTTGTGTGTCCAGTCAGAGGGCTTGTAATTAATATACTTTTTGTTTTAGTACTTGGGCTCAACCTTTGTGGCAGAGGGTAATTTCTGGGTTATTTTAGTGGAGCTCGTATAAACTGTGTCTGATCTCGTAGAGGACCTGTTTCAGTACTTGGGCTTGATCTCTGTGGCAGAGGGTAATTTTTGGGTTATATTGTTGTTTTTTGGCTCCTTTTCTCTATCCACCAATTGAAACCTCTGGAATTTCATGGTTCCTGGTAGTCTGTAGTTTCTAAGTGGTCCCGGACTCACCAATGTGTTTTTGGTTGGGATTTTGTGAAGTGAGAGTTGTTTTTCTTGGTTCTAGGGCTTGAATGCAATTCTACAAGGGCTATTGTATGGAGGATACATGCAATTGTTATATCGCTCCATAGTTGTGTGTATGGTCTCGTAGATGACCTTTCATTTGAATGGAGCTCGTATAAACTATAAATAATTTGGTCTGGTCTTGGTTGTGTACTTGGCCTCGGCGTCTGTGGTAGAGTGTAATTTATGGGTTACATCGTGCAAGACCTGTGAGATAGTTTGGATCCTATTTTGGTTCCTTTTCTCTACCGACAATTGAAATTTCGCTAACATCTCCGAAATTTCACGGTGTCCAGTAATCTGTGGTTTCTAGGTAGTTCAGGACTCACTAGTGTTTTTTTGGTAGGGGGTTTTGTGAGGTGATATGGGTTTTGATTGGTTCTAGGGCTTGAATTTTAGAGCTGTTAAATCTAGTGTTTTTTTTGTTCTTTTCTTTTTGTTTTTTTTTTTTCTCGGTGAAGCTCTCCTTCTGTGATTTATTTTTCCGGGAGGGCTTAATGGGAGATTGTACTGACTGTTTATAGTTGTAGTTACGACTGCATCGTCAAAAATTAGGTTAGAAATTCATGTGGAAGGAGGCTCGTGTTGCTTGTGCGGTCTCACATAGGGCCTGTCGTGATTACTTTTGCAATGCCTTTTTCTTTGGTAGTGACAAGCAACAAAGCTCTGTAATTTTATTTATTTTTAAAAGCGGATCCGCACTGAAGAAGCATTATATTACATTATATACATCTGTACAATTGATATCCATACAATAAGTACAGCAGCCCAGCAAATGTTAGGACTGAGCACTATGGCCGACTGAGCACTATGGCCCTCCCTACCTGGTTCGATTCACACCAAACATAACATGTTGAGTTGCCTGCTGGCAACCTATGAAAAACATTTGTTAGGTTGCTGCCATATGAAAGAAATTTGTTGGGTCGCTGTCAAGTGTGACGCAACGCATTGTATGGATATCAGTTGTACAGATTGTATGTAATGTAATATAATGCATCTTCAGCCGGGCACTTTAAAAATAAATAAAATTACAAATGAAATTACAGACCTTTCTAATTTTATTTATTGCTTAGCAAGGGTGGGAAAAGCCTGGCTCTTCTCGTTGTAATTGTCAATTTCGGCTCCTTTGACTGCCATTGTAATAATTTGCAGCGTCAGCCGCTAATGCAGGGTGGAATTTCAGAGCAGTAGTAGTCGATTATGACAATTTGAAGAATACCCAGTTTCATTTCCTCCGTGAGTTTATGTTTCCTGTTAATCATCTATGATTTGATTTGCTTGTTTTCATTTGGCTAATAAAATGCACGTTGTGGTCATTGTGCAACGACAATGGAAAATACCCTACTGCAGACTGGAGGTTTTGAAACAACTAGTGGTTCTCACTATCAAATCGGCCTCCTTTGACCGTGATAGCAACAATTTTACAGGGTCATTCACTGACGCAGGAGAAAATTTCAGAGCATTGGAAATCAATTGTGCTAATTTGGAGAATACACATTTTTGATTTTCTGAGTCTTCATTTATCTGGTGAGTTTTATTTGCCCCATATCTGCTATGCGGCTCTAGCTATGGTGAATTAGGGCTACAATGATATTTAGAGAATAGGTTGTCTCTACTCAGTGATGCTTTGGAAGAGGAATTTTAGTTTCTGTAACTATAAGGATTGAATAAGATGAATTGTTTTAACTTGGTTTTGTTTGAATTTCAATGAAGACAATGATTTTTGTGCCATTTAAATCAGAAATACTTGTGTTCAAATATTTGTGATTCAAATGACACTAGTTGATATATTGCTTGATTATTACTCAATTATTTTCTTTTTGGAATTTGTTCATCCGTTATTGCAGTTTTGGAAATATGAAGCTATGTTGAGTTAGGGTTACATTAATGAGACAAATTAGAGTATAGGTTTGTCTGCTCATTGATGCTTTGGAAGAGGAATGTTTTTTACTACATTCAAGGATTGAAGAAGATGACTTATTTTAACTAATTTTTGCTTAAATGTCAATAAAGACAGTGAGTTTCATGCCATTTAAATCAGAAAAAAAAATTGTGTTCATATATTTGTGATTCGAATCACACTAGTTGATATATTTCTTATTATTTCTTAGTGGTTTTCTTTTGAGAATATCCTTGTCCATTATTGTAGTTCTATAAATCTGAAAATTGACTCTATAAACCCTCACGAACCTTGTTTGCTAACTGAAATTCAGCTTGGAAGTTTAGAGGTGGGTTAAATTCTACTATGTCATTTGCTATGATGTGTTCCACCTGAAAAGGATTCTCCAGTGCTTAACATTGTCTTTGCCTGTGTGCATAAGTTGGAGTGAAAATATTATAATTAGGGAAGAAAGCATAGTATAGTTGAAACTGTTCAGCGTTTACTTGGATATTAGTCACCTGATAAGTTCAGGAAAATAATTTTTTCAAACATTATAGTATTTCATAATAATTTGAAAAGCTCTATAATATGGTGTCATGGTTGTGTTTTCAATAAATGTTGGTCAAAGTGAAACCAATTAATTAAAGTTGAAAAGTCTTGACTTCTTTCAGCTCTACACCAAGTAGACTCCTTGGGTCTACTGAACCTTGTTTCACTGGTGTGTAAACATGGGCATATTTTGGTTGTCTCAACACTGTGACTAAGCAACTAACATGTAGCAATTTATAGCAAGAGGAAAAATGTGGATTGAACTTTCTGAGTACTAAGTTCCATCTTGGGAGCATAGTTCAATAACAAAGTATTGGAAAAATGATACACATGCTTTAAATAACTCTCTGAGTACTAAGTTCCATCTTGGGAGCATAGTTCAATAACAAAGTATTGGAAAAATGATACACATGCTTTAAATGATGTAAAAATATCTGGCTTGGAAACTTTAGGAAGAAAGAACTTTTTCATCGGGTATCGTGATCCATCCTGCAAACTTTCCCTAGTCTGACAATCATAACTCTTATTTACTGGAGAGGTTGTACAATCATAATCAACTATGGTTGCAATGAACATTCTAGTGTGATCTCTCTCATATAGTAAAAAAAAAAACCATAAAATAAAATGTATTGCAACATTTATTGTTTTGGCATAAATGAGTGGTTGGAACATACTTAGAATAACGTGTTCAATTGAGCCAACAATTGCAGAAATGCTCCATGTGCTCTTCACGAACTTTTGGAAAAGGTGTAGTAGCTTCTAGGTTTCTTGGCAAGCCCAGAATGTTTATTTTGCAATAATGGACGAGAATCAGATTTTATAACACAATGCATATTTTATTCTTGCAATGTTGTGTTGACATATGCCAAGCATAGTGTCCCAATTATCGAGATCATTTTCTATCAGTCTCAGGAGTGCAATCTTCATTATTGGCATTCAGAATTTGGAAGGTTTGCTCTCTGATTAATGTTTGCATTGTAAAGACATGAAAAAGACATGAAATGTATATTATCAATAAATTTGTAGCAGAGATATAGGGCTTGGAGTCAATTTCTTGAATCCTTTGTAAGACTTCTACAACGTATGCTTGGAATCTCAATAACAGATTTCAAAACCATGGGCTTGTTTCTTGGATCTTCCTTCACAACCATGGATCTGGATCTTTTTCCTTGGTAAACGATAACAATGAGTCAATTGAGACACAAAAATAAAACAATTATTCTTCCCGGTAAATCTATGCCCTTTGTTCAAGGATTTAAAAGTCATGGCAATAATTATGTAAGAACTTGGTCATTATTATATGTCTCTGTGACTCTTGTCCAATAAGTGTAATGTCCTTGAAAGTCATGGCAACAATTATGTAAGAACTTGGTCATTATTATATGTCTCTTTGACTCTTGTCCAGTAAGTGTAATGTGCAACATATGGTAAAATATATACAACTTTTAAGTAATTCGAAACCCTTTCATCTCTGAATTAGAGACTCATGTGAACCTATTTTTTTTATTACATTATGTTTTGAATTATTCTTTCTACTATTGTGTAGATTTAGTGCTTTATATTTAAGGTGCACTTATTGATTAGAATCAATGGTTGTTATTTGAGCTCGACACTCCTGCAATGTTTATTTTGCAATAATGGATGAGAGTTAGATTTTATAGGACAATCCATATTTTATTCTTGCAATGTTGTGTTGACATATGCAAGAGCATGGTGTCCCGTTTACCCTAAGCATTTTCTATCAGTCTCGGGAGTGCAATTTTCTTTCTTAGCATTTATAATTTGGAAGTTTGGCTCTCTGATTAATGTCTGCATTGTAAAGACATGAAAAGGACAAGACTAGTATCTTATTAATCAATTATGGGAGTGCAATTTTCTTTCTTAGCATTTATAATTTGGAAGTTTGGCTCTCTGATTAATGTCTGCATTGTAAAGACATGAAAAGGACAAGACTAGTATCTTATTAATCAATTATGGTTGCAATCAACATTCTAGTATGGTCTTTCTCATATAGCCAAAAATAACTATATAATGCAATGTTGCAACATCTACTATTTTCGCATAAATGAGCGGCTGGAACATACTAGAATGTGTCTAATTGAGCCAGCAATTGCAGAAATGCTCCCTGTGCTCTTGACGAATTTTTAGAAAAGGTGGAGCAACTTCTAGAGCTCTTGACAAGTTGTAGTGTTTATTTTGCAATAATGGACGAGAGTCAGATTTTATAAGATAACCTATATTTTATTCTTGCAATATTGTGTTGACATATGCCGAGACATGGTCTCCCAATTATCCTAAGCATTTTCTATCAATCTTAGGAGCGCAATATTCTTTATTAGCATTCATAATTTGGAAGTTTGGCTCTCTGATTAATGTTTGCATTGTAAAGACATGAAAAGGACATGAATAATATCTTGTCAATCAATTTTAAGTAGAGATATAGGGATTGGAGTCGATTTTATGAATCCTTCGTGAACCTTCTACAATGTATGCTTGGAATTTTGACAACATATTTCAAAACCATGGGCTTGTTTCTTGGATATCCCTTCATAGCCATGGAGCTTGTTTCCCTGGTAAAAGATAACAATGAAACAATTGAGATATAAAAAATAAAACAATTAGTCTTCTTGGCAAATGCATTCCATTTGTTCAAGGATTTACAAGTCCTGGCAACAATTATGTAAGAAACTTGGTCACTAGTTTATGCCTCTTTGACTCTTTTCCAATTAGGGTAATGTATAGGACATGGTGAAATATATACAACTTTTAAGTAATTTGAAACCCTTTCATATCTGAATTAGATACTCACGTGAACCTATTGTTCGATTACATTATGTTTTGAATTATTCTTGCTACAATTGTGTAGATTTAGCGCTCTATATTTAAGGTATGCTTATTGATTAGAATTAATGGGTGCTATTTGAACACTCTTGGAAAGCCTACACTGTTTATTTTGCAATAATGGAGGAGATACATATTTTATAATATAGTCCATATTTTATTCTTGCAATGTTGTGTTGACATATGTCAAAACACCTCGTCCCAATTATCCTAAACATTTTCTATCAGTCTCAGGAGTCCAATCTTCTTTATTAGCATTTATAATTTGGAACTTTGGCTCTTTGATTAATGTCTGCATTGTAAAGACATGAAAATGATGGGAATAGTATCTTATTAATAAATTTGTAGCAGAGATATAGGGCATCAAGTCGATTTATTAAATCCTTGGTAAGACTTCTACAATGTATGCTTGGAATCTCTAAAAAAAATTCAAAACCATGGGATTGTCTTTGTGATCTTCCTTCATAGCCATGGAACTTGTTTCCTTAGTACAAGATAAAAATGAAACAATTGAGGCATAGAAATAAAATAGTTAGCCTTCTTGCAAAATCCATTCCATTTGTTGAAGGATTTAAAAGTCCCAACAACAATTATGTAAGAACATGGTCATTAGTATAGGTCTCTTTTACTCTTGTCCAATTAGGGTAATCTCCAAGATGTGGTAAAATTTATACAACTTTTAAGTAATTCGAAACATTTTCATCTTTGAATTAGGGACTCATGTGAACCTATTGTTTGGTTACATCATGTTTTGAATTATTCTTGCTACTATTGTGTAGATTTAGTGCTTTATATTTAATGTGCACTTATTGATTAGAATAAATGGTTGATATTTGACTATATTGTTATTCGTTTTCTTTACTTTGATCACATGCAAACAATGGAATCTTCAAATTTTCTTACACCAGATTCTTCAGCCTCTTTGTTGTAGAGCCAAGTACTCATATTTTCACTATTGACAAACAAAGCAAAACAAAAAAAGGCACAAAAGACAATTGTCTCAATAGACTTTATGGAAATGAAAAATACTTTTACATTGCATGGGTTAAAACTACAAGAAATTGATCACAAGTTATTGACATTCAATCTATATAGACTGGAGGATTTTTTCTATTATCCTAGTGACTTTTTATTTGACTCATTTGTTGCTCTTCTTCACTTCCGCTATACTATAGTTGAGATACCATAGGGAATTATAAACCACTTCCGATATTGCTTGGGTTGCTAAGATGACATTTTTATGCATTCGTTCCATACTGAGTTGAATCTTGAGTATCTTCAAGACCTTCACCATGTTAATGATGTTGAAACGTATTTGTAAGGATTGTCCAAAACTTCTTTTGTGTGTGCTCTATCTACAATTAGCTTATGGGGAGATTCCTTCTGTATAAAATGGTTCTCTAAATGGTTGTCTATTCCAGTCAATTTTGGTTGTTCACAAATGGCAAACCATATCTCCAATTCAATCAAGCTACTCATGGATATCAATATAGTATTTTTCTACGTAGCCAAAACCCTGTTTGTGGCCATTTTGAACTACTCTTGTTATATCGCACAAAATACATTCTAGCTCCAATTTATATTGTCCACACCAATGCCCATCGATATAATTTGATATGTTGTCAATTCAACAAATTCTATTTGGAAAAGGCTTCTTGATCTGTGAACAATTTGTCAGTGACTCTCATGACTCTTTGTTTGGATCTATTTGTTCACTTGCACCATGGTTTGATATTTTTGCTATGAGAAAAACAATTAGATAAAATTGTTTCAATTACAATGACATTGGAGCTATTAATTGCTTGCATGCCAAAACCATTGGCAAGAATAATGTATCAATGATTGGCAAAGTTAGATTATTAACTTATCGATGCCATATGCATATGGCCATATAGAAGGAAAATATATTGCAATGCACTGGATACATGAAATAATTGAAGTTAACATACACATTTGGAATATATAGAATTTCTTTAAGATTCTATTCATTGAATGGTTTATCCAAAGTATTATACCTTATGCACGTACCAATATCCACTTCACATCCACATTTGGATTCACTCTTTCAAATTGATGATTTTGAGAATGTCGTCCATAATGACAATGTTCAAACAATACTCCAAATAATGCTCTAAGGAAAAACCTAAAATATAATGTCGTGTGTGCCTTCTAGCCATTTTGTTGGTGCCAAATCTATTCCTATTGTTCCTTGTACCCACTTGAACTATCAATCAAATTTCAATACTACATCAAGAAAAAAGAAAATTCGTTGGAGTGCTTAAACATTGCACTTCGTCAAATCAAGATTGTAATTCTTTGACAATGCACACACAAAACAACAACTTGTCTCTATTTCTTTTTCCAACGGATCTAATAAGCAACATACCCACTTGCATTAGAGAAATATGCATGAGAACACAGGGTGCATTAGAGAATTTTTGAGGTCTAAAATGGGCCTCGTAAGGAATATTATAAAATAATATTGCAAATAATAAAATAAGATTAGATTACATTATCAAATTTTAGAGGGAAAAAGAAAAAACTACTTTTTCAACTCGTATTTTCAATTTATCTCTTATGTTTTTACTCAAATTTCGAATGGGAGCACTCATTGGATGCGGAATTTAATTCCTCATTCAAGGAGTACCCATGTTGCATATTTTAATGGACTCTACTACACAAAAAATGAGAAATACATGAAAAACATGATTGCAATAATGTATTTCATGTATTTCTCATTTTTTGTGTAGCAAGGTCCATCAAAAGTATGCAACATCGCTACTTTTTGGATGAGGAATTAAATTCTGCATCTACTGAGTGCTCCTACTTGAAATTTGAGTAGATTTGTAAGGAGATAAGTTGAAAATACGAGTTGAAAAAAAAAGTTTACTTTTTTTTACTTTTTAACTCTAAAAATGGTGAATCATCTCGAATGGTTGAAATCATCATTTTGTATCTTATTGGTTCTTGTAAAGTTGATTTTGGTTGTACATTTTTGTTTTGAGGATCATTTTAGACCTCAAAATTTCTCTAATTCCTTGCTACATGAAGAACGTAAAAGACATATGCAGTGAAAAAAGTAGTTGAGGCATATTTGTAATCAATAGAAGACATGCCCATGTATGCATGTTGCATTTGTGACATATTGTAATCTGGAAAAGATATGCAAGCCATGGACAAAATTGCATTATTGACTATTTATTGTCTCATGGTTGCAACAAAAGTTAACTCAATCAACCTAAATGAACGAATTTACAAATCTTGTAATAATGTAGTACTCACTGGCAAGGAACATGCATTCCCATCACCTTTGCATATTCATCCAAACCAGAAGTTGGTCTTTGTTGCGCAATTGACATATTTAAAGGAAAGGTTGGTGGCACCAAGAATGACTTTTCCATAAATAAGACAACTTGGTTACAAACGATCACAAATTGGATTGACATGGACAGTTATAAATGCCCCTTCCAATTTGGAAAGAGTTCAAACAACTTTGCCTAGAGATCTTAATGAGAATGTGATAGTTGTAATTATGCTAAAGAGAAAAATGGAGTATAAAAATGCTTATTTGTCTAGTAACATTTAACCCAAGATAATGATGATTGTTTTACATGACTTGTGTGACACTCCTTTATACAAAAAGAACAAATAGTAATCAATGATGAATGGAAAAAACACTTTGATCAAAGCAAACAACAACATGAGAGTAATAATCAAGTAATAGATCAACTAGATTCACCAAATGAAGACGATGATTTAGAGACCAAAACTGAAACACTTTTGCATGGTTACTTAGATGTCCACCTTATCCATTATCTTGATACAAGAATGATACAAATTGCACCTTCTGAAGGATTTCAACCTTTGGTAATTTTCCAAGACAATTTCTCTGAAGAACTTAACTTCCCAATGTTGTTTATGGATCAAGCAGCCAATAAATGTTATTAATCGTTTATCTTATCAACAAATTGCACAATGGAAATTATTGCACATGTCTGGTGACTTCTCAATACATATTACAAATATATTTTTTTAAAGCAATTCATATATTAATAAACCAGGGTTCTAGCTCAGCTTGAATTTCTATTCGCAAAGGAGAACTAAAGGGATGTAAACTACTTGCCAAAGATGTTAAGAATCAAAACAGTCTTCAAAGAATGTTGTAGCCACCAGTTGTGTATCAATGTTTGAAAAACGTTTGCACATTCCCTAACTACTTTGAACGCATATAAAAAGGCATCTTTGCAGTGATACGACAACTTAGCCCACCAAATTTCTTTGTAACATTCACAAGTGTTGAGATTTTTTGGGATCCATTGACAAGTGTGTTGAAAAAATAAGGGTCTAAATTTGGAACAAATCATAATAGTAACTCTGCTAATGAGTGCATTTACACATTAATCAGGCGTCATCCAGTAGTTTGTAGTAGATATTATATGCATAGAGTCTCATTGATACGTACCCTAATTTAAAAAAATAGTGAATTGTTTGTTGAAGTGTAAGATCATTTCTTTATCACAAAGTTCCAAAGCAAAGGAACAAAATATGAGCATGGATTGCTTTGGATTCAAGATGCACTAATATATCAACATTTCGTTGATGCTAATGTTATAGCTTTCATTGATCGTTATTTGACTTGTGAGTCAATAGTGTTGCCAAAAGAAATGATTCAAATTTTAACCTATCATCACAAAAAATCTTGAAAAAGCATAAACATTCCACTTGTAGGTTTGGCTTCCCTTTGCCACCAATTGATAAGACCTATATCTTGCAACCTTTGTCCAACGAAAACAATGACAATCAAGCAATGTAAAAAAAAAAATATTCTCTTCTACAAAACAAATCCTATATAGAAAACATAACATTTGACCATTTTCTGGTTGATTTCGGTATTACAAAAAAGGAATACATGATGCTACTACGATCTTATGCCCCTCATCCTATCGTACTTCTCAAACAAAACCCTTTTGATGTGCTGATACATGGGTTTGCAAAAACAAATCATGCCATTGTGGTAAGTGAACACAAATGCTCAATTCATATTAAATTCCTATGTTGTAGCAATGTAGTGCAACTCCTATATGACAAAGATGGACAACTCAATGACATCTTCTTTCAAACAAATTCGAGAAATTGCATGTGTGATGGAGACAACAAAATTCAAACAATTTGTAAACATGAAAACACATTGCTAAATATGCAACAAATGTCAAGTCGAAAGCAGTCCACATTGTTCTCCCGTTTTCCTTGTACTCATCATTAGAAAAAACAAATTTCATTAACACTGCTTCAACTGGAAATAATAATAATAATAATAATATGTGCTGAAAACGCCAATTATATTGCAACAAGGCCCTAAAAACTCTGAATATATTGTCTGCATGACAACTATTAATAGGCATGTCACATGACCCATTGAACTTGAGAAAATTTTCTTGGCAGAATATGTTTCCTCTTACTCAACCACGAAAAGAACAACAAAAAAGAAAATTTCCATTTGTCATATGGTTCATTCGATAGAAAAAACAGTGCTGAAAAGGCTTATTATATTGCAACAAGGCCCTGAAAACTCTGAATATATTGTTTGCATGATAACTATTAATAGGTATGTCACATAACCCATTGAACTTGAGAAAATTTTCTTGGTAGAATATGTTTCCTCTTACTAAACCACGTAAAGAACAACAAAAAATAAAATTCCATTTGTCATATGGTTCATTTGATACAATGAACACGAGGACCCAAAAAACCATTGTAGAGAAAAAATGATGCTCTACATCCCATACATAAAATCTGAATACACATTAAAAAAGGCAAATGAAACATGGATTGAGGCATTCTCGTTGTAACGACATATTGTCAATGAAAAATGATTTTCATGTTTAATCAGAGCATGGGGTGATATCAATGTCGCTTCTACTACAATTGCATATTAAAACTAGGATATATTTATGCTTCACTTCCCATTGGAAGATGACACTAATACTTGTTTTATTGCAAAATATGATATTCAACATGGCTTGCAAGAAAAAAATGCAACTTAAAAACATTCAAATTGGAAAAACAAAGACCAATGAATTCATTAAATATCCCTTTGTTTTGAACACATTGGCATATCATGAAATTAGGAGAAAACTAAATCAAGAACAACAATCAATATTAAAACAATTAATACTATGGAAAAATATAATCCAGGAAAGTCCTACTTGTTTACCACTGGAGGTATAAGCACAGGAAACACATTTCTTGCACAAGCACTTTACCACGCATTGGTGCACCTCCATAATAAAGACTTACATTGTGATCCTTTGAAAAAAAGGGTCTCATAGTCGCACTTACTGGAAAAAATGCATATATTGCAATGGTGTCCTAGTGCATTCAACTTTGCACTTGCCACTTTCACCATCTGGCATGATGCCATTGACTTCTAACACACTTGATATATTGACCAAAGAATATGAACAACTTAAATTTTTGTTCATAGATGAAGCTTTTTTGTTTGGCTCTCGATTGCTATATAACGTTGATAAGCGACTCCCTAAAATCATGCACACTCCATCTACACCATTTGGAAATCTTGATGTAATATTATGTGGTGACTTGTGCTAGGAACAACCTGTGCATGATTGCTGGATATTTGGGCATTCGATTCTTAAAGCAACTACTGCTCCTTATAGTTTTTGGAAAGACAATGTCAAAACATATGAACTAAAAAGGTGATGCAACAAGATAACAAAGAGTTTGTGTCCTTTTTAAACGCAATTAGGACATGTTCACACACTAAGGATGATCTTGCATTCTTGAACAAATGTTGTTATAGATGTGCACCAAATGATCCGATGTTTCCATATCTCTTCTAATTAAACAAGAATGTACAAGAACATAATGAAAGAATGTTAGTTGCTCATCGATGCAAAAGCAATCACATTAAATACATCTAATAGAACAATTGATTCAATAAATGCAATTTTCCATGGAAAAATCAAAATACAATTTCTAGCTACCATTGTGCCGAAAGAAAATATGCTTGTTGAACTAATTGGCAGCAATTACGATATTCAAGATAGTTTGGTCAATGGTGTTGAAGGTATTTTAAGGGCATCCATAACACTTGAAAATGGTGCAATCTGGATTGAATTTGTTAATCTAACTATTGGCATTGTTCAACGAAAAAAATGATGCACTTGTTCAAAAATGGAATAATGTCTAATTAGACACCTCTTACGGGAGTTTTTAGGAATATTGAATCAAACAACAAAAATAGTTTCACAAGAGAACAATTCCTTGTTCAATTGACATGTGCACGAACAATGCATCGATCAAAAGGTGTGATGATGGATAGATTGGATTTTGACCCAAAGGGAGTTAGGCAACATGGAATTGTCTACACTGCACTTTCTCGTGTCAAATATATTAAATCCTTGTATTTGCTAAACAAATTGGAACATAAAAACTTTTCTCTTGATGAAAAAGTTGTTGTTACGCTGAAAAGACTTTGGGAAAGTGATTCTTATCAAATGGAATACAACTTACATTCAACTAAAGCAAATGAATGTATGATAATATGTTCATTGAACACACATAGCTTTTCATTGCATTTTGAAGATATCATTGTTGACTATGATCTAATGAATGTTAACATCCTTTGTTTGCAAGAAACAAGAACAAATCACCTCCATTAAATCCAATGCTTACAAACAAATGTCATTACATACATTTATTTCACTTATAAGGAATTCTTACATACTATACAAAAAATATTGTTGTTGAAAAGAAACTCACCTATACAACAAGCAATATAGAATCAACAATTGCAAGTTTTCATCTTCAAGAACATGCCATCACACTTACAAATATATACATTGCACCAAACAGAGGCACTGAAGATATAATTGGTTTTGTTAAGTTCATTTTGGAGCACGTGTAGGAAAGAACCATAGTTGAACCAATTGCACATATTTGCAAACAACACAGATTGGCTCAAGACACAACAATACACGATCTTCTTGTTTCGAATGACACATATGAAGTTGGCTCAATAAGAACAATAATGAAAAGATGTTAACAAAATAATAGACATCTTGAACTCAACATCAAGGATGGTGGGGCAGCAGATGACAATGCAATTGTATGTTTGTTAGTACAATAACCAAACTTGCATTTATTTCCCAAAAGCCAAATAGTTTCCTTCCCCTCGTGTTCTTGCATTTTTGTTTTCCATCATAGTGAAGCTAGCATTTATCTCAAAATATCGTGTACAAATTACCTAATTGAAATTGTATTCTCAAATTTAATGCAGCGACAACATAATTATAATCACAAAGATCATTTTTTCAAAATACAACATGAATTGGCATCAAAGGCTACTCCACTCTACTTGTTCAAAAAACAATTTCAGAAATGATGTAAAAGGCAGTTTGCAGTTGTGCCCTAGATAACAAATTTTGTTGATCCTTTGAATGTGGAGTTTGCAAAAGCGCAACTATTATCCTTTTTCAAATCAAGAACCCATGTAACTTTCCGATTTATTTCTTTGTCCTATTAACAACAATTTTCCTATGATGTACGGAATTTTGGATTTTTTCACCAAGCATATTGTAAGCTAACAATCAAATTTATTTCACATAACAAGTGAAAGGAGTGCTAAAAGTAAAAATGTTTGTCTCTCCTTTCAAACGAATATGTAGCAAATGCAAACAACTTGCTCAACCAAACACAACTAAATGCAAACTTTGTAAAGATAGCACAATATTTAGTTATGAGCACAATTTTGAATCCACACACTGGAATTTGATGACTACAAAATTGGTTGTATGTTACAAATGACACAATTAAAAGATCATTCCGTAGTTATTGCTGAGACAAGTTTTCAGCGATACATGCATAACATATCATCTACAATTTTTAATCTAAGAAAACTTATATTCGAGGTGTTTTCACTTTAACAGACATCATTACTAAAATCAAAGAAATATGATCAACAAAATACTACCTCTTGTGTCCATTAGATTCATAGATTTTGACAATTAAGATATTTTTCCTCTTTGCATTTTTCCTCTCATATATACATATATATATGCCCCATAATTTACAAATTTCTGGAGAGACCCTAATGCATATCTTTGTTTTTCTTGCAGGCCACATAATTGCAATATACAAGAACATCATGTTCACTCCATCGTTAATAATCGCTAACATGCCTACCATGAAAGATTGTTTTTTATTGATCAGTCCTTATTCTTGTTTCTTTAAAAACTTTTGTATCAAACATGTTTCTTTCTGCAAATGAAAACAAAGATCCAAATGGACAAATGCAATATGAACATTCAGATACATACAAAATTCTTTTTTGGACATGGGATCATTTTGTTAATCAAATTATAGGATCTTAGCTGTACAACAACATAATGTAACTTCGAGAAACTTATTATGACATATTAAATATATGTTCGTTTTCTTCTTTCCCTGCAATGCTTACTTTAGTTTGCATTTACTATGAATTGTGAAGTTGTTTTAAGTAAAATAAATATTTTTTATTTATCATTAGTACACTACCATGAGTGCCCTGACAATTTTTGTTTTTTTGGTTGCTTCCAATTTTATAACTAGTAGTCATGCAAATCATAGTCTTGTCTGAGCTATATGAAGTTACAAATGAGTTAGATTTAATTGTTTTTAGTACCTCTTCTCTACTTGATTGCATTGACTTCCAAACAAATTGATAATAAACAAATAAATTTGAGTGTTGACATAATTTTCCTCGGTAGTTGTATACATAGGTGGAAACTAGGGTCTGATACAAATAACTTATGCCAGTGTTTTGTGTGATAATTGAGATATATATAGTGTACTCAAATAATCAAGAACCTTTACTTCAATTGCCTCTGGTGATCAATTGACTTTGAGGTTGTTTGACCATTTGTCGATTGTTGTTATGCCATTCACATGACAATTTGATTCAGTAGTACGAATTGAACCTTAGCTAATTGGTTAATTTGAAAAATTCATTAACGTTTAATTCATTTTTGAGTTCTTTGACCCTGTAGATATTTGAGTTAAACTATTGTAAAAGTAGACCTTTAGCTTAGTGTTTAGAATAGTTTTGATGGCCCAATAGTATATGGTTTTGAAAACATTGATTCCTTGTGAAAAACATTTATATTTGATTGGGTTGAACTCTTTATGATTGTGGAGAGTTTAACTTTAGTAAGATTTGGCGTAAAGAAAAATGATTAATTTATATTTTTGAATTCTAGACACTAATGAGTAGTTGAGCATTTAGTAATCATATTCTTTTCGCTGGCAATAAATTCTAGCTTTGAACATGTTTACAAATTTCACTTTGACTATCTCAAATTATAAATCAAAGGACCAGGGAGAAAAATTCGATGACTTAAAAGGCAACCAAGATATAACAAATTAGCTAATTTATCTGTCTATCTGTCTATGAAGGGTCTTGTTGAAACCACAACTTCAAAGGTGAAGACAACAACTCTCAACTCCACAAATGTTAATGGTCGACAACTGAGTGTTATGCCAGTTTTTGTTCCCAAACAACCCAAACTAGAAGTCTCTATCAATCAGAGTTCATTGAGGAACAATGAAACTTGCAATTCTCTTGTATCAATTTTTCTCACTAGTTGCAAGTTAGATTGAGAATTAAAGTCTATGGATGAAAGCATGTCAACTAGTGATTCTGTGGAAAGTTAAGAGGTTGAGTATATGGATAATGGTAATTCCATAGTTATTGCTTCTCTAGAGAAGAAAACCTTAAAAAATCTATGCATTTGAAAGCATTCAAACTCAAAGTCAAGACAAGGTATGGTTTCAAGATTTAAATTCTCAGCGTCTAATCTTAAATGATATTTCATGATCTTAGTTATTTACCACGTTTTTCTAATATCTCACTTTTCCATATTTTATATCTTCTTCAATTTTTTCATGTTTCCAACTTGGTGAATTAAATTTTTCTCCTTGGTGCTAATTTTTCAAGAAACATTTTCAACAAAAAATAATTGTCGGGAGAAATGGCATGTGTCACATGAAAGCTTACTTTATTCTCATCTTTGTTTTGTATTTAATCTTCAATAAAACATTCAAAATGATAGTGTACACTACAGGAAAAAAAAATTAGTCATCCTTTTGTATTTAAGCCATCCTTTTCTTCAATCATTTCCTTTGTACTTTGTTTATCACTATACAACTACAAATTATTACATGTAAGAATTGTGTGCTCTATTTATGTCTATCACTTGCCTATAAATGTTACCCCTGCCCAAGTTGATGAAGTATTCAAAATTTCAGGCACTTAAGCCAAATGGGATTCAAGTTAGAAGCAAGATTTGGACACGTACCTGGTTTTTGTTGTAAGAGACATTTGTATTAGTTATTATTCTTTTGACATCTCAAATTAATTGAACTTGTTTATAGCAGGGAGCATTTTATTTTACTTTTGTAAAATTTGTAAGAACAATTTCAGATTTTACTTTTGTAAAATTTGTAAGAACAACTTCAGTCCAAACTGCACTTAAAGTATTTTCTTTTCTCAAAAAAAGTTAATATCCAATGTAGTTGAAATGCACATAATTGCATTTTGTAGTGATGTAATGTGAGAATATCTGGAAATTATTTCCCTCTTGACTGTACATGCATTTTGCTGCCATGCATTCGCTTTTTGTTTCTCAAATAAGAACATTAATCTAAGTAAAGTATGCATTTGTTTTCACTCTCTTATGAGATTTTAGTTACCAAACCTCAATGCTCTTTTCTCACTTTGTATATCTCTTTTTAGCATGATACCACAATCATTAGTTTGGTTATAGTAGAGGTTTTTGGTTACTACATGATTAGCTAACTAATCTTAAATGTTATTTATGTTCTATAATTTTGTGTTAATTGTTATTACTCATCATTTTACTATTAAATCATGTCCTATTACAACATAAATTTAACACCACTCTAAATAAATCATGTCCTATTACAACATAAATTTAACACCACTCTAAAATTCAAGCCTTAGAACCAAGAAAACCTCCTCCTGCCTCACAAAACCCAAAAAAAAACACCAGTGAGTTTTGGACCACTTAGCAACCACAAACTACCACACACCGGGAAATTCCGAAGGTGTTAGCGAAATTCCAATTGTAGGGCAGAGAAAAGGAGCCAAAATAGGATCAAACTATCTCGCGAGTCTTGAAAAATATAACCCATAAATTATCCTCCGCCACAGAGGTCGAGCCCATGTTCTGAAATAACATGCACTCTGCAAGACGTAACACACAACCGAGGCCAAATTATTTACAGTTTATACGAGATTTGCCGAAATAACAGGCCATCTGCGAGATCAAACACACAACTATGGAGTGATATAGCAGTTGCCCATGTACTTCCTACACCAACCCTCGTACAATGACATTCAATCCCTAAAACCAAGAAAGCATTCTAGTTTTCTTTTGTTAAATTTGAAAGAACAACTTTAGTCCAAACTTCACTTCAAGTATTTTCTCTTTCTAAAAAATAAATATCAAGTGTAGTTGAAATTCACATCGTTGCATTTAGTATTGATGTACTATGAGAATCTCTGGAAATGATTTCCCTCTTGATTGTACATGCATTTTACTACTATGCATCCACTTTTTGTTTCTCAAACAATAACATTGATTTGAATAAAGTATGCATTTGTTTTCACTGTCTTGTGAGATTTTAGTTACCAAATCCCATTTTTCTTTGCTCACTTTGCATATCTCTTTTAGCATGATACCACAATCATTAGTTTAGTTATAGTAGAGGTTTTTGGATACTATATGATTCGCTGGTTGTTATTAAATGTTATTTATGTTCCATATTTGTTTCTTAATTGTTATTGCTCATCATTTTATTTTACTATTAAATCACGTCTTACTACAATTAGTGAATGTCAAGCATTTGTTGACAAGAAAAAAAATGACATCTAACACTAGAGGCCCTCAAATAATATATATATATATATATATATATACTTTTGATCAGTTTATGTTACTTGTGAAGTATATGTTGCATTGTTCTTGTGTTGTAGCAACTCGTGGATGCACTTTTCTTGTTAGACAAAGTTTCAGAAACAATGGAATAAGGATACATGGGGCCTCTGTTCGTCAGTAAACTACAAGAACTAATTTTTCAAATGGGGCCTATGATGATCAAGGAAACATAGGACATATAGTAAATGTGAATTCATAAAGAAACCCCAAATCCATTATGAGATTTTCGTTACCAAAACTCAATGTTCTTTGTTCACTTTGCATGTCTCTTTTAGCATGATACCACAATCATTGGTTTAGTTATAATAGAGGTTTTTGGATACTACATGATTATCTGGTTGTTATTAGATGTTATTTATTTTCTATAGTTTTTTTTGTTAATTGTTATTTCTCATCATTTTACTATTAAAGCATACCCTATTACAATTAGTGAGCATCAAGCATTTGTTGACGAGGAAAAAAACATGTGTGGCACTAGAGGCGCTCAACATAAATAAACATATATTAAGCTTCATACATTTGATTAGTCTATGTTGCTTGTCAAGTATATGTTGCATTGTTCCTATATTGTAGCCAATCATGGGCATGCTTTTCCTCCTAAGTGGAAGAAATGATTTTGCAAATAGGACCTATGATGATCAAGGAAACATAAGACATATAGAAAATGTGAATTATCTATGAGTTCATTTGGAAACCCCAATCCATTCTTTAAGATTTGGAACTAGCTCATTGAACATTTTGAGCTTTTTTTATCACATCACATTCCAACCAATCTTGTTTTGCGTTATGAGCTCATAAACTGATGTTATCAAATACAAAATATTTATTGCCTTGTACTCATAGTATCTCTAACAGTGATGCTCATAAATCAATTGGAGTTCTCATCACAATAAGTGAGGCAATTACATATGTGTTGTTTGGAATGTATAGTCACATCACAGAGCTCGGAGCTTGCAATGACACCCTTATTATTGTACAATTATTCTTTGGCTTGTATAATTCTAATATGTCTGAATGAGTACTCCAGAAAGGCTATGGATTAGAGTGTGCCATTTTGTGCTTCATTGTTACTAATAGATGATATGTAACTTTATTTATTTTATCATGTTCTCTTTTTCAAAAGAATTGTAGCTCGGGGTATTTCTCTTAGTAGTTGTCTAGTTTGGCTTCTATATAAATCTTCATAATCTGATTTTTCTCTTGTGCAATTGCAAACTCTACCAAAGTGTTTTCTCTTGTGCAATTGCAAACTCTACCAAAGTGTTACCAACTTGCTTCCCACAATTTTGATTTTTCTAGTTACAATATACTTCCAAGGCTTTCATGTTGTTTTTCCCGTGAGCTCAAAGAATGCACGTGGACAACAAGGTTCAGATCCCATAAGGTTATTTTATACCTCAAACATGCCAATTATTTTGTAGTCAACTTTTGTTTCAAATTCGTATTTTATTTCCCAGCTATAATTTTTCTTAGTCTTTTAATTGGCAAATCCGCAAATGCATTTATTTGGAATCTGGACAAAGTTAGCTTCATTTGTATAACGAATGTCTCAAATGTATTTTACTATTGTTTTGCAACTTCTTTACGTGAAGTACAATTGAAACTTCCTTGCTAATATATTGCGCAATTGGAAGGAGTCTCAATACTCAACAGGTGGTCAGTGGTCAGTAAATTCATGTAAGTGTCCTTGTTCATTACATTAGTCCACTTGTCAGGTCAATGCATACACAATGTTTTCTATTTCGGTCAATAAAATTAGTTTAATATCGGTGAGAACCATAATAGGAGAATTTTCTCTATGCATGCATAACACCACATACATCCAAAGAGTCATTGTCTTGCATTGTATTTATGAGTAGTAAATTATCGCTAACATACAACTAGGCAGAGACGTTAGATTTTTCTGCATCAATTGATGTAACACTACTAATGGATTTTTGTCTTTATAGACACTGGCGAGTTTGAGATTCACTGCCAAAAAATCGAGAAGCCTGGTACTCTTGAAAAAAAACACAACAGAAACATAGGACTCTACATCTTCTTACACAACAAAAATAAAGGACTCACAATCTTCTCCTCAACAGGTGACATTAGAACAAAGAACAACTATATTTCCTTAAATTCAATCATGAAGGCAATACATTGGTTCTTTTTGGGTCTCTGTTACAATTTCGTTGGTTTTCTGTTTATACAAAGTTTATCACCCATGTCACAAGTTCAACACCTAGGAATTCATCTAGTTTGAATTTAAGACACATGCATTCTTTCATTCACTTGTTTTAAGCTTGAAATACCATCCATTTCTGAAAATGAAATCATATATCATTTTCTTGGATTATGATGATACACTTGGTCTTGCAAAGACTTACTTTGTGTTGTTGATATTTTAGCAGTCTTTTGTGTTCATGTTACACATTTACCTAGTTCCGAGTCCTTTTTTGGCAGGTGAGATGGAGCTCCATGTTCACTGGTAAAACAACAAGAGCTTAATAGAGTTAGGAGGAAACAACAATTTACGCAAAAACTGAAGGAAGTAGATGAAAACAACAGTTCAAAAGGGCATGAAAATAAGATAGAAGTTTTATGAGACATGACTGTTAGTGAAGGAATTACAATGGAACCAAGAGGTTCTCCTATACAGTTGTTTGATCCTCATTTCCATGAAAACAAGTTTGAGCAATTTGCTTAATTTTACTTCAACTTGTTCTTGAACATCAAATCTTTTATTAGAATTATGTTACATATTTGAACTTTTCAATCCTTCTTGAAAGGAGGATGATTTGTGAAGTTGACCATTTTCTATAAATACATGCTATCAAGAACTAAACCTTATTATGGAAAAGTCCCAATGTTTACTTGTTTCTTGTTTTGTTCAAAAGTACACATCATATCATGCCTATTTCTATGGCAAGTTTGCACCTCCAACCTTTGTAATGGATATCTATAATATTCTGAACAATTCTACATGTATGGTAATCATATTGCCTACCTTTTAATTATGTCACTTTGTTTCAATTATATTTGTTGACTATATTTATAGTTTAGGGCTAGAGGCACTACAATATAGCCTTTTGTAATTTTATGTGATTCACCTATCTAATTCAAAAAATCTATTCTTAGTAGTAACTCACAATAGTATTACAATAATTTTATTATTTTGTATTTAATATTCTATGTTTTCATTTTACAATAGTTTTATTTCTCTAGGTATATGCAGAGGTTTGCAGAAAATAACTGATAACTGCTCAAATTTAATTGGAAAATTCTTTAACAAACCTATGTGATAATTGGATTTTTTTGAATTTATAAACTCTGTAACTCAAAACCTTCCTACAGTGATAGTAACACATCATATTAATATAAGACACCATTTTATGAAAGAAACATTATATTGAATACTTGTATTATAATCAATTATACATTCTTAAGATAGTAATGGGCATTTTATACCCGGATGTGGGTGCCTTCAATACGTGTTAATGCAGGAGCATGTGAAGGAGGCAGCTGGTGATACGACCAGCGGATTATGGCGGTTCAAGGCAAGTTATATTCAGGTATTAATGGCTCTGAGTACTGGCGGATTGCAGGGAAGTAAATACAGGATGGCACGCATCCATTCAGGCATAAATGAGCTTAAACCAAGCGGAATTGGGACAGGTATCCTCATCCGGCGGTTAATTCCTTTGCGCTCCAGCACCGCGCAAAGAATATGGAAGCCCCCCTGGTTCAGGTATGTGGGATCTGGTATATTGAGAGTGTCTGCTATGTATGAGCCCGCTATAGTCTGGTATATTAAGTTTGTTCTTTGTGTCTGCGTCTGGTCCAAGAATCTTGCATCGCGCGTCTTTGTATGGTGTATTGGTTTCGCCTCTCCGGTCAGTATCTTGTTAGCGCAGTGGGTTTTATCCGTTTGTGATTGGGTTTCGTTGGTAGGCTATTCCATCAAATGCTTGCTCTGTTGGTGGGTTTTATTCAGTGCGGAGGTCTGGTCCTGGAACCGAGACCAATTAGCCTGTAATTGGCTGCTCCACTCTCACCCTCAGTGTCTTAGTTCTGTCAGTCAGCAAATTCATATTGCAATGCCTCGTCGTCGTGGAATCCCCATACGTGGTAGTAATTCAGGGTCCAGGGGAGGGTCTCGCAATCGTGGGGGCTCTGTCCCTTAGTGTTTAAATCCATTAGCCTCTGTCTCGCCCTCCTCTCCGCCCTCTGACAGTTCCGGTCCTACCTTGAACAACTCTTTCCATTCTCCTCGTTTCAAGTTCAGAAGCAGGCTTCACAAACCTCTTATCTCAACCACTGTAACTGTGATCTTCTTAGAGGAGGAGGATGAGCTTGCAAGTTCGGAAGAACCATCCAGGGAACAGTCTCATTCCCATACTTTTAGTGATTTTCAGGGCAGCTTAGTTGGGGTTGTCCTCAATGACTCTGGGATGATGCGCGAGGAGGGCCAGCAGAAAAACTCTCATCCCCAGCCATCGTCTCCTCAAGAGCCCATCATTGGATGTGAGCCAGCGCACCTCTCCGAAAATGTTCTCAGCCTCGTTCTTCCTCCAGGCAGCAACACGATGGAAGTAGAAGATAATATGATGGTTTTTTGGGTAAGCTCACCCAATCAGGCAAGTGAGAAAGATTCCGGCTCTCCTCCGCAGGTCTAAGTGCTTCCTGGCTTCAATGACATTACAGAAAGCTAAACTTTGAGGTCTGTTTTTGGTATTATTTTTCTAAATATGCATGGTCTCTTCCCTTAACAGCATGAACTTCATAGTCTCCAGGACATTTTTGGTTCTCAACGGATATGTAATAGTCATTGCAAAGAACATCATTTTTGTAAGGGATCAGTTTCTTCTGAAGCTTTATCCTTATCTAGCTCAGCGTAGTGTTGAATTTCTTAAGTTTACCAGAATGCCTACTGTGATGATGTTCATCTTTGTAAAAGTCAGGCAATAGGCTACCTGCAATAGACTTTTTGGTAGAGGGAACCTCTTTGTAAATATTTTTACTCTTTTATTTTAATAGAATAGTCTTTACTCAAAAAAAATAAAAAATAAATAAATAAATAAAAATAAAAAAATAAAATAAAATTGGGCATTTTATGTGTGTTTTATGCATACAAATATATCCAAAACACTAGTTTACCAAAAAAGCAGTGACATGCTACCACATAGCTCTTCTTTATGAAAATATCAAGATGGGTCGATTATTCTTAAAGTGACAATTTCTCTCTAAATATAGACTGGAGATTAAGTAAAATACAATGGCATGCTACCACATGGATCTTGTTTATAAAAAATAATATCAAAATGAATCGATTATTCTTGAAGTTCTGATTTCTTTGTAAACATAGACTAAAGATTAAGTCATTCTATTGTTGGAGTCAAATACCAACAATGTACCTCGGTGCGGATAGATTTTGCCAAGAGTCTTTACGATATATCTAGAAACGTAGACCAAAATATTGGACTTCAAACATAGTCATGTGTGGTGAGGCTGATGGGTTCACGAGGTCAGGGTTCAAATCACATTGAGTATATTATCCTACTATGGTGTGCAGCTCAAGGAGTAGACTTCCCTTATTTGTGAGTCTTGGCTCTTGCCAAAATCATAAGAAATTAGTATTGTTGGATGTATGACAACTAGAGAATTGATCCTAGGGTTCAAATCACATTGAGTATATTATCTTACTATGGTATGTCGCTCAAGGAGTAGACTCCCCTTATCCGTGAGGTCAGGGTTCAAATCACATTGAGTATATTATCCTACTATGGTGTGCGGCTCAAGGAGTAGACTTCCCTTATCTGTGATTCTTGGCCCTTGCCAAAATCATAAGAAATTAGTATTGTTGGATGTATGACAACTAGAGAATTGATCCTAGGGTTCAAATCACATTGAGTATATTATCTTACTATGGTGTGCCGCTCAAGGAGTAGACTCCCCTTATCCATTCAAATCACATTGAGTATATTATCTTACTATGGTGTGCCGCTCAAGGAGTAGACTCCCCTTATCTGTGAGTCTTGGCCCTTGCCAAAATCATAAGAAATTAGTATTGTTGGATGTATGACAACTAGAAAATTGATCCTAGGGTTCAAATCACATTGAGTATATTATCTGACTATGGTGTGCCGCTCAAGGAGTAAACTCCCCTTATCCGTTCAAATCACATTGAGTATATTATCTTACTATAGTGTGCCGCTCAAGGAGTAGACTCCCCTTATCTGTGAGTCTCGGCTCTTGCAAAAATCATAAGAAATTAGTATTGTTGGATGTATGACAACTAGAGAATTGATCCTAGGGCTCTTGCCAAAATCATAAGAAATTAATATTGTTGGATGTATGACAACTACAAGAATTGATCCTAAGTTTTCCTAGAATCAGGTTTGGTAGTTACCAATTCACCACATTGTTATTTATATATATATATTCGACTTCAATAATTGAAATAAAACCTAATAAGGTGAACATGTTTGTTTGTTTGTGTTATATATATATATATATATATATGACTTCCAACAAGGTGACCATGTGCAGATGGGATATTTTGTCCAGAGTCTTGACAATTTATCTGTAAACACAACTCAAAAGGTTAGACTTCTGTGGTTGGAGTGAAACCGTAACACTGTAACCATGTGCCGCTGTCAGATTTTGCCCAGAGTATTAATCTCCACTTCCCCATAAATCCTCGTTGCAACTTGTTCTCCACTGGGAATGATGCCTTTATGCACAGGCCCCGCTCCTCCTTTGCCGATGAACTATGAAGTTCTCTTCTTTTATGCATTCTAGAGTGTTGTCGCTTCCAAAGTTCAGTTCGTGGAAGGTAGGTCATTTTTTTTTTATGGTTAATCTCTGCTCTCTTCGGCCATTGAGTGCCAATCAGGTTGGACTTAGCAATTCTATACAAATGAGTCATCTGCTTCAGTATTCGCAGCATCATCCTCAGGATTCTCACCCCAAGCACATGCTTCTCTAAGTTTGTCATGTAGATTGGATGTATATCTTAGTGATATTTCTTGGTTGCTTTTGGAAATTGATTCTTTACATTCTTCTGGATAGTGGGTCATTTGAATTATCTGCTCAGCCAGCTGCAAATTGTGCCTCAAGAATAATAGCTTTTCTTCTGGTGTGTGGATTTCCTTCCACATCAAGCTTGGACTTGTCTTAGCGTTGGGACTGTTGTCTCTTCATTGCCGTTGGGAATTGGGGCATTCATAATTCAAACCAGAGCCATCAAGAAAGAAGACCACGGCAGGTCCTGGAAGATGCACTACCTTCCCTAAACTGAACTTTGGAAGCCCCGATGTCCTAGATGCATAAAAGAAGAGAACTTCATCACCAGAGGAATGGTGATTGTGTACAGAGGCATTGTGCCCAATGGCGAAGGGAATAAGTTGCACTGAGGACTCATGGAGATTGGCTCTTCACACGATCATGGTTTTTCTGCATAAATCAAGACTCTCGGCAAAATTCGTCATCCGCACATAGTTAAATTGTTGGGGTTGTACTCCTTATCTTATTGGAGTTTTACTTCCAGATGCTAACTAGGGTTTAACATGATTGTTGGCTGCTTATTCCTTACAATCCAATAACAGTCTTCATGTGGATTCCAGCTTTGAAGTCCATGTTGCAGATCTCAAGAAGTTTTTGCATCATTCCTGTGCTCCCTAAATACATGCTTGAGTTGCAGGCTCCTCTGGCCACGCACCTGCTCTAAATTGTTGTTTGGTCATTTTTCAATCTTTGATTTTTTTGGTTCATGTGTTTTATCCTATAACCAAATTCGAATTCAGGAACATGAATATGGATGCATGCTGTAACGGCGAGATTTGTTCTATATCCATGCTGCTATATTGTTTATATTTGGTTCAAAATCAGATGTATGGTGTTATACAGTAGAAACTAGATAGTTATAGAGTATTTTTTTTTAATGTTTTTCGAATTTTGTGGCTAAAATTAAGTTATATTTAATTAGAATTTGACTAGTATACATATATAAATTAAATGGCTAGTAAATGTGGATAAGCATCAATTTATAATACACATCAAAACATTTCTTTTGTCATACCTCTTAAGTTGCTAAAATTTAAATAATCACAAGAATTAACTAAATCTTTTTTCATTCTAAAAGAGCTTTGGAGCTCAATATAGATTTGATCCCTCTTAGCGCTTGATAGATTCACATTTTAGATGTATGTAAGTTAGTTTAATTATTAGTATTTTAAATGGCCTATATTAGAGAAGAATACCATGGGAAAAAGCCAACTATTAAAAATACCATGGGAAAAACCATAGAATGGCTAATTTTTTGTATTTTATTTTGTTTTGTTTTATTTTGACTAATTCAAAATGTTAAACATTACAACATATTTTCCATACTCCTTGGAGAGTGCCTCTATTTAAAATTATTATTATTGTTATTAATAAAAATAATTAATATACAAGTTAAACATATATACATTTTTTTAACAAGATTTTAACAATGAAGATTCACTCCCAAATTATCATCGATATTTGTAATTTGTGAATGGATTTTGTTACAATATTGTGGGCCAATACCATCACTTATCAATGCCACATGCTTAAAAAACCATAACTCATTTCATTTAACATTTGTTCATATGACATTTGTTTTAATGGATGAATTTAATTAAAATAGCAACTACTTAGGAAATAAATCTCAATGTTGATTAAATCCATATCATCCATCTAATAATTTTTGAAAATTAAATTAAAAATCTGGAAGCCAAAATAGACATCCCTATTGGCATAATTATGGGTAAAAGTGAGATCTTTGTTTGTTTGTGTTTTTGATAACCTCCTTTGTTTGAATATTTAGTTGTGGATGTTTACAATTAAAAAAACTACCACAATTGTTATAACATAACTATATCCTAATATCCACTATAGATTACTTGGTCTCCTCTTATACAAGTGCATGAGCACTAAAAAATGATGCCACTCTTCCATCATCTGACAATAGATAGAGTCCACATAACTAAAATCAAACAACAACTGAAACAGTGAAGATTTTACAATTGAAAGGCTGAAGATAAAATCTGAGTCATCTAAGTCTGCAAAAGAGATCATTTAACCAAATGGAATGGAACCATCATCCATCTATCACCATCATCTAACAATACTCTTCCATCATCTAACAATAGATAAAGTCCACAGAACTAAAATCAAACAACAACTGAAACAATGAAGATTTTACAATTGATCAAACAACCATTGAAAGAGTGAAGATTTTACAATTGAAAGTCTGAAGATAAAATCTGAGTCATCTGAGTTTGCAAAAGAGATCATTTAACCAAATGGAATGGAACCATCATCCATCTATCACCATTATGAAGGAACTGGAAACGTATGCAACCAGGTGTGGCAGAAAGACCTCTCTTTGATAAAGAATCTGTAGTGACATTTTGTTCAAGGTAGATACGAGTGAAGGAGATGCAACCAATTTTTTTTTTTAGGTTTTGGATGCAATCCATCCAGCCTGAGAGCATTGGAGCATCAAGTCTGGCCCTACCATTTATCCATTTGATTACTATCTTTGCATCACCATAAATGTTGATCTGCTCCAAATTGATGTATTTGGCAAAGAACAATAAGCCCCAGAATGCAATAATTTCTGCTTAGTATTGATACCCTCATAGCCATACCAAAAAAAATGGAATGGTTCATTTGGATTTTTAGCCATACCAAAAAAAATGGAATGGTTCATTTGGATTTTTAATGATGAGCAGGCCACTCCCACAACAACCCAATTTTGCAGCTCCATCAAAAAATCAGCTAGACTTCTCCAACATTGGAGGGCCTCTAGATGGCCTTTGTGATTTTTGCTTTGTTTCCATTAGTCCAATTTCTCTGTACCATGCACACATCTTTGAACCTCATTTCTAGCCCACCAAATGCCCCAAATAGCCAATTGGGGTAAGATTTTGTAATATTTAGGCCTACTCAACCACCATATGAAATATGATTCCAAAGTAGGGAAACACCACCCGGAGGATAGAGCGTGTGACTACGAAACCCAAGTCAAATAGTATAAATGGATTCAATTTCTTGAAAAACTCTGGAGCATCTAGATTATGTAGATTAGACAACTCAAACTTGTAATTTTAACAAATATCTACCAGATTCTGGTAAAATCAACTAAAAATATGTCCAAAAAACTCCCAAACCTAAAATAGTTGGAGTAGATATATTTAGTTTTTTATTAAAGTATTTGCCAGACAATATGCTAGTTGTCTTTAGTGAGACTTTGAGACTTTTTGGAAGCTTTTCCAGTTTGTTTTACCGGTTTAATTCTCTAAAATCTGGTAGTAATTTATTGAAATGACAAGCTTAATGGGTAACCCCTGCACAATGGAAGTGCCTTAAAAGTTTTTCAAGAAGCTGAATCAATATACAGTGAAAAGACAATTTTAAATAACAGAAATCGAGATTTCACCACAAATTTTCCCGCTAGACTAAAACCAAAAAATCTAAAAAATCACAGTAAAAACAACTCCAACAATATGCCAATCAACCAATCAACATTAGTAATATAATCAACAAATCAACATTAATAATATAATCTGTTGTTACATCAACGAATCAACATTAATAATATAGTCTGTTGTTACTGCATATGAACAGAATGTTACAGAACTTTTGTGAAGTCCGTATAGTGTTGAACTGCTAGTTATCGTTCGGGAGCAGCAGGCTATCCAAAACTTATAGCTTGGTTTTTGAATATGCAAACACAGATTTCAAAATCCTTTATCCAACGTTCTCAGATTATGGTATCTCATACTATATTTATGAGCTTCTCACACTTATGTATTGATTTGGTTTTTTATATTCGTTATCTGTAACTATAGATGGACTTGGTTACAGGGATAGGTAAGGCTTATATAATTCATATGTGGATGGTAAGAACCCTTCTGACACTTTCAGAGATATATCTCCATGATAAAAGCGATTGATATTTCATTTTCTCTTAATCGTTTTCCATGTCTTCAAGATGAAATTGGATATGAACATCAAATCCCCTGGCTACACAGTGTACTTGGTTACTTGCTAGTCAATTTCACTGATCCTAACATCCGTTCACGAAATAAATAAAAGAAAAACCTAAAACCATTTTTTGGGGGTTTATAAGTTTGATATAGATTTATCTTATTATTAATTTAGCAAGAACCGAGAGGAATCAAATTTCTCGAGGTGAAATTTTTTTTAGAGTGCAGAATTTGACATTGACATTAAAAATGAAGTTATTGATGTTTTATTATATTTTTCATTAAATAAACCAAACATGTATATTCATTTTTGTTTTTTATCATATGAAATATTTTATTTATGGTTGAGAGATTGTGAAATATTTTTTCAAATATTTTTACCACTTCTTAGTATGAGAGTGAGAGAGAAATTATTTCTGTTTTATAATACTTTTAATTAAACAAACCAAATAAGTATATTCAATTTTGTTTTTATTATTTATGATATTTTTAAATAACTTTTTTATTTAAAAAAAGATGTGTCAATTCCAAATTGAATACAGATATACTTATACATTTATCTTATACAAAACTATAAAATAAACCTCTCAACTCACCAATTCACTATTCCTACTTAAAAACAATTAAAAAAATCATCATCTTCCGGCTCTTAGAGCTTGGTTAAACAAATTACATTTTAGTAAGCATTCATTTTTCTAGGACAGAAAGCCCTCCTTGATATCCCGAACCCGAACTCGAGGATAGATTTTTTTGCTTAAAGGTCAGATAGATTTTTTTCCCTAATTTTATACTAACATTTCAGTTTCTAGCCTTTGGATTTTAAAGTTAAATTCATGTTCAAATGGTGACTCCACTTTTTTTCAATTTTTTTTTGCGAGAATTTCTCCTATAAACTCACTTCTTGTAGACATCTTGTTTACTAAATCGGATTGCTTCCTTACGCATTTTCACTGGATCTTTCTGCAACTATAAGGTGCTTGCACTAAATCTGGTTGCTTCCTTATATAAAACATTTTCAGTGGAACTTTCTGCAACTATAAAGTGCTTGCAGGAATTTTGAGGACAAATCTTTAAATACTTCATCGAGGGTCTGATCTTTTTCGTCAGGCTTGCTTTTCGGTCTAGGGCTCTTCAGTACTGTTTTAAAATTATTATTTACCTTTTTATCGACATCGAAGTCTTTGTGAATTTGTACCACTGTTATTCAATTAATACGAAATTAAAAAGGCACTAATAAAAGTCGGAGAGCACTATGAAACGTCAATTATTATTTGTTATTCTTTTTGTATTTTTATTAGTCAAGTTGGGAAAAGTGGAGGATACAAATAAGTGACCACAAATCAATGGAGGTGGATCAGAACCGGGGAGGATAATGTGTTAGTGGTTGGTTATGAGTATGGGTTAATGGGTTAGTGGTGAAGGTAAGTATTAATGGAGATAGTGAGTGTTGATCGTGTTAAGGGTTAATGTTGTGATAATTATGATTAGAATTTAGAGATTAATGGGTTAGTGAGATAGAAGTGAAAATAATGCTTTATAAATCATTTTAATAGCAATTTTTATGCACATAGGATTATTCACAATATATACACATAATTTAGAAGAAGAATTGTAATTTTGTTTCATTATATCAACATCCACATGGAAATATATGTGATATAGGCTATGTAATTTTGTTTCATTATGTCAACATCCACATATACCTTGAGCCAATTTGGTCACAGGTTGTCCTCTCCCTGCAGGCTGCTGGCTTCGCTCGACATGAATCTGCTGACTCCCTACGATGGTTCTTTGGGTCCTCCTCATCGATTCTTGTCAAGGACGTCTACATCGACCTCTTTCAACCCATGGCCCCTGCACATGCCCAGCTCTTCCCATCCCCCCTCTGGAAAACAGGCTGCCCGCCTCGCATGACCTTCTTTGCATGGCTCCTTTTCTATAACAGGAATCTAACCTGGGACAACCTGCAAAAAAGATCATGGCACGGCCCCGGTCTCTGCTCTGCCTGTGTATCAGACAACGAGACTAATTTCCACATCTTCTTCAGCTGCTGTGTAAGTCAGGAACTATGGTGCGATCTTGCACGCCTCTACAGTTTCCCCCATGTTCTTTTTACTTCTGTACAGGAGGCGTTCTCAAGCTGGTCTTCTCGGGCTGCAAAACTCCGCCCCCTTCTCCTTATCACGGTTTGGCATATCTGGCGATGGCGTAACAGGCGGATATTCGACTCCTACAAACCCCCTCTCCTAACAATAATGCCTGGTATCTGCTCCCTGTTCGACGCCATAACAGAAGGATTGACTCTCGACAGTTCATCTGAGGCCCTCCTCGGTCAATCATCTCCAGATCCCTCCACAGAAGGCACGTCGCACGATCGATCAGCTGCTGCTCTCCCCGACCGATGATCTCAGAACAGCAATCACGCCCAATGTTTTTCCAGAACTATTTCAGAACTTGTTGTCCATGAATTACGCATCCACATGCACATTCAACTCTCATGAGAACAATTATCAACATATGTTTACGTCTGATTGATTCAGCACAATTAAACCCGATGGTTTCCCTATGTCTGCGCCTTGCAGTCATAATATGTAATCTCTTATACATGAAATACAATGAACCACGCTTTTTCATCTAAAAAAAAAAAACATCCACATGGGATATATGTGATATAGGTTAGTGATTAGGGCATAGGAGTTGTGTTTAACATTTTAGTAACTAGTCAAGTATTTAGGTTAAATTATTAGTGGATTAGGAGTTAAAGTGCTTGATATTTATAAGTTAGTTGTACAATTTGTTTACTATGTCATTTTAAATATTTTTCAAAAATATATATATTCTAATTGATGCTTGACCCTTCCCATAAATTACATTATTACTACTCAATCCCTCCATCAACATCTTCCCATTGAACCTACTTTACCATAAACCTATACCCTAGCATAGCTTAAACCATCTTGACTACTTTTAACTTGAACACTAATCCTTAACCCAATATCTTTATAACAACATCTTCCTTTGCCCCACAACAGGTGTATAGACCCGATGCCTATCCAATATCTTTATAACATCTTCCTTTGCCCCCATAACAGGTGTATAGACTAGGAGATCACACATGAATGAAAACAAAAGCCACATGGCCCATCCCACTCATTTACTCCTCGACATGCCTAGTTTAACTGCGACATGATACTCACATCATTCAGACATTTGGTATTGTACTGCAAATTTTATTCGGCCTATCAAAAAATTATTACTAGGGATATTGAAGTACATTGTTTCTTTCCTGCGAGGGATGAGGGCAGTGACACTGCATGCATATGTTTTCACTCTGATACCAATAGCCAACCTTAGTGTAACAATTATGTTTTTTTCCCTTGAAAGTAATGGAAATTTCGGTCATAGTTTGAAAAAAAATTGGTAGGGATTTTTGTAAATCTAAATAAAAGCTATTAAAATTCATAATTTTAGATATTTTAGAAGTTTTTGATGGTGCTAAATATATCTCCACCATCAAAAACATGATTCAAATATTGCCTCTACAATTTTTTTTGAAATTTTTTTGCCCAAATTCAAACCACTTTTGACCATCCAAACAATTCCTCCACCTCCTTAGACAACTCCATACCAATATATACTCCCTGCCAGTTCGTGGCCCATTACAGAAAACGATGGTATTGGCTACATTATTTAGGAATCGCCATGCATGATGTTTATTTGGTATGCTTTTAACTATTATATGGTTATCCCAGCATTGGACACTGTGTCTTGCCATTGACTTTGCCTCTAGCCTCCCTCGCGCTCCTCTATTTATCGGATGGATAGGAACTTTGGCAAGGTTGGGAATTTTAGAAGAGATTGTAAGAAGGAAAATAATGATTTTAATGATGGCTCTGAAAAAATCTCTCAAGAGGAACGGAGGGATGCCTCTATCACAACTTTGTCAAGCCATGAAAGGCTAAGTATGTGGCTAATAGACTCTAGAGCTTCCTTTCATATGAATTCCCATCAACACTAGTTTTCAGTGTATGGGAAATGTGATGGTGGGATTGTATGCCTTGGTGATGACTCTCCTCTTAGCATAATTGGCTCTTATAGAGTCTTGATCAAAATCCTTGATGGCAGAATAAAGGGGATCAATGGAGTTTTGTTCATTTTGAATATAGCATGAAACATATTATCAATAAGAACATTTAATGATGTAAGTGTGCAAGTTGTTTTCTCTAGCAAAAGGTCTAAGATGGTTCAAGGATTTATGGTGCTCTCTAAGGGTGTTTGTATAGGTGTTTTTTCCAACTAGATTCATGCATTATTCAATGTAATAGTTCTTATATTTTTGCAGTGGAGAGATCTATTGAATATTCATCATCTTAATCAAAACCTAGCATGCACTTTTAGAATCAAACCCTATATGAATTTTGACATTCATGCTTTTTTCGGGTACATAAACAAGCTTTTTCTTTAGAAAACAAGTTATTTATAGAAAAGACAATGCTATGGTACCAAATATTGGGCCATATAGGTAAGAAGTGCCTATGAGCCTTGAAAAACAAAATTATTGTCAATGGATTGAATGAGTGTGCTCATGAATTTATTTTTTGTGAACATTGCATATGGAAAATAAAATTGTATTCAATTTTATTCTATTTCTCACAAATCTTCTAGGTTGTTAGACTTAATTCATTTTTCTCTATTCGATCCAATTAAAGTTCTTAAAATTTCTAAGGCTTTGAATTATGTGTCATTCGTTGATTATGAATCTAGAATGGCATGGGTGCATTTTCTTAAAACTAAAAGAAAGGTTTTTGAATTGGTTTAAGGAGTTCAAATCTTAGTTGGAAAATCAAATTGCTAGGAAGATAAGTTTTGTAAGGAGAATGGCATTGAAAGAAATGAGGGAAATCCATATACCTCTCAACATAGTGTAGTTGTAAAAAAATGAATATAACATTGATGGAAGGAGCTAAGAGTATGCTTAGTGGAGTTGGCTTAGAGAAGAAATTTTAGGCAGAAGCAATTTCTACTACATGTTATATGATTAATTGATATCCAACATAAGCTTGTAGATAATACCCTTATGGAGGCCTATATGGGAAAGAAACCCTCACTTCAACCTCTTATTTTTGGTTGAGTCATATGTTGATGTGCATAAGTACAAGTGGTTGAAGTTAGATAACAACACTATGAAATGCATCTTCATCAGCGATGGAATTGTTGTGAAAGAGTAAGGTTCGAGCTTTAGATTACATGGTTAGAAAAGTTTTGTATAATAAGAATGTTATTTTTAGAGAGGTTAAACCTTCTCCCATAATAGTACAACCAAAAAAGGGTGAGAAGAAGTTAGTGGTTCAGTTACCACTGAAGACCAATAAAGTTGAAAAAAAAATGAACAAGAAGATCATGACAGACCTAATGAGAATGGTTCAAAGAGGTTGTGGAGAAGTAAGAAACTCCACTTCGTTGTTTACAGATGTCCATTTGGAAAGGAATGCAAGAAAACATGTATAATTACAATTCGTTTATATATATATATATATATTATATATATATATATATATATATATATATATATATATATATATATATTATATATATAATATACTTACTTATTTGTTAAACACCGATGAACTTAGAACCATGAAAGAGACAATGGAGATGGAATATAAGGAATCTTGGAGAATGGCCACAGATAACGAAATGGTTGCACTTAAAAAGAAGGATACATAGGACTTGGTATCATTACTTGATGTATGGAAACACATTGGATGTAAATGGATATTAAAAAAGAATACTAGTTTAGATGGAAATGTTGAAAACAACAATGCAAGGTTGGTTGTGAGAATATATTCTTGGGTTGAGGGGATAGATTTTGGTGGAATATTTTTTCCAATTGTTAAAGTTAACAACTATTATGTTCTTAGTATATATTGTACTGACTTTTGATTTCAAGATAGAAGATATGGATGTGAAAACAACATTCCTACATGGTGACTTGGAGGAGATCCATATGACACAATGAAAACATTGCATTGAAAAAAATAAAGTCATTGGTTTGCAAATTAATAAAGTCTTTATATGGTCTCAAATAATCTTCCAAAATGTGGCACCAAAAGTTTGAATCTTTTGTGCAAAGATTGAGATTTCTGATATTCAAATCAAATCATTGTGTGTATTACAAACATGATAGTGGTCATTTCCTTATTATCACTCTATATGTAGACAATATCTTATTTTCATATAACAAGGATATGATTCATGATTCAAAATTTCAACTTTTAAAACAATTTTATATGTAAAAATTTGGGGGTCACAAAATATATCTCATGAATGGATATTATGAGAGAGAGCAAATATAAAGCATTGGTTGAGCCATAATAAGTATGTAATCTCTATGCTACAATATTTTCACATGGAAAATTGCAAATCATCGATTGTTTCAATTCCTATGGGAATTAAGTTTTCAATTTATTAATTCTCTACAACACTTGCATGGATGGAGGATATTGTTTCTATTTTTTATGTTAGTGAAGGGGGTAGTTTGATGCATTTTATCATTTGTACAAAACCAGACATTGTCCAAGCAATGGAAGTTTCGAGTTAATTCATGGCTAATCTGACATGAAGATTAGGCTACAGAGAAGAGGGTCTTCAAGTACTTTTGAATTACTTTTGAATATTCCATTTTTTATCATATTAATGTTTGTGGGGACCCACACTCAATGGATATACAAGGTTATATGGATTTTCATTATGTTTGGGATGTAGAGAAAATGAGATCTACAAATGGATACATATTGGAGGAACAATTTGGTTGAGCAAGCAACAAGTTGTGATCATTTTATCCATTGCGTAGGTGGAGGCATGGAAGCTACTCATACCTATAAGGAGGGAATTTGACTTGAAATTGTGTTCAAAACTAAAGCTAATTGAAAGAGCTATTAAAGTTCAATGTGATAGTAACAAAGACATTAGTTTGGCTAAGGACCCAACCTTTCATGCAAAGACAAAGCATATAGATATTTGATACCATTTTGTTAGGCGCATGGTAAATGATGAAAAAGTAATATTATAGAAAGTCGAAACTTTGCAAAGTGTTGCAAATGCATTAAAGAAAAATGTGAGCAAGGTAAATTCTAGTAGTGTTGTGAATCTATGAAATTTTAGGATCGTAACAATTACCTCGTAGTTTGATGCATTTTTCCTTATACCCCTATAACATGTGACAAGTGGAAGAATATTGGGATAGGTGTGTCATACACCTTGCAGCCTTATAGAGGAGCAAGGATGGTTGTTTGAGTATTTGTAGGGAATAAATGCAAACCAATAATAAGGAATAAATTCTAATTAGTGGTAAGGAATGAATGCAAATCACTAACGATCAATGAATGCTAAGCATCAATAGTTGGCCAATTAGTTCTTGGTGGTTTCATGCATGTAGAATTGGATGTTTCTTGCATTTAGAATTAGAAAACTATAACAGGTATATGGATTTGTTATTCCTATTTATTTATTCCTAGCAGTGGAAGGAAACATAGTGTAAGTTTTAACACACTAATATGCTTAAGAAAATTTTCCATTTTTTTTTTTTTTTTTTATCTTTTTGCAAAACACTCTTATTGAGGGCACAAAGACTTTGTATCATAGCCATTTAATTGTTGAATAATACATTGGGTGTGCTTTAGAAAAGGGTTTTTAACTAAAAAGTGTTTTCCCTAATTGTTTAATGTTTCATTGTTTATTTCATTGATTTGTATGAAGTTTTTGCACATTATTTTTTCATGGATTAGTATAAGAAGCATATTTCACACCTCTACCTCCTTTTAACCATTTATCAAAAACAATAATAATTTTTGAATTCTCTTTAATACTAGCCCAACCATATAGATTAAATGGTTGTTAAAAGAAGATAGACATCAAAACACTTACATCATAATACATCCAGGATTGCCAAAATTCCATAATAATAAATAATAATAATAGAATTATAGCTTTAATTTTAAAATTGTTATTATTATTAGTAATTATAAAAATATATATGAATTAAACATACATAATATTGAAAAAAAAAAAAAACACATAACAAAATTTATTAACCATGAAAATTCAACCCCACTTTCTATGGAGATTTTTTAATCTATAAATAGGATCTGCTACAATATTGTAAGCCAATACGATGGCTTCCTAATACCACATATCCAAAAAAAATATCATGGCTAATACCATGTTTTACTAATACCATATGTCCAAAAAAACAATAACTCATATTCATATAAGACAATGTTCATATGGCATTGTTTAATTAATCAATTTAATTAAAACAACCAAAAGTGACATAAGTACTTTGAAAATAAATCTTAACTTTTGATTTATAAATGCTACTAAGATATTCTAATAGATTCCATGGAAGTTAAATCCCTGCCATCCATATAATAATTATTGATAATTAAATGAAAATTGAGGAAACCATATTCTAAATAAACCCATCTTATAAATATAATTAACAAATCTTATCATTTAATAATCCGATTAAAACAATTTTATAATTTTAAATTTATATCTTTCAAAAAATAACAACATATTATAACATTTTATAAATATACAAAAGATAAACTTACAATTTTTTTTATTCAATTAAATGAGTTGTTTCATTAAAAAAAAATTTCCATTATATAAATTAATAAAAAGGTAAATAGTTGTAAAATGAATAACTGTGTAATTAACCAATCAAATATGATGTGAGTATGTCTTCCCTCCATTCCCTTTAAAAGAAAAATAAAAATTATGTTTTAATAGAAAAAATAATATCATCTAAAAAAACTAAATATATTGTAAAGTAATTAGAAGTAAAAAAATATATATTTGTTTATAAGAAATTTATATCTTATACTTTTAAAAATATTTCAACAAGATATTTAAATAAATTATTTGAAGATTTATGTTAACTAATTTATATTGATATCAATTTCATATGTTCTATATAATAAAAAAAAAAAAAAAAAAAAAAAAAAAAAAAAAAAAAAAAAAAAAAAAAAAAAAAAAAAATTGTTAAAATAAAATATTTTAATGTTGTATATAAAAAAAAGTATTCAAATATTCCATATAGGTTATCAATAAAATATTTTAACATGAATTAATATTGACAGATACTTAAAAATCCATAATAATAAAAAAAAAAAACCATTTTAATTTGAATGTACATGTTAAGGAAAATATTTTAATGTCAATTATGTATATATTAGATATGATTTAAAAAGATTATGTATATATTATGAAAAAATTATGTTTTTATGGTTAAAACTTTTATTTGGTGATATATATTCTATTTAGCATTTAAAAATTCAATTTAAACAATGAAATTTTACACTTTAAAGAAATTTGTACATGAAAAAATTTGATAACTCTGAGATCATATTAAATCTGCACTTAAATCTATACTAGTAATAAATAAGATAATTTCCAAATAAAAAAATTATAAAGCAAAAACTACTCCATAAATTTAAATATTAACACAATCAACTATTTATTAACTCAAACTTACATATTTAAAAGATATTGCAAAGAAGTATTAGGATTGTGTATTCATAATTTTAATGAAAATAAAAAATAAATTTATAAACTCAATTATGACTTATTATCCCTTGATGGAAAAATGTCACACGTACTTTTTTAACTTTACAAACACGTGTTTTTGTTGGACAGTGAGGATTGAATTGTAACACTGTCACAAGAGGTCTGAGCAATCAAGCTTATACATAATAAATACAAGCAATCAAGCTTATACATAATAAAAACAAAAGGATTGCAATCAAGCTTATACATAATAAATACAAGCAATCAAGCTTATACATAATAAAAACAAAAGGATTGCAATCAAGCTTATACATAATAAATACATTAAAGTTGTTGGGGTGCAGCCGATTAAACAAAACATAGTTGTATCTTCCCGCTATACCTTATCTCCACATTTCTGCTGTCCATCGTGGCTGCGACATACTTCAAATAGGGTACCCAACAATCACGATGCAGAATATCGCTCATCAACAGTGCAAAGCTGTTAGTGGATATTTATTATAAAACTTCAAATACAGTTTGTATATAAGGATAAGAGTATTCAGTCTCGGTGGATGTGTGTTAGGTTCCAGAGAAATAAATATAACAATCAAGAAATACACATTCAAACCATGTACACCATGATTATCTGGAAAACTCCAATTGGGGGAAAAACCAACCAACAATAGATCTATTATTGTCCTTGGCTAAAATACAGCCAAGGCGGCCAACAACCTGAGCTTTCACCGCTCAACCATGGCAACCTACAATGGAGAATACACAAGCCTTTTAAGGGCTTCAACTACATGTAATACCATGGGTTCAATACCATGAGTCACCAACACTAGTGCCCAAAACCACAACTGTTAACCATAACTGTTGACATAACCTCAACTCCACCATAGGGTCAAGTTTATCTAATAATCCCCCCTTTAAACTTGACTTTGAGTTTTCCTTGGCCAAATCTAGCCAAATTTGCCAAGTGAGCCAGCCACCACTCACCTCCAGGCCCTACCCAGTCAATGTTAGGGAATTTGATAATCTCACACGCTGTCCTAGTTCAACGTGCTTCATCATAATACCACATGCATCCCCATATCACCCAAGCGGACATTCAGACTTTACCAATGATTTACTGGGTATGCATGCCTTACCAGGTCTTACAGTCGTATACCCATTTACATGAAAATTTCCATTTTATTTTTATTTTTTTACTATCTTGACCCACACACAACTTGAACTGCTGCAAGTTTAACCATGCATTTCACCCTATAAAACTCCTATCCCACTATTTAACCCTTCTCTTGTAACTGGATTTTTATTTAAAATTTCTATTACTATTTCAGAATAGAAATTTTTCATTAACCATAAAATCCCTTCAACAAATTTCTCTTAAAAAAAAGAATTACTGGACTTTCTTGATTTTTTAAATTTCCAAAAAATATTCCCAGGGCTTGCATTTTCTTCTTGCTCCTCATTGAACGAGGCCTTGGAAAAGCCTTCAAACTTCATTTTCTTCTTGCTCGTCATTGAACCATCACTCAGCGGACATCACTAGTTTGTGCAACGAGCTATTGCTTCAACCAGCACCACCACTTCATGGATGGGAACATTTCGAACAACTATCCAAGGCCCTTGCCAACCATAGCTCTGATACCACTTGTTAGGGTTCAAGAGAAATAAATATAACAATCAAGAAATACACATTCAAACCATGTACACCATGATTATCTGGAAAACCCCAATTGGGGGAAAAACCAACCAACAATAGATCTATTATTGTCCTTGGCTAAAATACAGCCAAGCCGGCCAACAACCTGAGCTTTCACGCTCCCGCTCAACCATGGCTACCTACAATGGAGAATACACAAGCCTTTTAAGGAATTCAACTACATGTAATACCATGGGTTCAATACCATGAGTCACCAACACTAGTGCCCAAAACCACAACTGTTAAACATAATTGTTGACATAACCTCAACTCCACCATAGGGTCAAGTTTATCTAACAATGTGGAGGGTAACCATTAGTGGTTACCTTGTTCATTTTCTGATCAAATGGCCAATTTAAAAAACTCCTTTTTTTCTCACTATGAAAAAGCTTAATATATATTAATATTAGAGGAGTTACATCAGAAGCCCTCAGGTAGTCCATATACATAAATCATATGAAATGTGATTTTGCTATGATCAGCAAATTCAACAGATGAAAAACATTACAACATGCCACACAACAAAAAGCTTGATAACCTGTTGTAGTTCCAGAATGTTGTTATCAGAAAAAACAATACCAGCAACAAATATTGTGGCAAGGATGAGCTTCCGTAGGATCATAAAACATGTATTCACAGGTTGTAATAATTTCCCCACAGGATAGATCTGTAACATTTGTAGACCCTGTAGGCAATGCCACCAAAGTATATATCTGAATGTACACGGATCAGAGACATACATTCCTGTAGTTCTAAAGGAACAGATACTTGTTTTTACACCATCTAACTAGGAAAGCAAAAAGGTCCCTGGTAGAGGATACTGTTTTTGCCCAATGGCCAAGCAACAAGTTGAAAAAACCAAAAAGGAAAAGTGTAGTCAAATGACATTGTTTTACTTTAGAACAAATCTATCAGAGTAATGGTGCCCTCTTATGATTGGCAAAAGGAAAACTCTATAAAAAATTGTAGTTACATATTCAAAATTTACAAAAAAAGATGTATTTATAAAGGAGATTAACCCAGAATTGTAAATTCCTCAATCTCAAAAGTATTCAGTTCCCATGTGATTTCTAGCTTCCATATGTCAATGCCGATCTGCAAGCCCCTTTTTTTGATACATTGTCTACTTCCTTGTTGAGGCTTCTTCTGATATGTTGAATTGTGTAGCTATCTTGAAGATTTCACATGTGTTCGATTTTTTCTATCCATCCTTGGAGTATGGGATTGTTGATGAAAGCCTTCTGCAAAAGATGATCAATTATAATCTTTGAATCTCCATATATGTGCAGAATGGGGTTCCCTAGGAAACTGTTGAACCATAGGAGACCCCACAGAACAACTGCTTCAGCTTTTGTGTTGGAACCAACACCACAGTTCCAGAACATCCTATATGTCATGTCAGCATTAATAACAATTAAAAAACTACAAGCATAGGTGTTTCCTTGTGCATCCCCATCAAAGAAATCCATAGGATAAATGAAGTGAGTATCATCCTTTATTCTAGGATTAATTTGAGAGTGTATTGGGTGAGCAGGAAAGAAAGATAGGTTCAAGGCTATTTTTTCAATAATCACAGAGAAATCCTCCCTGCTGTTGTGGAAAATGATTCTATTCCTCCAATTCCAGATTGACCAGAAGAGGAAGAGAGGAATAATACGCCAGGAAGATTTTTGTCTACTCCACCAATTCAGTGACTCTCTAATGCAAGTATGTTGGATATAAGGCAAGCCCAAAAGAGAAGACATATTTTTCCAAATGTGAGTGGTGGGGAGGCAACGTAGGAAGATGTGGTCATTTTCTTCTAAGTTTTTTTTGCATATGTAGCAAATGCCCAGGCCATACCAACTCCTTTTTTGTAAGTTTTCCCAAACAAGGATTCTGTTATGGTAGACAAGCCAAGTGAAAATTATAATTTTGATAGGAGCTTTTGTTTTCCAAAAGGCATGAAGAGTATGGTGTTCCCTTATCCTGGCAATCTTGTTTGATAAATCCTTATAGATCTCAACAACATTTATGTTATTTGATTGCATTTTACCCAACCAAGTGATTCTATCCTAAGTCCCTGTTCGACAAATGCCTAGATGTTTCATTTTGGAGATGGACTGAATCCATTCCGCCTCCAAGTGACTAGGTAAACCCAGATCATAGGCAAATTTCCACATGGGAAGAGAATCATGCCAACCTTTTATGACTTGGCCCTAGAAGAAAAGACCATGATTGTTCAGGAAATGTATGATGTTGATGGATATGGAGAGGTTCGGTTCAGCCCCTAAAATAGGGTCAATGCCTATAAGAATTTTATTCCCAGATTGGAATTTCTATGCCAGAGGATGTATGAAGTACTTTTCTATTTTTTTGAAGCTTAACCAGATTGTTGAGCCATGTTTTATGCCAATTGAACCAAGGCGGTACCAGCAGGTGAAATTTTTATTCTTAAGATATTTTTGATGTATGATCTTACTCCATGAGCTTGTCCCAAATAAACCCCTCTAGAGGGATTTTATAAGTAAAGCTTCGCCAAAAAAACGAAGGTCCATAATACCCCATCCACCCCTATCCTTCGGAAGGGTTATATTAGATAATTTGGTCAAATGGAATTTTTTCCTAATGTGAGAACCCGCCCAGTTGAAATTTGCTATAAGACGGTTTATGTCATTTATGGTGGAGATAGGAATGTGAAACAGATGAGCCTAGTAGACCCCCAACTGAGCAAGTACAGCTTGAGTCAGGATGGCCCTACCCCCTATGGACAGACATCTTAATTCCCACCCAAAAATTCTTTTATAGAACTTTTTAGTAAGCCAATTCCAGTCAAAGTCCCTGTAACACAAAGCTTTAAGTCTATAACCAAGATACTTCAATTCATTTATCATGGGTTTGGCCTCTATTCCAAATAGGTCTTTGATATAAGAAACTATTTCCATATTAGATTGACTATAGTACAAAACAATTTTATTGGAATTTATGCACAGTCCCAAAGCATTTGCAAATCTGCTAAAAATATGAAATAGATAAGACCAAGTGAAACGACAAAGCATACCCAATATGAGGATATCATCGACAAAGGGGTTGTGTGAGATAATGATGTTGTTTCCCAGCTTCAGAGCTTTGAAATTATCTTCAAGGACCACTTTTTTAATGTGCAAGCTTAGATAGTATAATACCATAATGAATAAAAGTGGTGATAAAGAGCATCTCTGACGAAGACCTTTGCCCACCTGGAAGAATCTTGTTGGTAGTCCATTGATGATGATGGAAAAATTTACATTGTCCATGCAAGCCATGATCAAGTTAATACATCTAGAATGTAAACCAATCTTGTTGAGGATTAATCTAAGAAAACCCCAATCCAGACAGTGATATGCTTTTCTGAGATCCATTTGGAGAATAGCCGCGTCCATGTTTTTCTTGTGGATGGAATGCATGCTTTCCTGAGAATTTGCCACCGCATCATGAATGATTCTGTCCGGAAGGAATCCATGTTGTTCAGGAGATATGTAATGAAAAAGAGTACTTTGCAATCACCCTGCAATAGTTTTTGATATTATTTTATATATAACGTTGCACAGAGAAATAGGTATGTAGTCTGAGAAGCACTCAGCAGCGTTTCTTTTAGGAATGAGGGTGATGTAAGTGGAGGTTATCTTCTGATGAATGAAACCCATATTCCTTGACGCCTTGATCATACTTAATAGATCTGACTTGACCATATCAAAAAAGTGGGTAAACAACTCAATGGTCCATCCATCCAAACCATGGCTTTTGTCGCTCTTAAAAGACTTAAGAACCCCCAGCAGCTCTTCCTTGAAAACTTCCTTAAAAAAAACTTCATTTTTCTCCTGGTCAAATATGGTGGGGTATAGATCAACTCCCCAAGTCATATCTTCCACAGAAATATTTTCACTTCTTTTATAAGCGTTTTGAAAGTAGGTTATAGCAGCGTTGCTTATTTTTTCTTGAGTCTGGAAAATGTGACCATTTGAATCTTTGATTTGCCATATGGAGTTTATATCCCTACGGAAATTAGCATATCTGTGAAAAAAAATTGTATTTCAGTCACCTTCATTTAACAAGAGTGCCATTCTCTTTAATCTCCATGTGGCTTCTTCTATCATTAGAATTTGCTTCTTCCTGTGTTCCAGTTCTTGAATGCTTGTTTGGATGAATTCAAGGAGGATGTGGGTGGACATGGGGGACTAAAGAGAGTCCAGTTGATCTTGGATTTTTACAAGCTCTTTCCTGTTGTCTCTAATTTTCTTCTTTTGCCACCATTTTACAGATCCCCGAAGGGAGTCTAGTTTCTCCAGAGTATTGTGCATGGGGGAGGATCCTGTAACAATAGTATTTTCCCAAGTGTCGAGTACCAACTTGTTAAAAACAGGGTCCTCTAGGAATGTTCTATTAAATTTGAAAGGAACCCCCAAGCTTGGTTCCCTTTTCCTCCATTTCAGAGTGATGGGTCTATGGTCTGATACATAGTCGTTGATGATGTTAACTTGGACATCACCCAAGCGTTCCAATAGTTGCTCATGAATCAAAAAACGATCCAATCTTTTTGCCACATAAGCAGAGCCAGAGCGATTGTTGTCCCATGTCAGGGACATTTTGGAGGGACAAACATCAACAAAATTGTTCAAGATAATTTCATTTTGAATTTTCCGTGCTAGCAGATCCACTTTCCTGTGGCGACCCCAAATCTCATCAAGACAAATGGTGCAGTTTAGATCCCCTGCAATAATGAGAGTCTCTAGTTCCATCAAACCAGAAGCTATGAATTGGTCCCAGAAACTCATTCTCTCTCTATAAGGGGCATAAGTATTTAGAATATGTGTATGTCTCGGAAGTCCACGGATACTACCTTCCAAAAGAATATCAAAAAAACAATCAAAATCTCTTAAATTGATCCATTTGAGGTCTCATAAGGGCGCCAGACCCCCCTAGAGGCCCAAAGCAGCAGTAGCAGTGATACACCAGGAAGGGAACATTCTCCGAAAATATTGGATAACATCCGGGACATTGTGCATTGTTTCTTGGATAAGGATTATAAAAGGGTGTAGAGATAGAAGGAGGTTTTTGAGGGCTAAGTATTTAGGGGCAGTCCCCAAACTTCGAATATTAAGGGAAATGATACACATCATGATAGGTCTTTCCTAGGCATCCGTGCTCTAAGGGCCCATGAGGGGGAGATGTCGGCAATGGGAATGTCAATAAGAAATTTGTCCAAAGGAGAAGAAATTGGGTTTTTATTGGGTAGCCCTCGAAAGTGGCCACTGCCACGATTTTGCTTTTTGCGCACAGTAATGTTTCCCACCGAGGTGGGGCTGATATGGGGAGATGAGCTTCCTGTCTGTTTGTGTATGGTGAGAGTACAGAGGTCAGGGGTTTTTATTTGTAATAGAAAGCCAAGATCACTCCCAACCAAATTTGTCGGCGAAGCAGTAGGAGAATTTGGTGGAGTAATACTGAGACAAGGGCCTTTGCCTTTTGATTTCCGACAGGTAGGATTCAGAGGGGCCACGTAAGAAATTTGTGAGGATGAAGGGATATCCGGATATGGATGAGGAGTTGTTAAAGGAATTGGTATGTCCTGGGAAGCTGCAGGCTCGAGGGGAAGATGAGACATAAAAGCTGGTGCACTGTCGGAGGATGGAAAGTTTGATGCCGCATTTATCAGAGATGATAGAATAGTAATAGGCGAAGAGATGAAAGATCTAAAAGCATGTGGAAAATAGGACGACCAATGGGAGATTTTACCTGAATGATGAATAGGATGCTTATGTGTCATGATTACTTTCTCTTTTTGTATCTGATGACCCTGTCATCCCATCTCTGAGAGAGGTCCCCTGGCTCCCTTGTAGCACCTTTTTCCATGTAAATGTCCACCCGGACGGAAAGGACACTATTCACGCATATGACCAGTTCTGTGACAGAGAGAGCATCTTAATGGAACACCCCAATAATTCAGTCTTTGTTGGAGGAAAGTATCACCCCAGGAAAATTCAATGTGATACGGGAAACCCCCTCTATAATCTTTTTCAATAAGTATACAAGCTACTCTTTTATCCTGTGCACCCAGACAACGAGGATCCACGTAGATAAACTTTCCGATGGCATTTCCGATATCCATAAGAGCCTGCTTTGTCCATAATTCTAGCGGAAGGTCCAGGTAGTTTTAGCCAAACTAGTTTGTTGGAGGGGGTATTACCAAGGGGATTGTACCCAATATACCACTTATGTAGGGCAATGAAACTTTTTCCATGAATCCATGGGATAGCTATGATTTTTTCCAAATCCTCCTGACTAAGGAAGTGAAACCTGTACCATCCCTTCAAAAATCTAACAACCGTAGGCATGTACCCTAACATCGTTTTCCATTTCCTTTCAATCCAATTACGTGTCTCCAAGTCTTCCATTTCTGAAAAGTACCATCTACCAACTAAAGCATGTTTTTGTAAACTAGTAATACAATCCCCGAGAGAGTCACTGTCCAGGGCCAACGCAGGTGGAGGAGGAGCGGTTTTTATGGGGCGGTTTTTCGAGCGACGATCATGATATACCAGTCCTCCAACTAGAAGATCAAGAGGTTTATTAGCGACATCTGGTAAGTTGCCATCTCCTAAAAGAGTGCACCATGCATCAAGTGAGTGTGGGTTGCTTTCGCTGACATGGATATCAGCACCCAATCGACGTTATTCTGCCTCTTCAGTGGCACGAACGAGCACACATGTGGTAGAGACGTCAAAGGGATAATTTTCCATGGAGGATATTTCTAGATTTGTCGAGGAGGATGCGCTAACGGAACTGACAGCGTATTAAAGGAGTGGGTTGACAGAGTATCAAGGATGCGAACTATACGTCATATGATATACCTCCCAAATGTAAATGTCAAATCCCGAGGAAGCCTGCATTCCCAGAACCGCCAAGCACGAGGACCAAAAAAGAAAGACTTGCCCGGACGCCATCGATTGACAACCCTAAACGGGAATTTTACTATATTAAAACTGACAAAAGAATGTTGTTGCAGGTATGACTTTATGTGGGAATTAAAATGTGACTTGGGAAGAGAGCAGATGACGCGTATAGCGTACATGTGATTAATAGCTAGCACAGTCGAAAAAGTAACCGGGATCCCAGTTTCCCCAAGGGGAAAAATAATCCAGCCACGAAAGCTTTGAAACCAGCGAGCTAGTAGCAGAGGAGGATGGCTATCGAAAGGAGGATTGTAAAAACCAGAGTAAATTGAACATGACCCAAAGTTCACATGACCTAAATTTCACATGACCCAAAGTTCACATGACCCTTCGGGCCTTCGACCTTGATCTTTGATCTTTGATCCTTGACCTTCAACCACTGGTATGTGCTTTTTAAAAAAAGCACATACCAGTGGTCGAAGGCCAAGGATCAAAGATCAAAGATCAAGGTCGAAGGCCAAAGGTCAAGGATCAAAGATCAAAGATCAAGGTCGAAGGCC
>APFE030126331.1:0-13258 GCA_000404065.3 Pinus taeda
CTGGACCCCCCCTGCAGCGAATATTTTACGGGCGGCGTTGCTGCCCCCATTTTGAACTGGGGTCCAATGTGGCGGTACTTTTGAATATAGAAGATAATCAGGCTCCACACCCAACACCCTTATCTACATCAGACGTTTCAACGATTGGCCTCCTAGATCTGCAATAATCTACTCCTGAATATTTAGGGCACAAGTGGGTACAAATTGCTCCAAATTAGGTAAATAAGGTAAATGGTAAAAATGTTTTACCTTTTTCCATTTTTATAATATTTTCACTCTATTTTAGGGTTTTTTAAAGTATTTTTTGCCATTTTTCCTTAGAAATGGATAATGCATTTGCTTTTTGTGCAGCGATAGGGGATGGTTTACTAACGGTGATGTGAAACTGGAGTCGTATTTAAGCTCTTTTCCTGACTCGTAAAAAACTGAAATGAAAAGGTTGTCGAGTATTTTTCCCTTTTTGACTCATTACAGAAAATAAAAATAAGGAGTTTGCTTTAAGCCATTTTCTGACTCTCAAAACATGAAAATATTGCCGATTTCTTATTGTTTTGACCTTGTAAATGGTTTCGAAACGTTTTTTACCCAGTATATGTTTACCCCTTTTTTAGGTTGGGATAAACTATTTATGAAAAAGGTACTCCTTGGATGACATGGTCAAGAGGTTCTTTCAAGTATTGTTTTCTAACTTTTCAGACTTGAGAGACAACTTTACGAAAAGGGACCTTTTGGATTTTTCTTTCCCATATCTTTTTCAAACTCTCTAAAGATGAAAAATATACTGAGTTTTTCCCTTGTCGAACTCATTAAACTTTGATGACACCGGATTTGTTGCCATGACAGACACCGAGCTCATCCTTCCTAGGGCTTGTTAATCTTACTAGGTTGGATCTATCTAAAGGATGGACTTACATTATAAGCATATGTGTTCCCCTTCAAGCTTGTGATAAAAATAATTGGGGTACCTACCAGAAATGGTGGGGGAAAATAGGAAATTTTTACTAGTTTTGTCGGCAGCTAGTCACTCTTGAACATAACACTCTTATGCTTCGTGTCAGTTTGGGATATCCTTGCTTCATAATTGAACTTTCTAGGTTTGGGTTATTCACTTTTGCCTTTCCATTTGATCTCTTCCAATTCATCATGACCTCCAATCCTATGGATCCAAAAGCTGCTAAACTCCGGAGTTGTGTCGTCGATATGTTCAAGAGTTAATCCTTCTTCAGTTTACACTCATTCCTGATTGTTTGTATCATCCATAATCAGTGCATCCCTTGTCTCATGTTGACGATGTTAGATACATCATGACCCTCCTTCAACAAGGTCACTTCTTCTCATTATCTGAGAATTTTTCCAAGAGACTCCCTTCCAGTACCTTATAGCTTGCATACCCTAATGGTGAGTTCTTCGCACTCGATGACAAGCTCTTATCATTGGCTTTCGATCGAGTGACTTCATGGGTGTTCGACTTCAGTTACTTATTCACACTCTCTGTGAATTGTGTTGCTGGTACCTTGAGAGCCATTATCATTATTGGTGGTTTCTCTTACACTTTTTAATGGTTCACATCATTTACCAGTAATCAAGCGATTTTCTAGCATGTTTGACTTCAACACATCTATTCACATGCTAGAATTTGTACTTTGATTGAGCTGTGTTGGAGCGCAAGACCTTGGGCTCAGATTACAAAATTTCAGGTTGCAGGGTGATGTGACATGATCATGCTTACATACATATCTCTTTCAGATGGATGGTTGCAACCATACCTTAGGTTTGATATGATCCTTCTTATTGGATGGTTGTGCCCATACCTTGGATCCATTTACATGACCTTCTTCTGGACGATTGCATCCATACCATGATTCATGTATCAGATATTTCAGTCATGTATATGTATCTATGCTTGCTTGCAGGTTTTTTGACAACAGTTTTAGGTTCCATGCATCTACTCATAAATCATTTCACCCCTCACTCTTGTTTGGCCTTCATGCTTTAGGGGGCACCTGTTACGCAACATTTTGTCACTGTCCCTATACTCCTCGTTCCTTGATCCTGGAGGACCTCTATAGTGACCCTCATGTGTCTCCCTATCATGAAGAACATGTCCTTACATCCCTCTTCATCTACAGAACATTCCCCTCTTACATCATTTCCAAAGAATATTCCTTCAAACTCAGTTTTCAAGACTGACGCTATCACTCAATTTCTTCCCTGCACTGATTTGTAGAATCTAACACTGGGCCTAGTGTCGAACAACACTGGTAATCCATTCATGACCCATGCCGACCCTCTTTTGGAAATTTTTTAAAAATGGAGCCGAAGCTTCAAGGTCTAGAAGCTTTGTGAATGGAATTCTAGTAAATGGTTAAGCAAGATAGAGCCAAGGGAGACTGTTTGGGCATTTTCCCCCTAGTAAAATGGAACAAACCAAAAGGGATAAGGCCTCTACCATCATAAGAGGATCCATTTCCCCTCTATCAAAGCTATATAAACTCCTCCTTTTCCAACCTCAGCTAGCTAATGAAAGGGATGAAATAATATGCAAATCTTGATAGCCATCTTGAGAACCTTATCCTTCTAATTTATGTTTGTGAAGGGAGAATAAGCTTGTAGTTTTGTTTGGTTTGGAGAAAAGAGGAAGAGGCCTTGAACTTCCATTGCTTTGAGGGTGAATCATGAGATGCTAACAATGGTGTTGGAACTCGGACACGTCGAAGGAAACCGGCAACGTCAAGGCTTTGGTTGTATTTCTCTTTGAAGTTTATTTTAACACAACTAATAGTTTATTTCCTATATCAGGTGTAATATTACATTTAATAGCATAGAACTCCTTGAAATTTTGAGTAGATTAGATCGATTTTATGCTATCACGTTTGTTGTTGTTTATTTCATGTTTGTTTCAGGTACTTGAACGAAAGGAACAAAAGAAAGTTGGAGTAAGGAAGCAAGATCACCATCAAGGGGATTAGCGTTATAAGAGGTAGGCCCTCTTATTCGATCCTAATCTAAGGAAATTTACATTAGATTGTCTTATTTGCAGCTAGACCCGTTATCTTGGGCTAGAGGGATCGTCTTTGTCCGCAAAGAGGATATTCCTACTCCACACTAAGAAAACTAAGGAAGAATATATTACCAAACATAAAGAATAATCCAGAAAGGCATGGAAAAGGAAGCAAGAAAAGTATGAGGAGTGTGGATTCCCTTTATATGATGAAAAATCAATAAAATGGTTTATTAATAGTGGACTTTCAAAACACATAACAAGATATCAAAGTAAATTTCAAGGAAGAAAAATGAGGCAATGTTAACTTTGGAGATAATGCATCAACAACAATAGCTAGAAAGGGCACAATTAGCCTTGATCATGAAAAGACTATAAATCTGAATGTCATGTATATTGAAGATATAAAACATAAGTTTCTAAGTATAATTAATTTTTTTTTTCATGATATGATCTCACGTTTCATTATAAGGGATATGAAATAAGGAAATAGGTTCACGAAGATTATTGGAAAAAAGCAGTCAAGACCTCAAGTAATGAATACTTACTCAATGAAGTTGAAGGAGAAAATTGATACGATATCCCTCTCAATTCATCAGTAAAGGAATGACTGAGCTCAAGGGTAGTAACCCTTTTCCATTGATTTTAAAGGGGGAGAAGTTTTAGACAAAGGGACAGGTTGTAGACAAGGATATTTCTTTAGCAACATTCATCAAATGTCTAGTTTCCTATCAATGAAAAAAGGGGAGATGGTTGAATATTTATTTTTCAATGATGTCAAAGATAGGGGGATACCAAGAGTGTCAAATTTAAGGGGAGACCAAGATGGATGTTCAAATAAAGTTTAGGGAGTACTATAATATTGTTGTGGAATTGATAAAGGTTTCAATCAATGACAAAAGGGCAGATTATTGGAAATGTTGTTTTCATTGATGTCAAAGACAAGTGGATACTATAGATGCCCATGATAAATACTACATGATGAATATTGTTGGAAATAACGTTTGGATGCCTAGTTTTTTCTTGATGCCTTGTTTGGATACCCTGTATTTGAAGGCATTTTTACTCTAAACACCTAGTTCAAATGGGTGATAAGATATATGGTCAAATATATTATTCTAATACATTTCCAAAGATATATGGAGATCCCTTTAACTCCATAATAACGGGAATATATGAAATATTCTATCAGGTTGGTCTAATAAAAAAGTACAGGCCAACCAAGAAAGAAATTACAATTCCATCAAGTTAGGTTTACAAGTCAATACCATAAGTGAAGATAGAAACACTATAACTAAAGGATATGAGTGCATTTTAACACCATCCAATCAATAATATTTGAGATTCACAATAGAATCTAGGGAATACTCTTGGTGTCTTAAAGGTGGAGCAAAAATTTGGAACTTGTGTTATAACTTTTCTTATGTGATGTTTCAGATTGTCAAACTTGGAGGATATAAAGGGGATATATATTTGTACTTGTGATATAAATTTAATACTTTGTATCATAGTGATTTACAATATAAAATTTGAGTAATTTAGGGCTCATGAGTTCTCTTTAAATCTACTTCAAACAAGTCATCTTGGAATTTTGTCTATAATGTTTCTTCAGAGATTTTTCAGACTCTAAAACTTGGAGCATACAAAGGAGATATTACTAGTGTTATAAATTTGAGATGTTGGTTCACTATAATTTTAGAGATATACTTTGAGGAATTTAGGTTCCTAAATTCTTTGGAAATATACTTCAAACGAGTTAGTTGGAATTTTCACTATAAATTTTCTTCTAGGATGTTTCAGCTAGTAAAATGGGGAGGATATGGAGGTTATCTCTTCATGTACACGTGGAAAAAAATTTAGACATTGGTTATCTATAATTTTTAATATATGCTCTAACAATTTAGATTTTCTGAATGCTCTTGAAATCTGCTTCAAATAGGTCATCTTAGCATTTTCGTTATACGCTTTTTGAGATGTTTCAAACTATGAATTTTGGAGGAGACTTGGAGGGATCTCTAGGTTCCTGTGGTTTAAATTTCAAAGATTATTTCAATAAAATTTCATATACATAATCTAAGGATGTTAGGGCTCTTGAATGCTCCTAAAAGATGCTTTAAATAGGCTAGCTTGGCATTTTCATTAAAAAACATGAGATGTTTCAGATTGTGAAATATTGAGGAGATAGAGGAGAGATTGTTATCTACATATGGTATAAGTTTCATTGGTTCAATATAATTTTGGGTATATTTCCTGTGAAATTTACAGTTACTAAATAGTCTTGAAATCAGCTTCAAACAATTCAATTTGGTAATTTTTCTATCACTGATTTTCTAGTACTTTTTAGACTGAAAATTTTAGAGATCCAAGGAGACATACAAAAATTTTCAGGCAGAAATTTTAGAATCATATGTGCAAAATTTGATACATAGAATGTTGTACAAGTTTGTTCTTGTGAAGAGGAAAAAAAAAAACAAGTTTTTGGAGAAGTAGACCTAGTGAAGACAAAAGAAACAAGAATATTTGTTGAAGGAAAACGTAGCAAGAAGACCTACTGAAGGAAAAAGCAACTAATAGACATAGTGAAGGAAGAAGCAACAAAAAAACTTAGCGAAGGTAAAAGCATCTAACTAACCTTATGAAGGTAAAAGTAGCATACAGACTCACTGAAGTAGATTGGTGCCTATGAATTTTTGCAGCAATGGGTATTGGTGTCTCTAGTATGTAAGTGCCTACAAATATTTTCAACAGAGGGGATCAATGTCTCTCATAGTTTGGTTCCTAAAAATATTGTATAAGAAGGGATTGGTGTATCTTGTACGTTGGTGCCTACAAATCTCGCATTAGATGGGATTAGTGTCTCTTGTAGGTTGGTGCCTAAGATTCTTATAACATAGAGGATTTGTGTCTCCTATAGGTTAGTTCGTACAAATATTTTAACATATGGGATTGGTGTCTCATGTAGGTTGGTGCTTACAAATATTTGTTATAAATAAGTTTCATTTATATCTTGTGTTACATATGAGAGATTTTTTTGTTATGATTCATGAATGTTTATATAAGTAAGAACTTGTCTTATATTGATTCACCCCACCCCAGTGTTAGCATACATGTGAATCCAACACTCATTTTAAGAATATGAGTAGGCAAAGGTGAATTTTCCTAGTCATTATCATAATGTAAAGAAGCAAGCATAATAGGAATAGTAGGTTGCACAAGCGTAAAATATGAATCGCAATCCGAAAATGGCATAAACATCAAATTAGACACATAAGACAAGAGATTTTCATCAAATTTAACATATCTTCTAATGATTATTCATCAAAACGAGGTTGAAGAATTCCATAATCTTGACATCTTCAAAATTTCCAACAAAATGTACTTCTCACTTTTAGGCTATAAGGATTTCCATTTCTCATCAAGAATGTGAACCCATTCTACACTACCATATATGTGGTTGTGACATATGTCTGCATTGATTTTAGTCCATGCTTCCTACATGTTATAATTTTTAAAGCCTTAGTGGGAGTGCAATTTCCTATCTAATTTTCATAATTGATTTACTCTACCCAATAACAAAGACTTAATCACTTACATTGGACCATAAAATTGGCCATTTCATTTAAAGTGCAATTATTTCTCTCAATAATGACCATTTGGGTGTGGGGTTTAAGGAACAATATGTTGCATTTTTGTGTTACATGTAGTGCAATAAGTTGTGAATTTATTATTGACATATTCACTTTATTTGTTCTTAACCTTTGTAGTTTATGTCCATATTATTTTTCAACAATGGAATTATAGGCCGTCAAAAATTTTAAACTTAAGTTTTAAGAAGTAAACCCAAAAGTCTTAGAAGAAGTCATTAATGAAATGTAGCATCCCATTTTTTCCTAGTACATTTTTTTGACACCTAATGAGGGTGTTTTTTAATAGATTATGTATGAAAGACATATAGGTTATGTACTTGGATCAGTCAATTGATTGGGGAATAATGTTGTATATGTTACATAGTTGTTTTATTCTTATGTGTGGTCATATGATTGATTATGTGTATCAAATAAAATTTGATATATGTCACTTTTTCTTTTTGTATATTTTATGACATGTGATTGTGACATATGGATGAATGCTATTGTGTGAAATAGTTAATTGACTATAATATGATATATGATACATGTTTACTTGATTATGCATGCTTAACATTGTATTGAACAAGATTTTGCAAGGAACTTAGTTATTTTCCAAGAAGGGTGCCCAAATCGAGAGTGATTGTGTAAGTCACACACACATTTAGGTAAAACGTGATTAAGTTAATTCATCATGAATATTACTTGATTCTCTTAACCCATGATTTTGTGATGGCTGCATGTCTAGGGAATCAAGACCTTGCCAAAAATACCATCAAATGGGTAGAGCTCACAATCAGTTCCTTGAAGGAAACATGGAGTTTAAGGAAGAACATATGAGAAGCCATGAAAAATTTTAGGGAGTGGAGTCCTGAATATTAGAAATATCCAATGCGTGGAGTCTTATATCTATGAAATATATCAAGGTGTGGAGTCTAGAATCTACTAGGATGCATAATCATAGGTATAAGGCAAGGGCATGGAGTCCTAACAGGTCTAGAGAGGTATACAATGCGGGTGCATAATCCTTATTCTCTAGTAGAAAAGCACCACTTAGGGGCATAAATCAACTAAGTGAACCATACTAGGTTAAAAATTAGATTAATTTAGATTCACAATACCGACTTTGAATGGGATTTTAAGTTAAATATTATTTTAATAAAATGGTAGATTATTTATTTAAAAGTAAAAATAAAAATAAAAAATAATAATAAAAAAATTATTAAAGAAGTGACACATGGGGATGATGAATATTAGATAATTTAAGTAATTAATAATTAATAAAATTGAGGGTTACCACCTCAAAGGATGGTGATGAATAATATGAAATTTCAAAATTAAAAAGAAATTAATTTTGCATGAGGGGATGATGTCGTTTAAGAGAGAATTTTTCCTACAATAGTAGGTTACTTTAATCCCAATAAGCCTTTCCCAGGATCTTGTGCAGAAGGTGTGTGTGTGAATGAAGAAGCAAGACAAAGAAACTAGACAATCCCAAGAACATTAAAATTTGCAAGAAGAAGGTAGTAGGAATACCTTTAAATGATAGATCCTTAACTCTATTTGACAGAGTCAGCTTTAGGAAGATATCTCCATGATATATTTGCTCATGGATCTTCTAGATCACCTGCACACAAAGAAAGAAGCCAATATGATCTTCCTGCAAAACAATATTAGTGCAACATAATACATCAATCATGTAACATAATCAAAGAAACACAAGAGATGAATGGGGAAAATATTTGCTACTATTGTCTTTGAATAGAACTGGAGTACATTGATGAGTCTTCCAAGCCTATGTCCTTGACTTGATCCCTAACCTTTATGCTCAATGCACAAGTTTATCATGATTGCAACACTGACATGATTTAAGCATCAACTCCTCTCTTCCTCCCCTTGTGACTAGTGAAGAGCTCCATTTATATAAATTTCCATCATGATTGGCCTTCATTGCACCTAGACACTTTCTTGATTATATCAAGGTGATGATTAAACTAGATCAAATCAATCATTGTTTTAATGAACAATGATTATTCTCTTTAAATTCCTTGTAGATTCAAACTGCTAATTGTAATACTAAAACAATAGACTTGAATCTACTCTAATCATTAATGGAAACAATTAATCGATCGAGAAATCATGAAGCATACACGAGAAAGAATTCAATTAACACATTACACAATGGTTTCCTAGGGAAAAACACAACTAAAAACCTCTTTTATCTGTATATTGCATTAGTCGGAAAATATGAGAAGATTGCAATGCTTTGCTCAAGCCCGAGCAACCTCTACATTGTCTCTATATGTCTCACAACTTCCTAGACAATTCTTGGCCAATAATTAACCAATTTTCTGCTTTCCCAAGTCCATATTTCCTTGCCTTGTTTCCTTGGGAATTATCCCCTATTAATTAGGGAAATTCCTCAATTGGAAGTGTGCAATCCATCATAGGCCCTCCTCTGAATGCATGCACCACCTATACAATTTGGATGATTATACAACTGATAGTACATTTCCCTTGAACTCCAATCTCAATTGGGTAACTCTTAGATCTCACATGCATGAGTCATTTATGGCTGAATTATTAGTTAACTGGTTAAACACATGAAGCATCACCCCAATGTTAGACCTCATACTAGTTCTTTCATCAGTTGGAACTAGTTTAATTGACTTTAACTTAGATAAACTGAATTAATTAATTACAACTCCAAATAAACTCAACCAGGGCTCCTACAAAGTAGGACACACTCTACATGACTCAAGTTATACCATAAAATCGAATTAACTTAATTGACTAGGTCAAATTAATTTAGTTAACTTGTACAAGTTGTCCTGTGATGTGGAATTACAATTTATCTCCTAAATTAGTTTAGGGGAAAATGAAATCAAGATTTTCTTGTTGCATTTTCAACGCTCCCTCTCAGCAAGAAAGGGATTATTAGATACTCCAATCCTACCTCTATGGAACTCTAATTTGCCTCTTGACAGTGCCTTAATCAAGATGTTCTCATCATGTTCCTCTGTAGGAATGTACTCCAAGGACATGATTCTTCCCTACACACAATATCGTAGATGGTGATATCGGATGTCAATATGCTTGGACCAATCATGAAAAACTGGATTCTCATAGAGTTTGATACAACTTTGATTGTCAAAGTAAATCACTGTAGGATCCATCTACTAACCAAATAACCCAACAAGGATCTTACTCATCCAAATAGCCTCACACAATGCTTGACTGGCATCCATGTACTCTTCTTCTACTGAACTGAGTGCAACTAATCTCTGCTTCCTATCGTACAAAGAAAATATTGTTGATCCAATACTGAAGATTCCCTCTGATGTGCTCTTCCTATCTAATTGACTCCATACCTAATTTTCATCTGTGAAGCCTTGAAGCTTCACTCCCTCTATCTATTTTTACCAAAGACCAAACTGAGTGGTGCCTCTGAGGTATCTCAACACATGTTTAGCTACCTTCCAATATAATTTGGTTGGCTTAACCATTGCTTGACTAAGTTGGTTAACTACAAAACACATGTCCAGTCATGTGTTCACCAAGTACATAAGTGAACCCATAAGCTTCCTGTAAATGGTAGCCTCCACTACTTCACCTAAAGTAGCATATTCCTTACTCCAATTCCCTGCTAGAGGAGTCTCCATGGGTTTGCTACTTTCCATGTGGAACTTTTTTTGTATCTCGTTCGAATACTTTCCCTGAGAAATGAGCAGTTCCCCATATCCTTTCCATACTTACATACTAAGGAAATAATGCATGATCCAGAGGTCCTTCATCTTGAATTCTCTTTCAATATCCTCTTTGAAAGATTTGACCAGCTTCTCATCACCTGTTAGAATTAAATCATCGACATATAATACTATAATCGATAATTTACCTTCAACCACAATATGGTAAAGGTTGGCATCTACTTCACGTTTGGAGAAGCCCAACTCATGATGTAATTGTCAATCCATGTGTAATAAGCATGAGGTTCTTGTTTCAATCCATACAATGCTTTCTTTAGTCTGCACACACGTGACTCTCTATCAAAGGTCTCAAATCCTTCCAGCTGCTCCATGTACACATCTTCCTCAATCACTCCATTGACGAAGGTTATTTTCACATCCATATGATGTGTCCTCCATCCCATCTGCACTAAAAGTGCTAGAATAGATTTTATTGAAGATTACCTTTCTACCGGAGAAAAGGTATCCTCGTAATCAATTCCCTCCACTTGAGAGAACACCTTGGCCACAAATTTGGCCTTGTGTTTCTCTACACTTCAGTCTGCTGCTTTCTTCACCTTGTAGATCCACCTAGAACCTACCACTGACTTGTCCTCTGGCCTTGGGACAACTTCCCAAGCATTATTCCTGATAATGGATTCATACTTCTCTACCATGGCATCAACCCATACTAGTTTTTGCACTGCTTCCACAAATGAGGATGGCTTAGTCTCTACAATCTCGCTCATCAAATCCATGTAGCCATTGTATCGATCTAGTGACCTCTTATGCCTACACTGTGATGTTATTGATCCCACATTCTCTCTAGCATCATGCATCAATATGTCATCTTCTTTGGTGCACTTCCTTCCATCTATGGATGTCTCTACATGAGTGGGTACTTCCACTCTCTTCTCCTCTATATGTGGTTACTCAACATCATCCTAAGGTTCTTCCTTCAGAGCTAAAGGATCCTCATCTACATGTAACTAAAGCTCCCTCTCAAGGGAATAGCTCATGGCATCCTCTTAATCGAACTTCACATCTCTACAAGCAACTATCATCCCATGAGATGGAAGGTACACCCGATAGTTGTGAGATGTATCAGTGTACCCCACAAATATTCCCCAACTTAGTTGTCAACTCTAGATTTTTCTTTGCATCCTTGGTAACATGATAGTAAACTGGTGAAGCAAATATCCTAAGTGTGATACATATGTTTTCTTCCCTGAAAAATCTTCCTCTAGTTCACACATCCTCAAATATGATGACTTCTTTTTTGCACATATAAAATTGTGTTGCATGCTTCAACCCACAAGTGCAATGGTAGGCCCTGATCATGTAACATCACCTGTGAAGCTCCCACAATACTTATGTTATTCCTTTCAACAACCCCATTTTGTTTTAGGTTATGGGGTTCTATTAATTCCCATCAAATGCCTTCTTATGCACATAAGTTCTTAAACTCATTCGAAACATATTATTCACCATTATTTCCTTTGAGAGCCTTTACTTTCTTGCCAGTGCTTTTCTCAACAAGTGATTTATATTCACAAAATTTAGAGAATGTCTGATATTTCTTCTACATGAAAAAAATTCAGTACTTATGTGAGAAACCATCTACAAATATCACATAATACATGTGCTTGGTTGTGGAAGCTGTCGAGAATGGTCCACACACATATGAGTGAACTCTTTCAATGATCGCTTGTGCTCGAATATCCTTATCATGAAAGGTAGAATTGGTGTACTTCCCCAATGTACACCCTTTGCATGTATCTCGATACTCTAGTGCACCCTTGGGAAGTCTTGTAGAAATATGTTGCATGATCTTCAAGTATCCATGGTGAAAATGACACAATATTCTATGTCATAATTCAAAGATTTCTCGGCTCTGAACCTTCTCTACTTTCGTGCTCAAAACAACACAGTCTTCTACATCCAATTTGTAGACTTTCTTCACCTGAACCCTGATCTGCTTCACTTATCCTGTGTCTATGTGACGAAGGAAAGCCTTTCCTTTGCTAAATATCACATCGTAGCCACAGTCTTCCAACATAGAAATTGAAACTAAATTCTTCTTCAGACCCGAAACATACATGACATATTTTAATGTGAGAGGAGAACCAGAATCCCTCTGAAAAGTAATAATATCAATGTTGGTCATCATATACCTTCCATCGTCTCCCATCTCGATGTAGGTTTTAACCCCGTACAGAAATTACCTGCATACGAATTCTAAAAACACGGAAAATAAACAATGCAAGAGCATAACACATAAAGCACATATACACAGAGATTTTCCCCTAGATCCCAAAATCGGGACTACTAGCTTGATTTTTCATTATGTTCCTTTCAATGTTACAATACATATTTATACATGCTGAAGCATCTAATTCCACGGAACAAAAACCATCGCGTCCGAAACCATGGACCGAAAACCATCATGTCCAAAACCATGTGCGAAAATCATGCACAAAACCATAGGTAGGTCCGCCCAACCTAATATAGGGTCCAAAAAACAAAGTTGGAGCCCTTAGAGGGGGGTTACCTACACCCCTCAAACCCCTGTGACCCCCGCTATGCAATTGACATAACGAAGGGGGGGCTCCACCCACCCTCTAACCCCTCGGTTAACTACGTAGGCTAATCATGGAAAGAATATAACATAACCCAACATTCTCCCACTTGTTGTTTTCTTTCCACAGAGGGCCACAAGAGAGCTTAGTCATTTATCCAGCCCTATAATTCCCATTATTTCTCTACACCAAGAGAACTTCTCAGAGCTCACAAATTTTGTCAATGCATCTGCAGTATTCTTCAAAGTGTCTACCTTTACCAGCAACACCTTTTTGTCTTCTATCATATCCCTCACAAAGTGACACTAAACATCAATGTGCTTTGTC
>APFE030126333.1:0-17511 GCA_000404065.3 Pinus taeda
TGAAGAGCTCTACTTCAGCATCTATGTAATTAAAATGGGTCAACCAAGAGTCTAGCAACCCTCCAGGACAAGCGTCATCATTCAAAGAAGATGTCTGCAAGAAAAGCTATGAAAAGAACATCATGTTGGTTTGCATAATAAAAATTATTAAATTATTAAAAGATGACATGTCAGTTCACTTGGATAAGTCAGCTCAAATGGAGTCATAACTTCTATATATACCCAACCGATGTATCCACAAAAACATAGGACAAATCTCAGATACCTCTGAAGTTTTCATAGGCGTTCAGGACTTGTGATGCTACAGTAAGAAAAAAAATCTCAGAAAGCTAGGTGAAGACAATATCTTGGACTTGTCTGAGATATCTCATAGGATCTCATAAATGATGATAGAGACTCCTCCTTGAAGGCACAATCTGGGTGAAGGAGAATATTTCATTGAAGTAAACCATAATGGCGTAAACCATCTTGGCATAAACCTGATTTGAGGATACTTTGTCTCAAGGGTGCAGTAATATGATCTCAATAAAGACACAGTCATATGACTATAATCTTAGTTAAGGGTGTAACTATAAGAAAATTATGATCTCGATGAAATTAAGGACAAACATCAGTCATATGTGTGGAAACCTCATTGAAGATTTCGATAAAAGAGAAATCCTGAAGTATCTATGTTGATGATACCAATAGTAACATAGGAAGAGGATTGGTTTCTTGGTCTTCGAGTGGCATAGAGGGTCAAGTATAATGGTGTTGGTGTTTGTCAATTAGAATCTCTATAAGAAGCATTATGTGCGAGAGGTTTTGGCCCTGTGAGAATGCCAACTTCTTGTGTTCTTGTTTCTTTGCTTTGGTAGAAGTTTGATGAAGTAAACACATACACTCATAATAAGAAGAAGGTCAAGATAAGATAAATAGTAAAATAATTTCATAAATTGTTATCAACTATGGAAGAATCTATCTAATGCTAACTGCCCTATATTGTTAGGAAAGGGTTACTTTATCATGAGCATATTTTTTTATAAAACCTTATAACCAATGCACATCCATCATGTTGCATCCCTCTTAGGCACAATGTAAAGGGTGAACCACATGGTGAGGTACTTGGTCGAGAAACACAATGTTCCAACAATTGTTACAACTGTTCTTCACCTTGTATGTCTCTATAAAGTTCCACTTGTACAACCCAATGTTTGGCATTGGACAGTCTAAAAATAGCTGGATTTTGTGCTCCACTTTGTTGAATTTTCGTGATTCCTATAATAGTAATGGCTTTCTAGTGATTCATTAAGTAGATCATCTTATATCACATTGATCACTAAGAAATTATACATAGGAAATATCAACAATAAAAAAATAATGAGAGTAGGATCATGAAGAGACAACCAAACAAAAAAGACACAAATTTTTACCTTGGGAAAACCCTAACTAGGGAAAAACTAGCCACCTTTTCTTAGAAAATTTGTTCAATTCAAGAAGGGATACTAATATGATCTTTCAAGTCAAAATAAATTAAAACTAACTAGTAATCAAACCCAGGTCAAACCCAGGTCATGAAGGAAAATCCTCTTACCACTGCTACTCCCTCTCTCATGTGAGTCCTTTCACTCCCGTCAGAGACAAGTCATATGGTAAAGAGCTCTACCAGGAGATTTGATATCCATATAACCAAAAATATTATGTTTGGGGTCTGTACAGAACCTTATTTACTTTGTAAACATGATATTCCCTCTCATGTACCTCAAATCCCTGACGTAGCTCTATGTGCACTTCTTCTTCCTCAAATACTCCATTGAGGAAAGAGTTCTCCACATCCACTTGATGTAGTTTTGAAAAAATAATAGAAGCACGAAAAATATAGTTGTAACATAAGTGTACCTGGAAACGGGAGTCTCCACATAGTCCTCTCCCTCTTTCTCGGATAATCGTCATGAATATTTATTTGTACTTCTCTTTGCTTCCATCTTCCACATACTTCATCTTTTGATTCACTTGGAAGTCACCAATGACATGTCTTCGACAAAATTTCCTCCATCATAGAATTCCTTAAATTTGCTGGCCTACATGCTCCCTCTGATCTAGGAGCTCTTCTGGTCATCAGGTATGATTAGTACAATTTCTCTCTTGAACAGAAATTATTGATCCTGGAAGAACCCTCTTGTCATAAATTTTGCCTCGTTCTTCAAGTGCTTCCATTTGTTGCTAGAGCTTTGTCAAGCTTCATGATATAGCTTTGATCCTCACTAGGAGGTCCTGGAAGAAAAAATATAACCCAACAAAAGAAAAAAAGGTAAGAGTCTAACTAATTGTAAAACAGTAATAATCAAGGAATAAATATACAAGTACTTACCTTTTCCAAGAATTGTCAACTCCCTCTTGATATTTTCCTCCTTGCAGGAATCATTGAAATCCATCTGCGAACTCATCATCCTCATTATCAACACGTTTCTTTTCTTCCCTTCCTTGCATGAGTTAGGTTTTTTTTAATCCTAGCCTTCAAGCGTTTTGATGGAAAAAAAATGACTGAAATCAACAATCGAGAGATCACCCAGTCATGGTCCCAACAAAGCCTTTATCCTTTTGAAATGGTGATTCTGACTAGTTCAAATGGGTCAAATTACCCTCTCTCTCCATTTTCTTGGTGTTTCTAATAACTTATCAACAAGAAAAGTCAATCAAACTTACCCTCTTGTAACATTCTTGCAATGAAGCAGTTCTTAAGCTGACATAAGGGCTCAACTAATCCACCAATGTAGTTTCTCCTACATAAGGAAACTTCTAAAAGATGAGAACTAAATCTAAATGAAAGCGCAATATAATCTATTATGAAAGCATTCAAAAGGATAGATTAAATCTAACTCGATTAAATGAAGGATTAGTCCTCCTCTCAATCTAGAGAAAAAATATTGAACTTTCGACCAACTTGAATTTAGAATAAAAATCAAGATAATAAGCCAAGGAAATAGCTCTAGTAGTTGCTACTAATTTGAACAAATATATACATTAAACTATCGATAAGTAGTTATCTTGCTACACATACCTTTAAATTCAAATGAAATGAATTCAAAATAAGTGGTGTAATTGCATTAAAGAAATAGTTCTCATAATACAATCATGATCAAACCAAAGATAAACTTGTCATCAATCTACTAAATAGTTATCAATGATAACATGCATATCTATTCAAATTCATTTCCCTCCCCTCTCCCCCCTTCTCTCTCCCACACCTTCTCCCCCACCTTCTCTCTCCCACACCTTCTCTCTCTCTCTCTCTCTCCACTCTCCGCCCCCTCTCTCTCCTCCCATATCACCCCTCTCTCCCTTGTCCCCCCTTTCTCTCTCGCTCCCCCATCTCTCCCTCTCTCCCCTATCTCTCCCTCCCTCTCCCATCTCCTCCTTCTCCCCTCCCCCTCTCTCCCTCGTCCTCCCCTCCTCTTCCTCTCTCCTACCCTCACTCCCACTCCCACTCTTCCTCCCTCTATCCCTCTCTCTTCCCTCCCTCCACTTTCTTCTTTACCACTCCCTCACCCTCCTCCTCTCTCCCACTCTCTCCTTCCCCCCCTCTCTACTTCACCATTTCCTTTCAGTGACTCTCTACCTCTATTCATCTTTCCCTCCCTCAGTCACTTTTCCTATACCTCCACTATCTCTACCTTTCTCCCTTTAAATTTTAAAAGCCCAAAATACATATATTTTATATTGAAAACAATACAATAAAATATCTTAACAATATTGTTTCTCCTAAAAAGCAAAATAGCATTTAAATATGTAATAATAAATATTATTTAAAACTAAATTAAATCACATTACATTGAACAAACAAATAAATTAATTATGAGAGAAAAAAAATAATTATATTAAAAATAATCAATAAATAGTTTTACTCTATTTATTAACTATTTATTTCATTTATTTATTGTAATCTTTTTGTCTTACAAAATACAACATAATTTTTTAGCAACTAAAGTAGAGGCATGTATAAAACATACGTAGATATAAAGTAACCTGCAATATTTACCTTCCAAAGTTAAATGTTAATGACATAGTCGAACGTCTCCTTTGGAGCTCCTTCGCAATATTTAAAACAAACAAAAGAAACTCAATAACGTAACAATAACGAAGGCTTTAAATGGGATGGCGTGACCTTGATTTATAATTGTTGTACAAACCAACGGACAGAACCACCACGGTCGATGCTATCAACACCCCATGCTTAGAAAATGTTGAACTACGCGATGCAGGAAAGGGAATTTGCTTCAGATTTGGAAATTCATTGGTTCGACAAGTTGAACAATCCTTCCTCCCCAACAACACGATTCTGGCGGTAGTTCCGATTTGAAATTCGTTGGTTCCGGCGTCCTCTTTTTTTCCTTTCTTCGGCGGTAGTCCCGATTTCGGTCCTCATTTTCTTGCAACTCCACGATAAAGAAATAGTGCATACCTCTTTTAACACGCACCCAAAAAATCAACAAAAACTCCAAAAAATAGCACATACCTCTTTTAACCACTGCACAACATATGGGAAGTACATCAAGCAAGCCAACATATCGTCTCATCTTGCATGGAGAAGCAAATCTAAACAGTTAAAAACAAAGACCCAAAACAAAACAGTTAAAAACAAAAATTACCATTATCTAAACAGTCAAAAGCAAAATCCCCAAAAAATAAAACCCAAAACCGACGAAAAAACTACAAGCAAAAAGACAATGGACATTGCTAAAGCATCACAAAAGAAAGAAAAAGCAGAAATGAAAAAAGAAAAATCAACGAGGTGCAATGCTAAATCAACCCACTACCCAAGATGCTCTGCCCTGTAGCTACACTCAGTTTATGTCTTGCTTTGTACCAACATTCTGCTCTGCTACACGCGAAAGGTATCACCAGTAAACAAAACTGAAGAACATAAGAACACGTACTTTCAGTAATAGAGGTAATCGTTATATATATTTAGAATGAATAGAGGTAATCGTTATATACACCATTAATGAACTGAGGGTGTTTACAGAAATGGAACATGACGACCTCCTTTTTTGAAATTCCATCACGTGTTCTCTCGCTGGTTCTTCAAACGAGGGTTAGAATATTGGAGGGTCAAATTTCCCTAGCATGCACCTTCTACTGGTCTAAGGGTTGAGGATTCCTGCACTATGCCAATTCGCTTCGTTTTGCAGATTATCGACGACATACCATAATTTATGATGGGGACCACCTGATTAGGCTCTGCACCCATAACTCTGGAACTCCCATCCCATGCTCGATCACCTCGACAAAATGAACCACCATTCTCCCACTCCATGTCATCCTGCTCTGCATCCTACAATTTACAGAAATTTCAATGGATCCCTTCGAAATGCCTTGAGCGTTTAGAGGATGGCGAGGATTCTATGTAGTCCCCTCACATTCAGTGGCACCCACGGTATGTATGGGTCATCATTCTCCCTCTCGATGCCAAGTGGTTAAGCAGTAACTCCCACGCAGATGTGCACCAGCCAGCTTTTCTGCCAGCTCTCTCGATCGTAAGTTCAATCCTTATTTACTTATTTCTAGTGTCAACAACGGCTATGCCTTTTTCAATTCACATGATAACCGTTTTATGCACCTGCCACTGATTTCAAATTTGTTAAAGTAGGTTAACATTTTTTTCACGTTAACATCCAAATTAGAAACTTTAGTTTTATATATAGTAAGAAGTCATTAATCAAAATAAAAATAGAAATTATTTTCCAATTACAAATATGGTAAAATTAATTAAAATAGATTTAATTTTTAAAATAGTCAAACTTGTGATCATTTTTTTTATATTAATAATTTAGCTATACATTTGAGATTAACAATTTTGCAGGTTGGTTTTCAAAAATTAACAATGTATGGTTAATCAAAATGTAGATATTTTTATGCAATAATCAAAAGATTTCTCTAATATAGTTTTTCATGCTTACTTCAACTAATACATTCTCAATGCTTTAAATGCAAAAATATTACCGGTTATCTCAACTATAACATCGCTAATTTATCATACAATCATTTTACGATGATAACAGTGATTATGTAAAAAAAAACTAGGTAAAGATGAAGATATTTCCATGAGGCATACCAAAGGGAATTCTTAACATGTAGAGAAACCACGTATTTAGACTGAAGGGAAATTCTATGATATCCGAGATTTTTCCAGATGTAATTGAATAATAATAAAAGAATTGAAGAGGAATATTTGCAACTTACCATGGTTTATACTTGTGCCAAAGGCTACCATAAAGTATTCAAGGACCTATTTGAAGGCAAGAGATTTTCCTACAATTGGTGCCAACACAAGAAGAGTTCATCTACAAATTGTTGATCAGATGCAATTCTATCATACCCATGAAGTTTCATACCCCTAGTCTTTTTTTAGGGTGCCATACCCTTAATACTTCAACTGAGTACTTCTTCAATTAGAAAAAAAGGTGTGGGATGATGGGCCCCGTTGTATGACTCCACAAGGTGGAATGAATGTTGAGGGTGACCCATTTATGAATATCAAGAAGAAGACATTGGAAATAAGTTCCCTTGTTCTACCTTTGAGGATGATATTACAGTAAACATGCTCCATTTTGCTTAATCAAATCCTTCTACAATTCAAAAATATATTTGAATTCATCTTTATTGCATTGTCACAGATAACTGGCGTGATTTAAATTTTGCTAGAAGTTATATGTTGTGGTACATTTTATCATTGGAGCTTCTTTCCACTATTTAGCTAAATTTTGCTAAACATATGGATTTTTTAGATAAAACGCTTCAAAATTAAATCGATCATTTTTGGGATTCATGTCTAATCTAGTTTCAAACTTATTGGTCAATGATTCAAGCCCATGCTTCCAAGAAACTTATTAGCCCTATGATTATTAAATATTCTGAAAAGGAAATTCATCTAATTTAGAGCTTACGTGATGAAGGACCCCTCTTCTATTGTCTTGGGTGTGAGTTTCATTGGATGTTTCTAATTCAACTAAAATTTGGCTTCAATTACTGACTTCAAAAAACCACAAATCTACATGTGGTCATCTCATACCTATGATTTGAATAGAAAGTGGAATCCACCCATGGTATCCATCCACAGTATCAACCTGTGCTATTGTAACTCAAGAATCCAATGAGAATACTATAAATAAAAAGCCTCACTTAGTAAAATGACAGATGGTTCCTTCAGATTGTAGGGTAAATGATTTATCCATATAATAAAGAATTATATTCTTTTCATATATTGTTAGGTATTCAGTGTGTGTATTTTTTGTTCAAGGTTTTTCTATGAATAGTTGCATGGCATATTTATATTCTTTCTCTCCTACTCTCTTTCATTATTGATTGTTCCTAGATCATAGCCCCTATGATCTAGATATGTGGTATGAGAGCCAAGTTGATATAATAAATGTATGTCTAAGCCATTGTTATGAGATTCTAGCTATTATTTAGATGGAAGATTACATTTTCTCCTTGGCGAGGGTTAGGCCTTTTATTTCCTCAAATCATTCACCATATGGATTTCGTGAAATAACTAGCAAAGTCCAAAGGGATCGTGACCAGTGAATCCCTCAAGAAATCATCAGTAAGGGGAAAAGGATCAAACCCTATGGTTGTGGTCGTCATTAAAAGGGTTGTAGGAAGCTCGAAGATGGAGTAACATAATGATGAGATGCCCCAAACAAGAGATGTGGTGGAGGAATTCTAGATTGGAAATGATGTTAATATTTATGTGCCCTTCAATAATGGAAAGAATGGATTGCATAAGTTTCTTTGTAAGAACAAAACACTAGTCTAGGTTCTAGTCTGCTGGAGCCATGGCCTCATGGCCAAGCTACAAGCCTACATATTTCCTAATGATGGTTCTCCCAAGAAGCAATGGTACATGCTCAAAGACCTCAATAAACCTCATTATGTTGTTTCCTTTATTGATTCCACCGTGAAATACTACCTCACCAACCAAGAATCGAGAGATTATAACCATGCATAAATTAAGGATGAATACGTGGCCTATGCTTCGGAGGAGAAGATGCAAAAATAATCTAGGATTGTCTTCTATTTTATCATCATTCCCCACACCCCAGACTAAAATGTTGAACATTATAATGATGTGGAGGATACCATGGATAGGGCCTATGCTTGGCTCACTGCCTATCAAGCCTCTAGATTGCTCATGGTTCTCCCCAACATTCAAACTGACTCTTTTCTTGCCAAGATACCTGGCAAAAGGGTGACAACTATGCTAAGCACAGGGTCCCTCTTTGACCTCTCAAGAATATAAAATCCAAGGATTTATAGATTTTAAGGTTACAATTACATCAACATGAGTGATGTCATAGTTTCCATGAATATCATAGGAAATGGTGTGAATGGATTCATTATATTTCATCTCATACCATCCAAGATTTTAGCCACCACCCACATGTTTCAAGAAGTTAAATTTTTTTCATAGAAATACATGTTCAAAAACAAAAAATGATGGCTATAGTGCATGGTGAGTTTTCGCTCCATAATAGGGGTAATGAAAGGTATGGATGTCATGTGGTAGGGTTCCAAAAAATGATCCAAGCCTTTGTTTCATATATATATTCTCCCAATGATGTGTTGCCCACTACCTATGCATGAGATCCTAGAGTGAAGAGCCTCTTATTTCTTCATACTGTAGCTAATACATGTTGAATATTTTAGGTCAACTTTCAAATCACATCCAAAATGAGTGGAATATTTCAGATCTCTACGCACAACACTAAGAATTCCATTGGAATATTTTTGATGTTTCGAAACCCCTCACCTATGTAAGATTTCAAAGGTTTTCCATTGGAAAATCCTTTTCCAGTCGAATACTTATGATATTGGCCCTTATCAATGGAATATTTTTTTTTGTAGCCCATTCTAATGGAAGATTATCATTCTTGACCCCCTCCAATAAAAGGATTTTGTCACTGGCACTAGTTGGGTGAAAACTTTTGACATCATACACAACAAGATGAAGACATTTGAAATTATAAACTTCTAGGGTAAACTTCCATCATAGACCCATGTCAATGGAGATTTTACCATCTAGGGCCTATCCATACACTATTTGTATTAGATTTGGCCCACAAGTGTCATGGGGTATCAATATCTCTTGACGTTCATTTATCATAGTTGTGGGTCACCTACAAACCCATGTTTATGGATCAACTACAAAACACCCTTTCCATTGATGTTCATTTTCTAGGCTAGACACTATCAATATCAAAGTTAGCCCATAAGCATTATAGGATACTATATCCTTTGACCTCTGCTCACCATGATTATGGGTCAACCACGCAAAACCCTTATATTCATTGGCTCATATTAAACAAAAGCTTATCACAAGGGAACTTGACACAATGGGAACCATTTCTTCCTAAGGGAAAAATCTTGATCCTAATGGAAAGTAGTATCCACACATGGTATTTACCCATGGTATTGTAACTCAAGAAGGCACCTAGAATACCATAAATAATGGGTGTCGCCTTGTAAAAGGAAAAACGTGTCCTTCAAAATGTAGGATAAATGATTTCTCCATTTAATAAAGAATTATTTTATTTTTATATATTGTTATGTATTCACTGTGTGCATTTTCTATTTAAAGTTTTTATAAGAATTGTTTCAGAGCATATTTGTATTCTCTCTCTCCTACTCTCTGTAAGCATTTATGGTTTCTAAATCTTAGATGCCGAGATCTATATCAACCTCCCCTATTTTCATCCAAGGATTCAACCATAAATGTTGTTCCACAAATGGGTAACCATGTCCTATAATGTAAGGGATGGGTTGAATATTGTGAAAAAGGAAAAGCATATATTCCTAGTTAGATTGGGTCCATAAACAATGGAAATGAAGCCCATTTATGTCAAACATATTAGTGGAAAAGGTGTTTGAAAGCATAATCTCTTGGTGGATGTATAATAAAGTAATTTCGGAAACAGATGTTGTGAAGGGAACTGTTGAATGTATTTGTTTTGTTTACTTTATTTGAAAATGTTATTACAATTGCTTAGACAGTCTCGGTGTATTTAATTGGGATGCATAAATAACGATATTCATTGTAATGGACATTTCTTTCATAATTATATAAATTTTGTAAACTTATTGCACTGATAAAAATATGTTATTATCCTACTTTATAAACCAGTTGAAGTAAAGGAAAATATTCTCGAGTGGTTTTAACATATTCTAGAAAGCAAGACAATGCCCAAAGTGAATGATACTCAAAATGATGTGACATTATCTACTTCAATAAAATTTGTTACACCCACAATTCCTAATATGGTCTTTAAATATAGATTATTTTTGAACCAAGTTTTAGATAATGATAAAATAATTGCTTTCATACACTATTTCGAAAGAGTTAATGTAAATATCCAACCAAAACATACAAATAGAAAACATGAAAAGAATTACATCTACAATATTGTTATTTCCATAAACGAAAAACAGTAAACATGACACTCGATGCGATGACTGGATGCGATGATTGCATTTCAAATATCTCTCAACACTGTGATGGAATGAATTCGTGAAGAAGTAAATACAAAAAAGTCACATGCATTCTTCCATACCTATGCTTCAAAATTTTGATCACGATTTCGCTCAAGCTTTTTACGATCCCTTAATAAACACTAAATGTACATCAACACAAGAATTAGTGTGAAGGAATGTTTAGGATATGCTATATTTATTATATTTTGATTGCAATTATAACTAGCACATCGACCTAAAGTATCGTTGGTGAGTGTTGATAGGTAGCAGATGCAGAAGATAAATCAGTTCCATTTGGAGAATGGATGGTGAAGTCTCTTGGTGTGGACCAAATCCAACTCCATTATACTTTTGGGCGTGGATTTTCTCAACTCCTTGGTCAAGCTTGACCATGTAATTGCACTTCGGGACAACCATACAATGGTTGAAATAGTTAGCATTTCCTTCTTCCTCTTGCTGGAATAGTTGGCACTTTGGCTTAAGAACACATCTGTGGAAGGAGTTGTTGGATAATAGTTCGAAATCAGATGAATTCATTGTTGAAAGGTGGGGATTCAAAAGGAAGACAATGATTTGATGTATACCACTGTCTAATCATGTGCGTTCCATCCAATTCCATGACAATTACACCTATCGCTGTAAAAAGACTTTGACTCCCTCCTATTCCATCATTCTCCTTTTTCTATGCAAGAAACCTTTGTTAGTTTTACCATTATTGAAAAGCCATGGCTCTGGCCCATGGTATGGTATTGTAACATACCCTATTTATAGATTAAGGAACTCCATAATAAAGTGGATCTAAATCTTCATGGATAAAAATCTTCTTCCATGCTTTTTGAAATGAATATATGTTTAGGTTATAATAATAATGATAATAATAATAATAATGTTAATTTCATAAAATTTGAAATGTTAGCAACGTGAGATGTATGATGAAGTAAATGTTTTGATCTTTATTGTGGATTGATAATTATTAACATTTACTAGCCATTTAATTTATATAATTGTGCTAGTATGTAAATTTCTATTCAAAATGTACTATTTTTTTTAACATTGATAATTTAAATACATTTTAAATATTTTAAACATACTTTAGTACTAAAGGTTTTAAATATTTGGAAATACATTTTATAGTGAGTTACTCTTGTGTTTACCTGTTTTTGTTAATCATATTGGGAGTGAGATAATTTATCATATTTTGGTTATTGGATTTGTGTGTTTAGTGTAGAGTTTTCTTCTAAAAATAACATGCATACTTTACTTTGTATGGTTTTAAGTATAGAAATAATTTGCATTGTTTTTTTCTTCTTGTTTCGCCTTGCTGTTTTTTTTGTTGTAGTAATTTTAGATATATTTTCTTATTTTTTAATTTTTTTTATACAATATTGAACAACTAAGAGTTTATCCTAGGAGACTAGAAAGAAAATTCATAGTTAAGAGTATGTATTCCTTAGACGAAACTATTCTCCAAACCTGCATCCTTGTATTTTCGAAACAACTAGTACACATTTCAAGACATGGGAAAATGAGCAAGTATTTTTGGTATCAATACATGTTATTAATTCAGGCTCATTCGAATGGCTATTGCTAGTAGGACTGCCATCACAACAAGTGACATCAACAAAAATATCACTAGAAAGGTAACCTATTTAGGGGTTTTCCTCTTAATAAATTTTCCTCTATCCCTAAACCTTAAATGGAGAAAGAACCTAGGAGTTTTGAAAATGTGGTAAGAAAGAAAAAATCAGATAGAAAACCTTCATTGGATGTTGATTTCATTAGAAAATATCATGTAATTGATATGAAATGTTATCCAAGAACATGGTGGAAACCTTAAACAAGGTTACCAATAATACTAAGGAGTAATCCCACCAGTTATAAGAAACATGGGAAAGAATGATATAATCAATGAAGTGAAGAAACAATAATAGTGGAGACAACAAAGACACAAATGGATTAAGACATTAGAGACCTAATAAACATAGAGAAGGGAGAAGATATGGAGCTTAGCAAGCTTGATTTCCAGTATTTAGTAGTGGAATGGGATGGAAAGGAGACTAACTCAATATTGAATCAATAAATTCAATTTTTGACAAAAGTATTGATAAAAAAAGGATAATTTCAAGAATAAAAAATGCAATGTAAGCATCACTCGTCTATTTATTTAGCAGTTAACAGTAAAACCCTAAAATAATGATAAAAATAGGAAAATAGAATAAAACGACAAAGAAAGAAGAACTAAGAAACTTCTACACGAGTTGAGAGAAATGTTAGTGAATTTAATAATAATGGCATTGATGATGAACATGTTCCACCCCACCCCCTCAAATACCCAAAGAATATATTATCATAAATTATCAAATGAATGAATGAAAGAAACAAATATATATTAAAAATAAAATTCTGAAGAAAAGCCAACTATGGTTATTCTATAGGTAAGAGAGTCCTCAACTGATATGCTCTCCAAAATTGATACTACTTATTCAAGAAACTATAACTCAATGAAATTAGATGTACACGAGACATCAAGGGGAATTACTTTATTATACATCCCCCATGATATTATGCTTTCAAGCATCTTTTCCACTCAAAGAATTTTCATAATAAAGTATCAACTAATATGTTGACATAAATGGGCTTTATTTCCAATATTTATGGACCTAACCTAACTAGGAATATATGTTTTTCTTTTTTCACAATATTCAACCCATCCCTTATATTATAGGACATGGTTACACATATGTGGGAAAATATTTATGGTTGAATCCATGGATGAAAATAGGGGAGATTGATACATTTCTTGGGGTGTAAGATTTAAGAACCATAAATGTTGACAGAGAGGAGGAGAGAGAGCATACAAATATGTTCTGAAACAATTCTTATAAAAACCTTAAATAGAAAATACACACAGTGAATACCTAACAATATATGAAAAGAAAATAATTCTTTATAAAATGCATAAATCATTTATCCTACATTTTGGAGGAAACACTTGTCCTTTCACAAGGTGAGGCCCATCATTTATGGTATTCTAGGTGTCTTCTTGAGTTAGAATACCATGGGTACATACCATGTGTGGATACTACTTTCCATTCGGATCAAGATTCTTCCGTTAGGAAGAAATGGTACTCATCATGTCAAGTTCCCTCATGAGAAGATTTTTTTGAATATGAGCCTATGAATAGAAGGGCTTTGTGTGGTTGACCCATAATCATGGTGAGAAAAGGTCAAAGGATATAGTATTCTATAATGCCTATGGGCCAACTTTGATATTGATAGTGTTTGGAATAGAAAATGAACATCAATGGCAAGGGTGTTTTGTATTTGATCCATAAAAATGGTTTTGTAGGTGACCCACAATTGTGATAAATGAAGGTCCAGAGATATTGGTACCCCATGATAGTTGTGGGCCAACTCTGATACAAATAGTGTATGGACAAGCCCTAGATGGGAAAATATCCATTGACATGGATCTATGATGGAAGTTTCCCCTAGAAAGTTATAGTGTCAAATGTCTTTGTCTTGTTGTATATGACGTCAAAACGTTTCACCCAACTAGTGCCAGTGACAAAATTCTTTTGTTGGAGGGGATCCAGAATGATAATCTTCCATTGGAATGGGCTATGAAAAAAGGTCTTCCATTGAGAAGGGCCAATATCATAAGTATTCCATTGGAAAAGGATTTCGCAATGGAAAACCTAAGAAATATTACATAGGTGAGGGATTTGGAAACATCGAAAACATTCCAATCGAAATCTTAGTGTTGTGTGCGAAGATCCAAAACCTTCCACTCATTTTGGATGTGACTTGAAAGTTGATCTGAAATATTCAACATGTACGAGCTATAGTCTGAAGAAATAAGAAGCACTTCACTCTAGGATCTCATGCATAGGTAGTGGGAAATGCATCATTGGGAGAATATATACACGAACCAAAGGCTTGGTTCATGTTTTGGAATCCTACCACATTACATCCATACCTTTTCTCACCCCTATTATGGAGCACACACCATGTATTATGGCCATCATTTTTTCTTTTGTGAACATGCATTTCTATGAAAAATTTTGAACCTCTTGAAACATGTGACTGGTGGCTAAAATCATGGATGGTATGAGATGAAATAGGATGAATTCATTCACACCATTTCCTATGACATTCGTGGCAACTATGTCATCACTCATATTCATGTCATTGTAACCTTAAAAGCTATAAAGCCTTGGATTTTATATTCTTGAGAGGTTAGAGAGGGACTCTATGCTTAGCATAGTGGTCGCCCTTTTTCCAGGTATCTTGGTAAGCAAAGGTTCAGTTTGAATGTTGAGGAGAACCATGAACACTCTAGAGGCTTGAAAGGTAGTGAGCCAAGTGTAGGCTTTGTCCATGGTACTGTCCACATTATTATAATGTTCAACCTTACAATCTGGGGTGTGGGGACTGATGAGAAAATACAAGACACTCCCATATTATTTGTGCATCTTATCCTCCCAGGCATATGCCACATATTCATCCTTAATTTATGCATGGCTATAATCTCTTGAATCTTGGAAGGTGGGGTAGTATTCTAGGGTGGAATCAATAAAGGAAACAACATAATGAGGATTATTGAGTTCTTTGAGCATGTACCATTGCATCTTGGGAGAACCATCATTGAGAAAGATGTAGGCTTGTAGCTTGGCCATGAGGCCATGCCTCCACCAGACTCAAACTTGGACTAGTGTTTTGTTCTCAGAAAAAAACTTATGCAACCCATTCATTCCATTATCGAAGGGCACATAAAGACTAACATCATTTCCAATCTATAATTCCTCCACCATATATTTGGTTTGAGGCATGTCATCATTATGTTACTCCATCTTGGAGCTTCCTACAACCCTTTTAGTGGCTACCACAACCATAGGGTTTGATCCTTTTCCCCTTACTGATGATTTCTCGACGGATTCGCTGGTCACGATCCCTTTGGACCTTGCTAGTGATTTCATGAAATCAATATGGTGAATGATTTGAGGAAATAAAAGGCATAACCCTCACCAAGGAGAAAATTTAATCTTCCATCTAAATAATAACTAGAATCTCAAATCAATGGGCTAGACATACATTTGTTAAACCATTTTGGCTCTCATACCACTTATCGAGATCATAGGGGCTATGATCTAGGAACAATAAATAATGAGAGAGAGAGTAGGAGAGAAAGAATATAAATATGCGATGCAACTATTGTTAGAAAAACCTTGAACAAAAAATACACACACTCAATACCTAACAATATATGAAAAAATATAACTCTTTCTTATATGGATAAAGCATTTAACCTACAATGTGAAGGAACCATATGTCATTTTACCAGGTGAGGTTTTTTATTTCTAGTATTCTCATTGGCTTCTTGAGTTACAATAACACGGGTGGATACCATGGATGGATACCATGGGTGGATTCCACTTTCTATTCAGGTCATGGGTATGAGATGACCAGATGTAGATTTGTGGTTTTTCAAAGTCAGTAATTGAAGCCTAATTACAGTTGAAATGGAAACATCCAATGAAACTCACACCTAGGACAATAGAAGAGGGGTCCTTCATCACGTAAGCTCTAGACTAGATGAATTTCCTTATATATTTTTGAATTCGTAGAAGGATTTAATTGAGAAAAATGGAGCATGTTTTGTATAATATCATCCTCAAAGGTAGAACAATGAAACTTATTAGCCACAAAATCCAACATCAAATATAGTTGGGGGAGTGTAACAAATAAGAGGAAGTCTTATGACAACAATAATTAAAATTTTGGTGGGTAGATGAAAGAGAGAAGGACACACAATTCTTCAAGTTATCCATGGTTTAACATCAACATGGTAACTTATTCTCAACCCTAAAAGATAGTTAGGGCTTGAAGCTATAGTGAGATGTTAACATTGAAAATGAATTGAGAAATTACTAATAATATTTGCTCACTCAACCTAAGAAGTTTTTAGAGGATTTTATTGAAATAATTGCATTGAACATTCCAACTTTGATTACCTAGTAAAAATTTTGTGATTATTATATTAAATAACTATATATATAGTCCTCTATTCAATATTAAAGCATAAAAAATATCTATATTATTGACGCAAACAATTAATATATTTAATATAAAAGCTAAATAGTAAAGTGTTCCATATTGAGTTGCATTGCTAATTTTTATAAACAATCTCTAAAATTGTTAATATCAAATGTATAGTTAAGTTGCTAATATGAAAAAAATGATTAACAAATTTGATAGTTTTAAAACAATTGTTAATATATTTTACCATATTTGTAATTGGAAAATTTCTATTTTTATTTTGATTAATGACTTTTTACTATATATAAAAGCTAAAATTTCTAATTTAAACGTTAACATGAAATACATGTTAACCGACTTTAACAAATTTGAAATCAGTGACCGTGCCACATCAGAGAACAACGGCACTCAAATCTTGAAAACGGACATCAGCCAAGTCAGGAGAAAGTATTTAAAACACACATTTATTGGAATAAAAGATCGTGGAGGGTATCCGAGGCTATCGATTACAGGTGGATAAAACGGCTATGATGTATTATGGAAAATAGTGAAATTGAAAAAGTTATAGGATGTTTTCCATCCGTGGAGAGAGCTCGTAGTGAGAGTTGCTGCTTAACCACTTAGCATGCACACGGAGAATCCAGAACCTCGTGGCTTCCAGCGAGAGGACGTGGTCGTTCAAGTGGTGATCGAGGAGACGTGATGGGATTTCAGAAAAGGAGGCCGTCAGATTCCATTTCTGTGAACACCGTCTGTTCATTAATGGTATATATAACGATTACCTCTATTCATTGCAAAAGTATTTATAATAATTATTTCTATTCATGAAACTACATGTGTTCTTATCTCTATTATCCTTATTCAGGGAAATACATCTTGGGTAGTGGGTTCATTTCTGCTTTTTCTTTCTTTTGTGGATGATTTAGCAATGTCCATCGTTATTTTTCTCTTTTTGCTTGTAGC
>APFE030126336.1:5188-91876 GCA_000404065.3 Pinus taeda
CCATGCCCCCTCCACCTCCACCTCCACCATCCAGTAGCAGTGCTCGAGGTCCGGATCTTGTTCCTTTGCTGCCGCCACCTTCATCTACACCCTCACGTGGAGGTTCTAGTTCTGGTCGTCGGTCTGTGCGGGAGACTCCGAGAAGACCACCACGACCTCCTTATGGGGGAGACTCTCGTGGCAAAGGCCACATGTAGATTTATCATTTACAGTTTACTTGTCTTTTTTAGTTTCTATTGGACTTTAGTTTTCATAACTGTTGAGTTTTGAGTCCTTGACTCTTGACTCTTGACTCTTTGATATCATAATGATATTTTTTGTAAACAATATATCACTGTGACAATGAAAATTTGAAGTTTGAAGTTGGGCCTTGGCAATTATAACTCATTGGTAATGATTGTGAATTATGAATATGATGCTTCGTGAAAGACTAAAGTTGTTTCATTTCATTTCATTATTCATGTTTCATTTTATAACATTTCATTTCATGTTAACAGTTAGAATTTAGGACTTAGAAATATCTAAGATATTGCTTCTTGTAATGGTTAAACTTAGCTTACAAGTACAACTTTGGTGATCAATGATGATAAATGTTATATATTGAATTTTCAATTTTGAAAGCTTGAAGTTGAAACTTTAAGATTGAATTTGATGAATCATGATTCACGAGACTCAATATGTTGCAGTTGTAATATGTATTTTACTAACTTGTGGACATGGTTGATAAAGATTATAACTTCTAGATGATTGATGTGATATGGTTCAATGATCAATCTATGTTTTTTTTATGTTTTTTATATCTAATTCATCATTCTACATGTTTTTGTTGACATATATGTATCAAAAATTAAAAAATATAGAAAATATATATATTTTTAAAAAATTGCTCCAGGATTCGCTCCCAAACCGGGAGCTTCTGAAAATGTCGCTCCCGCTCCCCTTTTCGCTCCCACTCCCAAGTAACATTGACGTATCTCATTATGAATGTAATTTGTATTTCAGTTGAACAATTGTGAGTATTTAATAAAAGAAGAATCTAGTTGGATTTTCCCTCTTGTGGGATTTTACCCTGGTCTCTGACCTAAATCCTAGTGTCCCTATTGTGTATGGTTTTCTTCTACTGTTCTTTATTGTTTTGTTACACTACTGATGTTATTGTTCTTTGTACATAATTGCTAATGATGTTATGATGTTATGGGGTGAACTGTGAATCCAATATGTAAATAATGAAAAAGGTTGTAAATGCAATTATCTAAAGCAAAGAACAATCTAGCCCTCAAGATTAACAAGTAGACCACCAACCAAATTTTCCAATTATTTGGCCGCATCAGTGAGTTCGAGCCTTCTACCGTTAAGGAGGCAGTAAACCAGCAAGTTTGGAGAGATGCCATGGTGGAAGAGTATAGTTCCATCATGAGGAACGATGTTTGGGACATGGTACCAAGGCCTGAGGGGAAGTTACTGGTTATTTCTCAATAGATCTATAAGATCGAGCATGCAGCTAAAGGCAGTGTTTTGAAATATAAAGCAAGGTTCGTGGCGAAAGGGTTCTTCCATAAGAAGGGAGTAGACTATGAGGAGACATTTGCTCTTGTCGCCAAATATGCATCTATTAGGGCAGTCATTTCTATTGCTGCAGAGATGGGGTGGAAGATACCTCAGATGGATGTGAAAATTGCCTTCCTCAATTGGGTGATTGAGGAAGAGGAGTATATCAAAATTTAAAATTTCATTTATTTTAAAATTTTAAATCAAAATTAATCTTAAAAACAATATTCTCGTTGTCATTATAAAAATAATTCATTTTCGATTGTTAATTGAATTTTAAAATTTTCAAAATTAACTTTAGAATAAATCAATATTATGATATGTAATAAAATTTAAACTATAACATGTAATGATTTGTTCATAATTTTAATTTATATTTTTTCATGTTTTTAAAATAATATTATTATCACATTAATCTCTCAGCAAATTACATATTTAAATATTTTATTCTTGCTAAGAAATTAAACAAAATACACGTGAAAACAACTGTAAAATGTTGAGAAATCTAGGTCATCGATAGTTAGGTGATTTCTCTTTTATGAATAACTGCTTGTGAGTGCTTTCTACTTCTTTATATTAGGATCTTCTTCACTTAAGTTATTTGTGTTCTTTTTCATCAAATAGCTACCAATGCATGAACATAAATAGACAAGAGACACTGAATGTAGGCTATAAGCCAGGGCCAAAACCTCTCACTCTTTGAAAGGGAAACACGAACAAATTCTTCTTATAGAGATTCCAATTGACGAATACCAAGGCCAAGCCCCTTGACCTATTTTCCACTCCAAGACCAAGACACAAGTTCTCTTGACACTCAACCTTCTTCTTGACTTCTCTTCCACTTCGACCTTCTTAGGTTCGAGACATAGAATTAACACGAACTGAGATGGCATAGAAACACATCACTGTAATGTCACCAAATTGTGATCACTTAGCAGCATTGAAGCCAAGATAGCACCGAATCTCTATGATATATAACTGAACTGTAGTTTCTTCATAGCACCGAATCTGTGGTCTCCATTATAGCACTAATCTATGGCTTCTTCATAGCACAGAGACTCTCTCACAGAAATCTGAACTTCATGACTGTAATGATATCCAAACTATTGACAGTAATGATATCCGAACTCCTTGATTGTAATGATATTCAAGCTCCTTGATTGTAATGATATCCGAACTAGTCACTGTAATTATCCACCTGAATTTCAGAGAGATATCTGAACTTGTCTTCTGTGGAAATGCAAAGACCCTTCCCACATATATATAGTGGTTTGTCTATATAAATAAGTCGACATGTGTATATGAATAGGTGTGTCCCATAAGGTGAGGCCGACATGAGTTCTTCACTTCATCTAGAGGCCGACTTAAAGAGGAGAACTTGTGCTTGTCTTTGGAGGGCTACTAGACCATTTTATTGACTCATATACATTTGTTACATGCCCAAGAAGGGTTCTTCATACATGACATTGACTTTAATGACAATCCTAAAGGCTCTCAATGGGACCCATCTAAAAATAAAATCTCTTGCTTATGAAACCCATGAAGCAACTATTACAATAATAATTTTATTTTTCTTCTTTTCATCATTTACAAAAATCACAATTACATGTCATTATGAAGACCAAACCTAGTTACACTTTTCAACACTCCCTCTTAACTAGGGAGGTATTCATTATGGTACTTGGTCATTCTGAATCTATAGAATTTCTCATAAGAAGAATCGGATTGGTAACCCATCTGTATAGCATCATATCAACTAGCATTGTCACATAGCAAGCCCTTGACTAATAGTTTTATCTCTCCACCAGATTTGAGCTCAATGTTGGCGAGACCAATGATTTATAGACACCCTAATCATTATCTCTCCTGGAACATACCCCACTCGGGTTCTCAGGGTGTGTTCCATCAGCACTATTCTTATCTTGGATTCCCAGTCCTCAAAGAACATCGGTCCTCTACGACTACTCTTATCTTGGATGCCCTATCTCATCCTCAAAGAGCATCGGATGCCAGTTGTTTACCCAATCCTCCATTCTGTCTTCCCGGTGAAGACCAGAATGATGTATCTCTCTCCCTCTTAATTAGGGAGGACATATCTATTCCAATAAAGGAATGTACTCATTCCTACAGAAGGAATGTTCCTAAGCTCCCTCTTGACTTAGGAATTTCCAAGTTTCTTCCAAGTAAGAAACTTGTTTCCAAGCTCCCTCTTAATTAGGGACCTACAGCAGTTGCTTGGGTGGAGATGATGGGACAACTAGCTGCTTGAAGACCTCCTCCTCACTATGTCATGAACTCCTTTTCGTTATCTAGGAGTCTTCTGTTAGTGTTTGGTAGCATCGGAAGTGCTCTAGACTTGAAAATTGGTGGAAAGGCTAAGGCACATGAGTTCTAAAGAACCCAGAACCTATTTAGTGAAATTCCACTCGGATTGTATTTTATTAAAATAATTAATATTTTTAATGGAGTTCCTAAGTCTAAACTTAGGGAAACTAAAATATTAAAGGGTATTAATCAAAATATGGGTGAGAATAATCTAGAATGCGGATCAAGTCATGTTTTAATCTTAGTCGTTGATTAGAGACTTCATCTCGGTCGTTGAAGACTAAACAGGAAAAGTATAAAATGAAGGCTTGGGTTTCATTTGGAAAGACACACAGAGAGATTAGGGAAATCAATTTTCTCAAGTGAAAAGTTCTCAGGAGGAAAATCAATTGGGGAGATCTTGCAGCTGAGGGGAAGAGAGAATTTGGGAGAAGGACTTTCCATAGAATACAGAACAGAGAGGCGAAGAGAGCTTGCAAAGAGGCAGCGCAGTAGCCGAGAGAGCTAACGCAAAAAAGTTGTCTGTCACACAGGATCCAGAACTGTCAGGAACTGTTGGAACTGCCGAGAACTGTCAGAACAGCTGGGAGAGCTAACGCAGAATCCAAAACTGACGTAACTGTCGGGAACTGTCGGAACTGTCGAGAACTGTCGGAACAGTCGAGAGAGCTGACGCAGAGGGCAGAGAAGGCGACGCAAGGCTGACGCAGAGCCAGCGCAGAAATAGCCAGGGTTAGCCAATCTTGTGTCAGATTAGCCGAAATTCTGCCAGGTGAAGTGAGGTAAAACTCACTCAAATTTTCCGCCAGTATTTTGCTCTGTAAAGGATTGTTGGATGAGCATCCTAGATTTGTATTGAGAAAGTTCTCCTTCATAATAATAAGCCCTCATAACTGCTGCACCGGTTTTCCCGCATTGGGTTTTCCCGGGGACTATTGTGTCCAAAAATAAGTGTCATATGTATCTTGTTCTTTGCTCTAGTTTCTGTTTCATGAGATCAAATATTTAATTAGTGTAAGCTATAGAAGTAATTTGCTTCAATGTTCATAAGAATAACTTGATGAATGTAATTTAAAAATCAAGTAGGTGAAGTAGATTCATATTTGCTGCAGAAGGGGTTCCTTCAAGTGTAGGAATTTTAACATGGTATCAGAGGATTGATTTTGAAACAGGAAGAGCAGATCCAGTGTTGAGCAGTGAGGCCGAAAGTTGCACTTCGCAGCAATTCGAATCCCCTTAAAGGGATTGCGCAGTCCTTGCCAAGAAGTAGATATGAGGAAATCTCTCTCTAAGTGAGATGACAAAGAGGTACAATTTCCAGTTCGTGAGTTTGCAGAGGCAAAGGGAGTGATGCAGAGCCTCAACACAGTGCTTCAAGGGCGTAGTCTGGAAAAGAATGAAGACACGTAAAAGGGGAATTTTCTCCGCAGAGAACTTTCCGCCAGAAAGTTCGAATTTCTCACTTGTTGAGCAGTGCTAAGCAGTGACTAGAAGAGTTAGTTCGACAGTTGGGTGAAATGGCATTGCATGGGCTCAGAGATCAAGACAAGTTGGAAGGAGCCTCCAACTATGTCATATGGAAGGCCAAAATCTTAGTTGTTTTGGAGGAACATGATCTCGAAGCCTACGTCAAGAGTACTGTGGTTGTTCCTGCTGAAAACGATCAAAGGAAGAAGTACAAGGCCGAGCAGGGGAAGGCGAAGAGGCTCATCCTCGATGGAGTTCGAGATCATGTGGTCTCACACTTGCAGGGCAAGGATACAGCCCGAGAGATGTGAGAAGCCTTTTCTTCTCTGTATGAAGGCTCTTCCGAACAGTGAAAGATGTATTTGGAACAGAAGTTACAACGGACTTTGATGCAGAAAGGAGAAGGGGTGAACCTCTATCTTCAACGTCTTCAGGACACTAGAGACCAGCTTGCTGCAGTGGGGTCCACTCCTCAACCAACCGCAATGGTGAGGATAGCCCTGAATGGAGTCTCTGATGAATGGCAAGTTTTCGTCCAAAGCATTTGGGGCAGAGAAAAAACTACCTTCATGGGAGGAGATGTGGGCGGCTCTTCAAAAGGAGGAGTTAAGGAGGGACCTAGAGAAGGTCAGCCTCAGTGGCACAGTGGGAGTGGCACAAAGACGAAGGAGGAGGAGGACAACGTAGCTCTAGCATCGAAGGGACAACAGAAGCCGAAACAAAAGAACGATATTTCGAAGGTGAAATGTTTCAGTTGTGGTGAGATGGGCCACTATGCATCCCAGTGTCCTTTGAAGAAAAAGGACAAGGATGAGAAACATGATCCTAAGGTTACTTAAGCAAAGATTGACAAGGATGAGTTGCCATGAGTGCCTACGCATCTCCAGGAGGGAGATGGAGCGATATTGAGTTGTAGACGGGAGGACTACATGTGGGCAAGATCCTTGAGGAGTCCACCTCTTGGATCAATTCCTTGCTACGGGAGCCCAAGAAACAGCAGTATCGAGATGGACTTAGTGTCAGATGATGCAATGGAGTGTTTGGAGGACAGATGCAGTAGCTTGGGACCAGAGACTGATCATCGCAGAGCAAGGTTGGCAGCAGTGCAATTGGCACAATGCAGAAGTCAGCAATAGCGCAGAAGATTCAGTGGGTCAGAGACTAGTAGCAGTCAGATTCGAACATTTCATTGTATTATGCTGAACACAGTTAAGTTCAGTTAATTTTGGATGTTTTTCAGTTACTTCTCTCAGCAACTGAGTTGCAATACGAATGCAGTGTTAGCAGTGGCAATGCTAGAAGCATAGCAGATGCAGCATTTGAGAGGGAGTTGTAGTACAGATGAAGTAGCGGCAGTGGCAGTGTCATGGGCAACAGTACAGTAGCAGCAGCAATACAGTGTTGGTGGTAGTAGAAGTGCATAAAGGAGGTGCTTCAAAAACAGAGCAGCATGCAGGTGGACATTGTTGCTAGAGCACTTTCCTCGCTAAGAGGGAGTGTTAGTTTTTGGTAGCATCAGAAGTGCTCTAGCCTTGAAAATTGGTGGAAAGTTTAAGGCACGTGGGTTCTAAATAACTCGTAACCGTTTGGTGAAATTCCACCCGAATTGAATTTTATTAAAATAATTAATATTTTTAATGAAGTTCCTAAGTCTAAACGTATGGAAATTAAAATATTAATGGGTATTAATCAAAATATGGGTGAGAATGATCTAGAAAGCAGATCAAGTCATGTTTTAATCTTAGTCGTTGATTAGAGACTTAATCTCAGCCGTTGAAGACTCAACAGGAAAAGTATAAAATGGAGGCTTGAGTTCATTTGGAAAGACACACAGAGAGATTTAGGAAATCAATTTTCTGAGGTGAGAAGTTCTCAGGAGGAAAATCGATTGGGGAGATCTTACAGCTGAGGGGCAGAGAGAATATGGGAGGACTTTCCGGAGAATACAGAACAGAGAGGTGAAGAGAGCTTGCAAAGAGGCAGCACAGTAGCCGGGAGAGCTGACGTAGAAAAACTACTCGTCACAAAGAATCCAAAACTGACAGAACAGCCGAAACTACCGGGAACTGCTGAAACTGTCGAGAACTGTCGGAACAGTCGGGAGAGTTGACACAAAGGCAACGCAATAGCCAGGAGAGTTGACGCAGAGCCAACGCAAAAAGCAAAATCCATAATTGCCAGAATTGCCGGGAATTGTCGAAACTGCCGCAATAGTCGGGAGAGCTGATGCAAAGGGCAAAGAAGGTGACGCGGGGCTGGCACAGAGCCAGCGCAAAAATAACCGGAGTTAGCCAGTGTTGTGTCGGATCAGCCGAAATTCTGTAGGGTGAAGTGAGGTAAAACTCACTAAGATTTTCCACCAGTATTTTTCTTTGTAAAGGATTACTGGATGATCATCCTAGATTTGTATTCAAATATTTCTCCTACATAATAATAAACCCTCAAAACTGTTGCATCGGTTTTCCCGCATTGGGTTTTTCCGGGGACTATTGTATCCAAAAATAAGTGTGTCCTATGTATCTTGTTCTTTGCTCTAGTTTTTGTTTCATGAGATCAAATATTTAATTAGTGTAGGCTGCATAAGTAATTTCCTTCAGTATTCAGAAGAATAACTTGATAAATGTAATTTAAAAATCAAGTAGGTGAAGTAGATTCAGATTTGTAACAGTAGGGGTCCCTTTGAGTGTAGGAATTTTCACATCTTCATGTTTGGGACTTCTACATAGGGCACCAAACATCCATTGTTTTCATCCCTGAGTCAGCCATGTCATCACCAGAATGTGATCCATCAGTCCATATCTGGCCTTCCTTCATGCCATGTTTACTTGAGGATCTTTCATCCTACTACATGTGCATTCGTAGTGGAAGACATCCATAGACCTTCCCTTGGAAGCCCTGCAAATATTTGTTCAAAAATAAAGGAATGAACTTTAAAATCAGCATTACCTTTCTGATGGTCTTTCATCATGACATCTACAAGTTTGCATCAGCATCCTGCATACATATCGACACATCTCCCAAAGATATATGTTGTTAAGGGTCTCTTTCTTTTTCAGACTCCATTAGAGTCTTCATATCTCTCATGGAGATATCCTAGTCAAATCTTCTTGGTCTTCCAAATGTTGATTGCCTTTACCAAGGTTGCATATCTCATGATCTCTTCCTTTGTTTCTTCACACATTTCATTCCCAGGAGCTTCCAATCAGAGCTCCTCAATTGTAGTCAACCACCTCACACTTCATATGAGGCCATATTATGTTGATTTCATCTAGTGTGACCCATGCCTTTCGGCATCCTTTCATAGGAGGAGATTCATTTCCTTTGATCATGCTTCTCAAGATAGAGCAGTGATCCATGTTACCTGCAACCATAAAACATGACTTTATAATATTGAATACAAGCATACATACCTCATTTACCTTTAAGTCATCTAGGCTTCTTTCAGCAGCTTCCTTGATTGAAAAGAGCTTCAACCCCTTGATCTGCTTCATCTCTTATGCCATCATAACATCATCCCATGAATTCCATATGTTGGAGTTCCTGATGAAACACTTGCTTCCTCTCTAGATTGGTGAACCTTCCAATGAAGATTCCATCAGAGAATCTTGAGGATCTTGCATATCCCTATGCAACAGATGTTACCTTTTGACTGATGTATGAAAAGCGTATTCCTGGATGACTTCTTCCTTTTTCCCATAAGAGTTACTTGAGCTTTCAATGAGGTTCCCAAGAGCTATATCCTTCATATTTGACTACCATAGATTTTGTTCCAGACATCCTTCATGTTTCCTAGGATGATGTCACGAGCTCTTACTTCTAATGCTTTTCCTCTTCCTAGGATTTCTTCTTTTCAGCTTCCTCCACTTCTTCAGTGAAATGGGCTTCTTCTCTATCTTTCTTGTTATTTCCCTTCTTAAGCTCAGGACAGTCTTTCTTGTAATGCACATAGCATTGAATCTTAGCTATGTTCTTTCCTTTCCGAGGACAAAATTAAACTTCTCCTTCCTTCTGGCAAATGTTTGAACACCCTATTGCCCTCGACTTGTCTTCTCCTATCTTGCATAGAAACCACAAGTTGTTGAATGAAATAGCTTTCTTTACCTTGTTCTCAGTTAGTGTATTTAGAACAAAGGAGATCATTTCCATATCTGAAATCATCTCTCCCAGATCTTGTAGTTGAGATCTTATGAAGATAATCCTTTATCCTTTGATACCTTCAACAGCTCTAAGTAATATGACCTTCTTTATCGTATCTTCAGATAATAGTTTACTGTTTTACCAACTTATCATATATCTCTTTTGATGTCTCCAATCGTGCTCTATAGGGAATGAGGGTACCTTTGACTGATTTCATGAGAATCCCTTGAGCCCTTTGATCCCTTTCAATGTATTCAGATAATGCTTGAGCTTCGAAGGGATTGGAGGCTTTTCCATAGATATGATCAATGACTTCACTTTCTTCGAGGACTATGTCTATCCTCCTTTTCCATGCAAGGAAGTTCAATGACCCAGCCAACTTATAGATCTCCTTGCAAAATGAAGTCATTTTACTAGATTAGATTATAGAATAAAAGATACTTACTTGACAAGTGAAGAAGAAATCTTCAACTTGATCCCTTTGATGGTGGTTGACGAAGATGTATTAGTGCCCTTTTGCATGATCTTCTTCCAAATGAAATCCCTTCTTCAATAAAAAGGAGATTGCCCCTTTTATGTTGACAACGCTTTTTGATCTAGCTCCCTTTGTTGATGGTGATTGATGAGGATGTCTTGATGCTTCCTCGAATGATCTTCTTTAAGGATGAGGGAAGGGTGCTTGCTTCAATGAGAGGGAACTTGCCTTATAGGCTATAGCCTTTTGAAGATGATGATAATGCCTTTAGCCTTCTTTGGATAACTAACCTTCAAGATACTTCAACTTCTTCGGTGGTGAATGAGTGCAGATCCAGAAATGCTTCTAGGGTTTCAACTTTTTCCAAGATGATATGATCTTTGTCCTTGAAGTGCTTCTCTTGGATGTCTATACTTTGGGCTACCTTGCTTTGTAGATCTCTTCAACTTGATGAGGGTCTTTGTGGTCTTTTTGATGATGACTAGACGATCAAAAAGTTTTGTTGGTGTAGACTTCTTCTTTGATGTAGATCTCAGCTTCACTTTGATATCCTATGACTTGCTTTGATGCTTTTCTTGAAACTCGGTCCTTGAGTGTCTCTTTGATAAGATGCCCTTCCTTAACTGTCACCTTATCTCTGAAACCATGTTGAGAAATCTAGGGCATCGATACTTAGGTGATTTCTCTTCTATTAGTAACTTCTTGTGAGTTTTTTCTACTTCTTTAGATTAGGATCTTCTTTACTTAAGTTATTAGTGTTCTTCTTCATCAAACAGCTACCAATGCATGAACATAAATAGACAAGAGATACAGAATGTAGGCTATAAGCCAGGGCCAAAACCTCTCACTCTTTGAGAGGAAAACCAACACTAATTCTTCTTATAGAGATTCCAATTGACGAATACCAAGACCAAGACCCTTGACCTATTTGCCACTCCAAGACCAAGACACAAGTTCTCTAGACAGTCAACCTTCTTCTTGACTCCTCTTCCACTTCGACCTTCTTAGCTCCAAGACAGAATTAACACGAACTGAGATGGCACAGAAACACATCACTGTAATGTCACCGAACTGTGATTACTTAGCAGCATCGAAGCCAAGATAGCACCGAATCTCTGTGATATATAACTGAACTGTAGTTTCTTCATAGCACCGAATCTGTGGTCTCCATTATAGCACTGACCTGTGGCTTCTTCATAGCACTGAGACTCTCTCACAGAAATCTGAACTTCATGACTGTAATGATATCCGAACTCCTTGATTGTAATAATATCTAAGGTCCTTGACTGTAATGACATCCGAACTAGTCACTGTAATTATCCACCCGAATTTCAGAGAGATATCCGAACTTGTCTTCTGTGGAAATGAGAAGACCCTTCCCACATATATATAGTGGTTTGTCTATATAAATAAGCTGACATGTGTATATGAATAGGTGTGTCTCCATAAGGTGAGGCCGACATGAGTTCTTCACTTCATCTAAAGGCCGACTTGAAGAGGAGAACTTGTGCTTGTCTTTGGACGGCTACTAGACCATTCTATTGACTCGTATACATTTGTAACATGCCCAAGAAGGATTCTTCATACATGACATTGACTTTAATGACAAATCCTAAAGGCTCTCAATGGGAGCCATCTAAAAATAATATATCTTGCTCATGAAACCCATGAAGCAAGTATTACAATAATAATTTTATTTTTCTTCTTTTCATCATTTACAAAAATCACAATTACATGTCATTATGAAGACCAAACCTAGTTACACTTTTCAACATAAAATAGCTATCCACAGTCCAGCGAAATCAATTTAAAGAAGAAGCAGAAATGAGGAAATGAAAAACAGTCCAGCAAGGTTCGAACGAGCTTCGAGCTGGATAGGGCACAGCAAAATGAAAGAGTCTATGTAATGTGGCAGGAATGGGAAGTCTGTGTGCGTCATGGCAGGAATGGACAATTATGTCCATGGCCCGATTATTATTTACTTAAACCAGAAAACAATGAAACCTTAAATCTTGAACCCATAGAAAAATTCATATTTAAAGTCAGGCTGAGGCTTCAATTGAAGCTGATTCGAATTTGTTTAGGTTCGGCTTTGAGAATTGTCCTTAAGGTTCAGCGAATCTGAACGAATTTCAATTTTTTTTGAGGTTCACCGAATTTTGAACCTCAAGGTTTGAATTTGGAAAACCCTGTGACATAGTCTACAATTAAGGTCCCAGGCATGTCAGGTTAATAAGGTACCAAATCCTGATTGCTACTCACTTATTCCTTGTCTTTGACCTGATAAATACTCACTAACAGTAGGTAGGCAGAAGTAATATGTCTTGGAATGGCAAATGGCAAAAGCATTCCCCTAAGACATCCCATAGGTGACGAAAAATACTCTTCAAAGCACAAAAGAAAATTGAAGGTTTAACACAAGATCAGGGATACACTAAGAAAAACTCATGCAACTCACCACCAAGGTGCGCGATCAGCAATGGAAAGGCAGGTAAAAGGGCTCTTGTTTGTTCCGAGTCACCTGTTGCGATATTTGTGAGGCACCAAGCTGCCTCTAATAACTGCACCACAATAAATAATCAACATATGTTCCAAATTCTTTCATCATGTTTATCCATGAACTAATTCCAAATTTCCCAATCAATCAACCAATAAAGGAAATTGTAAATGTTGAAATGTATCTCAATCCCTGACCTGCTCATCTGAGGAGCCAAACGAAATGCATTGAACCAGTACAGGGACAACACCAGCATGTACAGCAGCATCCACTGGAGGTACTACAGTCTGTGAAAGCAGCCTTCTCAAGCTCCGGAGGACTTCCATCTTCTTCTTGAACGAACCCTTGCCTCTGTGTCAAAGAACAGACGAATAAAGACATCAAAACAAAATTTACAAACAGAAACACTAGAATATATGATTGTGAAACAAAAATTAAATGCACACTTGCAACCAGTAAAAAATGGATGGCATGTGAAACATAAATCAAATGCACAATCGCAACCAGTAAAAAATGAATGGTAAAATATGATCAGAATCTATGAGACCAACCCTATATCTCTCCAATGCGAAATCTGATTATCTAAAATGCACTTCATACTGATGTTTGATATCATGTCTTTGTTTTATATTCACGACAGTGGACCCGAGGATCCGTACGATATAATGCAAGTCCACCTGTTTGCATGTGTGATGTGCTGCAATTCTGAGTATCTGTCAGCCTACTCTCATATTAATTGAGACACAGTTATGATTTCTTCTCTGAGCAATCTGAACCATAGCATCTCTCTGACCTCGAGGGAACTTATTGTTCATAATAAAGTCATGTGTTAGAAAGTTAAGGAATTTAATGGAATAAAGGATTTTGAAAAGGGTGGGTTTTTTTACAGAGGCAGATTTGTGTAGAAGGATGAGTTTTAGGGGAAATGATGCAATTTCACTAAAGTTCTGATATCACTGTTACAGACCAGTCTCCATGTTGCCACAAGAGAAAAACCCAAACAATGAAAAGAAGTTAGCATGCAAAGCAACCTACTCAAACTCTATGGGGAAAAGCAACAGTGATCAATCCTATAAGGTTACAACTACATACCTTGAATAAGGTGTTAGAATATGGCCATCAACATCCCTCCCATATGGTCAAAACTCATATGATCAGTGCCAGCATTGCTGTCCATTGCCTTCTCTCCTGCCAGCGAAACTCACATGATTAAACTCACCAATCTGTTGCTGCACCAACTTACCATGTCTAGGTCACTTATTTGGTACAATGGATGGACAGTTGCCATTGCCAGCTCATCTCAGTAATGAATGTTAAATTTCCTTGAAACACTGCAACTACTTAGATGAATTACTGAAAACTGAAACCAGATTTGCTTTCACCAAGATACAGAGTCCCTTAATAATTTATAAGCAGAGGAAAATAATCAAGAGATAAAAACACATGCACACAAATTGACACGCTTGTTTACCCACAAAACCCAAAATGGAAAACCTATTTTCTTTGTTGTGGTATCTTATTGATTGTTCTTTGAGTGAATGATCTATTACAAAGCAATCTGTCTCTGAGAAAGTGTTTTGCTTCTTCTCACAAATCTCAGTTGATACAATTAATCTCGGCTTGCCTTGATCACTCCTTGATCTCAGCACTCTAGCATGCAACTGTTCCTCTGTGAGTTAACTGAGAGTCCAACTGATTCTCTCTCCAATCAACACTTGGAGTCTTAACTCGTTCTCCCTTCAATCAAGACTGAAGACTAACTCACACCAGCTGAATTTGTAACTGCCACCTCGCGTTCTGTAGTCAAACTGATGAAGACTCCACTTAACTGAAGCTCCAACTCTATGCATGCCATCTTGATGATTATTCCTAAACTGGAAATAAACTCATCCTAACTGAAGTCTAACTCATGATCTTGCACTCATACTGAGAGAGACAAATCAAGGTCTTCACTGGCTAAGGCACAAGCCAAAAGACCTTTACTCGCAACATTTGGAAGAACCTCCTCCACCTAGATCTGTCTCCAACACCACCACGTTATCCACTGTTGTAGTTTCTCCCTCTAAACTAGAGGACTTCCCTACTTCCTACTGTGGAACCTGATCAGAAGACTTGTTCCTTCCAACCATGCTCCTAGGATCCTAATCTTGGGCATCTAACAATGTCATATCATACAAGTTGAGGCTCTTAGTAGTACCTGAAGAATCACTCTTCCTTGCCACCTGCTCCCCCTTAGCAACTGACATTGTTCCTGTATCCAAGACGCTAGCCTTGTACTTCTTCACACTTCCCTCTACTCCATGCTTCACTTTGCACACTACATCTGAGCCTGCTACTGATTTTCCCTCTGGTCGTGGCACAATCTCCCAAAAAATCGTTCTTCATGATGCAAGAAGCTTCCTCCACCATGGCATCCTGCCAAACCTGTTGAGACGTTTCCTCCTCAAAACTAGAAGGCTTTGAATCTATCAACTCAGTCATCAATGCCATATACTTGGTGTATCTATGTGGTTTTTTGCTCTGTCTAAATGTGGTATTGAGAGGTCCAACTCTTTCTTGATCCTCCCTAAACAACTCGTCTTCCCACGTGGCTCAAACTCTCCCTGTACTGGGAGTCACTAAATGAGTGGTTGCCTCCGCTCATCTTCGTCTCTCCTCCTGAGCGGTCCTCTTGCCACCTAGCTGAGACTCAATCTGTGAAACGGGCTAAGCCTCCTTCTTGGGAGCGTGAAGCTCCTCCTCAGGTACTCCAACATGCTCTCACTCTAAGGACTCCCTCAAAGCTCTACTTTCCTCAAACCTCACGTCTTTACTCTGTGCATTTCCTACCTTGTTACTCAAGGGTGCGCCTATCTCAACCTGTAGCCTATACAGATTCTTCATCCTCACACCTACCTGTTTCATACATCCAGAAGCTAAGCGCTTGAGGTATGTGTTACCTCTGTTGAAGATGACATCATAACCCTTATCCTCTAGGGTAGCCATTGAAACAAGATTCTTCTTCGAGCTTGGAACATAGAGGACATCTTTGAGATGGAGAGAGCTAGCTAACTCCTAGATCTATGTGAAACTACATGTCCTTCTCCTCCAGCTTGCTGAAATTCTCCTTGTTTCCGGTCATATGGAAGGATGCTCCTGAATTAATATACCATACATTGTTGCTTGCTAAGCTTGCCATGAAATCTATCAATGAGAAATCTTTCTCGAACTGAGAAGAAAACACATCTACCTCAGTTGATGCAGCCACATGATCCTTACTGGACTCCTAATTAGGACACTTAGTGGCATAGTGCCCGAACTCATGGCAATGGAAGCACATGATCTTTCTCAGATCTTTCTTCTTCTTCTCGTTGTTCTGACTGGACTCGACCTCTCCTTGGCCCTTCTTGCCCTTAGCGTTGCTATCTTTGCCTGTCAGGGCAAAGTTATCCTTGTCCTTTGTCGTAGTTGATCTACCAGCTCCTGTTCTCCTCCAGATTTCTTCTTGGAAGCAATCTGACCACAGCCTTACCCAGCTGGTAAGATTCTCTCTGCCATTGACTATATCCTGAAAATTCTCCTAAGACTTATGAAGTTCCAGCAATGCAAGACTCACAAGGTTATTATTTGCTACAGTATCGCCCACTCCAGCTAGCTCATCCCGAACATGAGTGAACTTCGAAAGATACGTAATGATGGGCTCTCCTTTGCTCATTTGGATACTTCTTAGCTTCTCCTTCAAGGCAAGATTCCTGACATCACTGGAACCCTAATACAAATCTCAGATGGCTTTCCACATCTCATATGTTGTATTCTTCCCATGGAGATGAGGGATAATATGATTGTTGAACCCCTCAAGAATGATTATCCTCGCCTTGGTGTCATTCTTGTTATGTTGGATCAATTGTTGGGCATCTTGAGGTGGATTTATTTGATTCACCACAATTTCTAGCACCCCATAATCTTCCAACACCACTAAGATTTGCTCCTTCCATGAGCAGAAGTTTGAGGCTCCCTCTAAACTATGATATGTCTTTGTCCTTGGAATGCCATACTGCTATCCAAAGAATGGTCTTCAAAACTCTAGCGCAAACCTTCTGCCTGATATCCACTCTTCACTGACTGATCAATTTGGTGTTGGTCTTTATGCTGATCTCTGCTCTGATACCATGTTAAATTTCCTTGAAACTATGCAACTAAATAGATGAATTACTAGAAACAAGGCGGCAATTGAAAACTAAAACCAAATTTACTTTCACAAAGATATAAAGTTTCTTAACAATTTATAAGCAACGGAAAATAATCGAAAGATAAAAACATATGCACACAAATTGACATGCTTATTTACATAGGTAACCCAAACGGGAAAACTTGTTTTCTTTGTTGTGGTATTTCATTGTTTTTTCTATGAGTAATTGATCTATTACAAAGTAATTTGTCTCTGAGAAATCATTTTGTTTCTTCTCACAAATCTCAGTTCATACAATTGATCTCGGCTTGCCTTGATCACTGCTTGATCTCAGCCCTCTAGCACGCAATTGTTCATCTACTGAATAGTCTTGACTTGCCCTGCAAATCCCCGCATCTTGCTCCTTGATCTTTGAAGTAACAGACTTCAATGGCAACAGAAATATATATATAAATATCTTTATTAATAAAATGAATACTGAATTGATGATTACATTCTTAGAGAGAGGCCCAGTTATATACTACCATAGGTGTCTCATGGTGAAAGGGCATGATCTTTGGTCATGCCCTTTTGCCTAAATACTACAGCTAATCTAATTTTACATAATCCTAACTAATTTTTACATAACATTGCCTTCCTCTCGAAAGAATGCTTTGTCCTCAAAGCATACGTAACGACGGATGTTGTTGACAAAATGATTCATTCTCCCAAGAAGCTTCTTCTTTGGGTAAGTCCTTCCACTTGATAAGATATTCCTTGATAGTACGATATCGAAGCTTTCTTTCTCTAGTAGACAAAACACCTTCTGGTTCTAGAATGACTCTTCCCTCATCATCTAGGGATGGAAGCATTGTTTGCACTGTTTGATTGTTACCTAGTGCCCTTTTAAGGCAAGATACGTGGAAGACGTTGTGAACACGACTTGTCTCTGGAAGGCTTAAACCATACGCAACTTGGCTAATCTTTTTGTTGATCTGATAAGGTCCATAAAACCTTGGTGCCAATTTGTTTTTTCCTTTCTGTTTTACGAATAATTATTTGTATGGTTGGAGCTTGACAAACACCCATTCTCCGACTTCAAAATCTCTTTCGGTTCTATTACGATCTGCTTGTTGCTTCATACGATTCCTTGCATTATTCAAGTTTTCTTTTAATATTTGGAAGATTTTTTGGGTTTCTTCTAGTTGATCTTTAACAGCAGGTAGATTTGTCTGGACAATAGCTAGATCCTTCCATTTCGGGGGTTCATACCCATATAAAGCTTGAAATGTCATCATTTTTGCTAACGTATGATAAGTGGAATTATACCACCACTTAGCAAGATGTAACCATTGAGCCCACTTATTTTGTTTTTCTGTAGTGTAGCAACATAGGTAGGCCTCCAAACATTTATTGACAACATCTGTTTGGCCATCTGTCCGAGGATGATAAGCGGAACTCATATTTAGGTAGGTTCCTATATGATTGAACAATTCCTTCCAGAAATTACCTTTGAACTTGGCATCTCTATCACTCACAATGACTTTCGGAAAATCGTGTAACTAATATATATTTTTGCAAAATATTTCAGTGATTTCTTTTGCTCAATATGATTTCTTTATTGCCATAAAGTGAGCATATTTGGTGAGTCTATCGACTACTACGAAAATCTTGTCCTTGCCTTTAGATACTGGTAATCCTTCGATAAAGTCCATCGAGATTTCTTCCCATTTCTGATTTGGAATGTTTAAAGGGTGAAGTAATCCTGGTGTCGTAATATTTTCACTTTTATTCCGTTGACATGTGTCACATTCTGCGACATACTTCTGAATATCGCGATTCATTCCCTTCCAAAAGAAGGATTGACATGCATTGTAGTAAGTCTTAAAGAATCCTACATGTCTAGCTGACGATGAGTCATGTGATTCCTTGAGTATCTTAAACTTAAACTTGGAACTTGTATTTAGATAGATTCTTCCCTTGTACCATAGGATATCATTCTTCCACTCAAATTTTGAGTTGTTGGGAAGGTTATTGATTATTGTCGTTATTTCCGGATCCTTGGCATACTCACTTCGAATTTCGTTAAGCCATTCAGGGACAACAACCGAAATTGCAAGTAGTGTTGGTTCTTCATCTTTCCTAGATAGGGCATTTGCTACTACATTGTCTTTACCTCTTTTATGTAGTATTTCCAAGTCGAAAGCGGCAATTTTTTCAATCCATTTTTGTTGTTCTTCGAAAAGTGTTTTTTGTTGAAGGAGATGCTGGAGACTGTTGTGGTCTGTTCGAATAGAAAACTTACAGCCCAAAAGATATTGCCTCCACTTAGCTAGTGCGTGCATGATAGCGAGCATTTCTTTGTTGTATGTGGATTTGAGGCGTTCTCTTTTGTTGAGCTTCCTACTTTCAAAAGCTATTGGATGTCCTTGTTGCATTAATACTGCACCTATACCGAATCCAGAAGCATCACACTCAATGATAAATGGTTTAGAAAAATCTGGTGTTGCTAATACGGGAGCATTAGACATAATTTCCTTTAATTTTTCAAAACACCTTCCTGCTTCCTCATCCCATAGAAACGAATTCTTCTTTGAAATATTTGTTAGAGGTGCAGTTATATGTGCATAGTTTTTAATAAATCTTCAGTAATATCCAGTCAAACCTCAGAACCCTCTTAGCTTGGATATATTAGCAGGTTTGGTCCATTCTTTTATAGCTTTGATTTTATTAGGGTCCACCTTTACGCCTTCATGGGATATAATGTGTCCAAGGTATTCTACTTCTTCCTTTCCGAAGGTGCATTTGGATTTTTTTGCGTAAAGTGGTGTTCTTTAAGTAGAGTAAGAACTTTGTCCAAATGTTGCAAGTGCTCCTTCCAAGTTTTACTGTAAATTAGAATATCGTCAAAGAATACTAATACAAACTTCCTAAGATGTGGACGAAATAATTCGTTCATGGTTGCTTGAAACGTTGCTGGAGCATTGGTTAATCCAAACGGCATTACTTTAAATTCATAATGACCTTCATGTGTTCGGAATGTCGTTTTCGGTATGTCCTCTAACCTGATTCTAATTTGATAGTAGCCTAATCTTAAGTCCAATTTTGAGAAATACTTTGCGCCATGCAGCTCATCCAACATTTCGTCGATAAAGGGGATTGGGAACTTGTTTTTTATTGTTATTTTGTTTAATCCTCTATAACCAATGCATAGCCTGAATGAACCATCTTTCTTCCTTACCAATACCACTGGAGCAGCGTAAGGACTTTTACTTTTCGAGATGATCCCACACTTTAAGAGGTCTTGGATTAATCTCTCAATTTTCGCTTTTTGGTGATGTGGATATTGATATGGCTTGATGTTGACAGGGTCTGATCCTGCCTTGACTTCTATTGTAGGCGGCATCTTCATAGGTAGGTCTTGAAATACTTTTTCATGCTTCCAAATTAGATCTTGTATCTTTGGTGACTCTTCACTGATCATATTTGTAGATAACATTTCTAATTGGTGACATTGTACTACATAAGCAGGTGCTCCTTTTCGAATCATCGTCATCATCTGAGATGATCATCATCTGAGATGATGATACAATTTGATTGTCTGGTGCTTGGAATCCGTGCAATTTGTATTTCTGACCTCCCCATTTGAATTTTATAAATTGTACTTGGTGGTTGGCGGCATAAGTACCTAAAGTTCGTAGCCATTGGATACCTAAGACTACATCTACTCCTCCTAACGGTACCGTGAAGAACGGAGACTCTAAACTGAAGTCTTGAATCTACAATTTAACCTTATGGCATTTCCCCACCTTTTCAATCTTCTTACCGTTAGCTACCATCACCTTCATGTTTGGTAAGGGAAATGAAAAAATATTGAGCCTCTTTGCCACGGTTGCATCTAAAAAATTGTGTGTGCTACCCGAGTCGATGAGAACCACTACGTTGTTCTTCTTTATGCGTCCTTTTAACTTTAAAGTCTGAGGTTGTGATATACCTGTCATAGCTGATAATGACACTTGCGGAATACTTTCGTCATCTAATTCTGGTGAGAATTTTGGGGCATCTTCTGTTTCTTCTATGTCAGAATCTTCACTATTTGAATCATTGGTTGCTTCACAATTATATAGGTTCTTTGGTTCTTTTCCTTCAGCACACCTATGTTTGGGGTCCCACTTCTCACCACAACGTTTGCATTTACCCTCTTTTATCTTTTGCGTTTCCACATTAGATTTTTCATCTTCATGACGATGTGGTGGAACATATCTTGTATTGTTTGCGTCCACATACTGGGGTATTCTTCCTCTTGAATATGTTTTTTCGGATTTTGACCAAAATATTTGTTCGAATTTCTTTTTGGTTGTTTTTGCTTTTCGTCTTGCTACTTCTATTGATGAGATGTCATGCATCTCAAGTTCTACTTAATGGGTTTTGAGTCCCGAGATGTATGATTGAATTAGACGAGATTCTGATAACCCAGGTACTCGTGTTGCTAAGGTCTCACATTCTTGAGTGTATTCGTCCACACTTCCTTTTTGTTGTAATTTGATGAGTTTTGAAAAGAATTCTTCTTCCTTTACACCGTGGAATCTTTTAAAGAATGCATCCTTAAATTTTCTCCAACTAATGAAGTGTGTTGTCTTTTTCCACCACATATACCAATTATATGCTTCCCCTTCCATTTTCTTGGATGCGTGCCTGAGCTTTTCGTCATCATCATTGATGTCATATATCTCAAAGTATTCTTATGCTTTATTTATCCATGCAACATTGTTTTCTTTGTTTCCATCGAATTTAGGCATCCGACTTTTGCCCTTCGCTGATATGTCGCTAATGGTTGAGCGAAAAAGGGGTGTTGATTGGTAAAGGTATCCCAGAGTTGCTTGTTTGTAAGAGTCACATTACTCACTTCTTGGTGGGATGTCGCTGATTTTTTTGGAGATTCAGCTTTTTCATGAGAGTCTGTTGACTTTGTTGAATCTGATGAGTTGTGCTCTTGATTCTCTTCATTTTCTTGTAGTAGTTGTTCGGGTGTACAATTCATCTTTTGACACAGAAGTTTCAGCGATGTTAAGGACTCTCTGAGATCTACCTCTGTTTGGACATGTTGATTTTCCATCTTTATTTCTATTCGATTTGTCGTATCCTGAAGATTTTTGATATTGTCAGCCTGCCCCTCAAGCTTGATCTGGAATTCATCTAATCTTTTATTGACCTCATCGTGGTTGTTATTTACCTTATTCTCTGTGTCAATCAATTTTTTCTGGAAATCAGCCATTGTCATTGACATTGAGCGAGTATGTGTGGGCGTGTATTTATCTGCCAGCTTAAATTTTTATTTTTTTCAATTAAAAAAATTAATTAATTAAATTGACATTATATATATAACTTATATTAGATTAAGTTATATAATTTATATAAACTTACATATATAAATTAATGTCATATATATAAATTAATAATATAAATATATACTATATATAATATATATTATATAATAATTAACTGGAACAGTCACATTGATTGATGGACTTTTTGATGGTTCAAGAACTTAGGGAATATTACCGCAGACGTGGTCAATGGCAATATATGATGGTAATTCGAACGGCAGTTAAATGGACATGGTGTAATGACAGGGAATGGTGGAAGCACGAACAACGCGCAAAAGGGACAGCGGAATTCGAAGAGCGGATGGACGGAGGCAGCAGCACGATGGCAGATAGGGTCGAGGGAACGAAGCAGAAGTTGATTGCGGGTAGGGTCGAAGAGAGTCGATTGGTGATTACACGTCACTCGAACAAGGAATAGAAGATCAGTGACAACAAGCAGAGAATGAGCGGGCAACGCAGAGAGTAGAACATGACTAGAGCGCAGGGGCAGTGTGGGGCGTGAGTGAATGCGGGGGACAAGGAATTGATGTAAAGTGAATCGGGAAAACGAGTGAGCCTAGTAAGATAGGCAAAGTGAGTTGTGCAGCTATCTGTCGAGAAAAAAACTGCTCTGATACCAGATGAAGTAATAGACTTCAATGGCAACAGAAATATATATATAAATATCTTTATTAATAAAATGAATATTGAATTGATGATTACATTTTTAGAGAGAGGCCTAGTTATATACAACCTTAGGTGCCTCCTGGTGAAAGGGCATGATCTTTGGTCATTCCCTTTTGCCTAAATACTACAGCTAATCTAATTTTACATAATCCTAACTAATTTTTACATAACAATCTTTGCGCATTGGAGCCCCTATTTCCTTGCGCACTAGGTCCGTATTTCCTAGTGCACAAGAGGCTCCTAAATTCTAGTGCACAACTGCTCCTATTTCCTAGCGCACAAATCCATATTTTCTTATGCATTTGAGGCTTCTATTCTCTTGCACACTTGTGACTTCCTATTTCTTAGGACACAAGCTCTCAATTCTACACAAATCTCCTAAATCCTTACGCACTTGTGATGTCCTATTTCCTAGGACACGAGCTCTAAAATCTGCAATCTCCACAATCAAAGATGATCTCACAAACTCGTGAACTGTTGTGTGATTCCCTGTGCCTTCGTCCTCCTCTTTATAGGCCCAATTCGAGCGTGCAAGGTGCCTAACTCAATTTAGAAGCTCGAGTTTTGATTGCGAGTTAACTAAGAGTCCAACTGATTCTCTCTCCTATCAAAACTTGGAGTCTCAACTCATTCTCCCTTCAATCAAGATTGAAGACTAACTCGCACTAATTGAACTTGTCACTGCCACCTCGTTCTATAGTCAAACTAATGAAGACTCCACTCAACTGAAGCTCCAACTCTACGCATGCCATCTTGATAATTATTCCTATAAACTGGAAATAACCTCATCCTAACTGAAGTCTAACTCATGAGCTCGCACTCATGCTAAGAGAAAGACAAATCGAGGACTTCACTGGCTAAGGCACAAGACAGAAAACCTTTACTCATTACATTTGCAGCAATGAATAGGCATCCAACAAATATTGTTGAGAGCTTACCATGGTGATGAATAGCTACCAGGAATTGTCATTGCAATCCTTCTTCATAATTAAGAAATATTATCTTGAGTTATCTGTGTGTGTTAGCTTTTCGAGACGAGCAACCATGAACATACGAGAAACAAATATACAAAGAATGTATCTTTTATTATGAATTCGTTACTAAATCTATTACATAAGCTTATTTTCAAAGTGATGAGTTATTTAATCACCTCCTCAACTAACTTATATTTAATGTTGGGTCCTTAACATTTATTGTGACCCTCTGAAAACATTTTATTGTGTTACCCCAAACAAAAAATCAGAAGGTCAAATTTTTACTGACAAGATGATGATTTACAAAATCTTGATTGCTAGTTACTCTTTTCCTCCAACCAATCTGGCACTCCCATGGGTGCTCCATCAGGTTGTTGTCGCCCTTATAAAGGTAGAATCCTGCCATGCCATTGAATTCCCTTAACAGTCATCCATATCAAGCAATCCCTTTATTGTTCCCACTGTCTAGAGACCCACCTACACATACACAATCATTCAAGACAAGAAATCATTATCAGCTTTGTCACATCAGTGTCATCATCCTCGTTCTGGGAGTAGTATTATCAATGACAATAGTATTCCTCTCTTTTCTTTAATCTCTACTTTGAGAAGATCAAATGCTCTCATTTTACAATTCCAGGCTATCCAGCCTCGTTTTCCACAGTAAGTGAAGTGTCCCTCTTCCTCTTTGTTGCTAACTTTGACTTCACGTGTTTTCTTGCTTTGCTTCACTTTGCTTATAACAAGAATGGAATTTTCTGGAGTTATTATCCTCGCCACTCAATTGCTTTTCTTCTCCAATAAGGGTTGATATCATTGTTTCTGAGGACTGTGAAGGCAACTTAGTGAATATGAATGTCACATTTGGGGGTAAATTGTTTAAGTATATCGCTTTGGGGTTTTCTTCTTCAACATTTACAGCTACCCCTTCTTAGTCAATTTTCTTTCACTTTCAGTTATACCTTGTATCTCTTTATCTTTTACATTTCAGCGGTAGCCTTGGCACTCCCACATTTTGTATTTGACTTGCCGTGTTTTCTAGTCCCATTGACCTACCCTATTGGTCACATGTGGACAATAATAAAATTATCTTAACCTATCTTATCTATGCTAATATTTTCATTAGGGACCTCAACTCATTATGTTATTTGACATAGCTACTCCACTAGCAATTCAACCTAAAAATCCGTTGTTTCAAAGAAACTTTAGCATTCTATTTTTTTAATCCAAAAGGTCCATTCAAGTTTCAACTCATCCCAAAGTTCTTTTGATACTTTAATAAGTAAAGATGGTGCAACTCAGAGTCAATTATACCAAACGCAATGGTGGATTTGGCTTTGCCGTCCCTATTCTTTCATGCTATGATTTTATCTTGTTCTGTAGGTTTTGACCCTGTCCCACTAACTATTCCAAAAATATTTTTATCCATTATAAGCAATTGAGTTTTGACCTTCCAGTTATGGAAATTATAACATAGCTTTTTAAAGAGGGGCTTCCATTTCAATTAAAAAAATATCCTCCAGGTTGTCTGCTCAACCTCTTAAAATTTAAGTAACTTAAAACTTACTGTCTATAACTGCAGACTTCTTTGAATGTTGACTGTGAATCATAGAAATCTCTCAAAATACAATCTGCAATGCCTGGAAATTCTGGGTCTGCGTCTACCTGATTCTGCTATAAAAGCATCTGCTTCTAATTAACATCATCATCACTGTTGCAGGACAATTTCACAAATAGCACATATGCCTTAAATTTTCGACCTGCTGAATATCATTTATATATACTGAATTGAAACATTCTCACAATGAGGAAATTTAAGTCACTAATTGGGTTCTACATATATTATATTCTCACTGGCTAGTATTATAATTTGTTTTCATTTGGTGGCAAATTGATTGATTCTGGAAGAATGTTAGAGTCGTTTATGTTATTGCCTTTTTATGCTCTTCAAGCAAAACCACTGACATGGAATAATTATTTGCCTCTAAATGGAATGTTACCACTCTTCTACAGAGAATAAATATGCTTGTTGATATGCCACTGCCTATTGTTGGATCAAACTGTATAATGCCGCTGTTGGTTCAGTTGGCACTTTAATAATATTCTGCATATGGATATGTCATAGCTTTGGGCTTTTTGTAGTCTTTTCATATTCCAAGCCACTAATTCATTCTCCACAGTTATCAATGTTGGATGCAAAATACTGCCATCCTCTGCCTCTTTATTTAATAGTTTGTCTTTTAATTTTTATTAACTTTGCCTCAAAAGGAGATCTACTGTTCACATTGCTAAACCATATGGTTTTTGTTTGTCTTCTCCATTGGGTCAACAGGTCTGAGTCTTAAACCAGTTTTCATCTGCTCCTCCATCATGTGGAGTGTATCAAATTTCAATAGCACATGATGTCTTTCTTTGAAATAAGATTTATATATTATAAGGTTGGGAACACATTTTTTGCCCTTTTGCGAAAAAAATAAACTTATCGAATAACTTGCCTTTTCATTCGAGAATGCTCTCCTTTCCTCAAGCCTTCCTAATTTCTCATACTTAGCCCCGCATGAACCCTTGATCACATCCTGAGCATGTGCATGTCTCTGACACAACAGCTGGTTGTTAGAGGCACATGACCATAAACATGAGACAGAGACACACAACCATAAACATGAGACAAAAAAAATATACGAAGAACACAGGTTTTTTAATGGAATTCCCAAAGACATCGCTATAATCGTTGGTTGTTGGAGACACGCTACCATAAACATGAGACACAAGAAATATAGGAAGTATATATAGGTTATTAATGGAGTTCCTGGATACATCACTATGATTGTTGGTTGATAGATAAGACAATCTTATTAATGTCCAACAAGATGATCACAAATAGGTCAAAGGGACTGCTAAGTACGATAGTCTGGAATACAAAGTAGAAGCACAAAGTCTGCTGTTATAAAATGTATATATAGCAGCAAGGTAAAAGCAGATCTAAACTATGCTATACTAGATAAGATGTACTCTAGTACAATGAAATGGGAGAGCAGATCCATGATGCAGAAACATGAAAATACCGTAGAGAACCCAAGAATAACTCCTCCAGTAAGGGGGTTGAGATAATGTCTTAGGTGAGGTGAGCTACTCAACCACCCCTGATGCTCCCACTCCTAACATTTGAGGTGAAAGTGAACAAAGTAATATAGAAGACTGGTCAAAAGATCTGCGAGAGCTAGAAAATCAGGTCTGCACTATCTCCCACAGCCCCATTGAGGTAGCCCCAAGCCAAGTTATGGAAGAAGCCACCTATCTACCTGTGTTGCCAACTGTCCCAGGATCTAAAACCACCTTCGTAAGGTCCTCACTGTCTGCAACCGAATAATCTCCCTGGTTGTCACGGATCTAATTAGTAATGCCTAATAAAGTGCTACTACCTGTCTACCTCCCAGTGCCTTGTCTAATGTGAGGCACCAAAAAGAATGAAGCGATCGGCCTAAAAGTGTTCAACGTAGACAAGAGTGGTCAGATAGAGTGAGATCTAAGGCCGATGGCCTCCCACATGTATACAGCTAGACATCTTTGGTACAGGAACCAAAAGAAGATGGAAAAAGAGTTCCAAGACTCCCCAAAACAATAGTGAAACTGCCCTCTAATCTCATAATATATGGCACACTTGAAGTTAAAGGGTTCCTCAATCTAGATCTCTTGAAGACAGCAAATTTAGCATATCTTGGCACCCATGTGATCTGATGATATGTCTAGATGAGATGCCTATGACAGCCCATTCAAAATTGCCAGCGCAGAATTCTAAGAGCATGAATCCAGCATCTAAGTGTATAAGGGGGCCAACCAATAAGGCCATCTCTTAGCGCCATGAAGTGCTCTGCATAAAAGGACATCTTGGGGCTTAACCCACCAAGAGGATCTACCCAGTTCACCTCGATATATAGTCTAAAGATGTTCTCTCTAATAATCTTATTCGACTCCTGCTTAATCGATAAGAGTTGGTTGAGGGAATTAACAAAATATTTTAAAGGGGCATAACCCATCAAGATCCCAACTAAGTACACAAGTGACATCTGCAAACCAACTGTGAGCCTGGCCAAAAGTGCAAGAAATGTCTACGGCCTCCAAAGGGAAATAAGAAAAGTAAGGATAGCAAGCTCTATCACTGGATGAGTCAGCATAGCACCAAACCTGATGCAAGAGGGAGACCAAACCAAAAATAGTTTTAATCTTGAAGAGTTACAAACTATGCTTAAACAATGGCCTATGGAGCTATTGTTAATTTTAGCAATCAATGGTATGTTCTATGCTTGAGTGCAATTTACTTCAAATTTCTTATTAGCCCAATATCAGTTTCCAGATTAGCAATCACATCAACATGATAGTAAAGTGCAGATAGAACATAAACATAAATCGCAGAAGACAAGCCAAGACAAGAGTACACAAGATGTGGCACCAGCCAGGGACAAACCCCAATGTGGGGAAACCCTTTGATCAATTCTTCTTATATTCTTCAATAATTCAGCAGAGAGAGAAATAGTCAAAGCTAGTCAAATCTGTAACTTTATGACAGAAGCAACAAAACCCTGACCAGCAAAGTCAAAGCTAGTCAAAGAGCTCACAAATGACCTCAAGCCAACCTTGGTCAACTCGGCCTCCAACAGCAAGTATATGCAGCCCAAAACAGTCCTCTTTCAACGGTCAAACAGTAGTCAACAAAAGTCAAAGACTGCGGTCAGCCCTAACTAATCAATGCTGGTCAATGCTATGCCAAAACAGAAATCTGCAGTCAAGATCTGGTCAACGCATCACCCTGCAGCTCAGTCAATGGTCAACGGTCCTGCAGCTCGGTCAAACTTCAGTCAACACAGTCAACGCTTGCCCTAACAGAAAATCCGTGCTCTTCTTCACACGTGTGAGAGATCAGCTGCTCCTACGCTTGCCCAATCAGATTAGGAGAGAGAAAATGATGTGTTGAGTCATGGCGAAATGAAACACAATGTCTCCTTTTATATGCAATGTTGAGACTAAGTTGGGGGCAAAACTGACTGTTTTGCTTGCTGGCCGACCTTGACAAATTGTCAAGAATACAAATAAATTCATATCTCCATGAATACATGTCGGAATCAGATGATCGTTAGATCAATCCTACATCTCTCGACGAGAGGAATCCAAGAAAAATATCAGCTGCTATAAATAAAATGACCCACATGGAGTTTGGCCCTAGTTGCCAATTTTAACACTCCCTCTCAACTAGAGAGAACTCCATCTGCTAATCCATCTGTCTATCGGTACTATCTCTGCCATCAAATGCCCTGTCCTGCACTGCTCGACTCTGCTCTACTCTGCTATGCTCTGCTCTGCTCTGTTGAACTATGAAGAAGAAGAAGTGATCGAGAATGTATCATACCATCCTCTACCAACCCGAAGTCAGTCCCAAAAGAGAGTGTCTAATAACACTCTTACTAATCCGAAATCAGTTCCAAAAGAGAGTGAGTTATATCACTCTTACTGACCCGAAGTTAGTTCCAAATAAGGAGTGTCTCAAACCACTCATACTGACCCGAAGTTAGTTTCACTGATCCTAGATCAATATCATCCTAGCATAGGGAGTACGGTAGATACACAATGCGTCAATCAGTGTACTATGGTCCCTATCCTCATTTCCCTACTCATTGGCCAGATGAGAGGTACTTCCCATTAGTCCCAAACTGCATGGGTGGGATGTCTCAGGCTACTCTCAGCAGGAGAAGGATGAACCACTCATCCTGCCTACATGTCGCCACGGGTTATCACAAGGGAAGGTTGAATCATTCACCTTGTACATAGGACACCATTAGGAGAGGGTGGGTCACCCTATGGTTGCTTGTCACTCCAAGAAGTACCCCAAGCCCCCCGGAGCTCCCAAAGCTCAATGTATGCATCATACAGGATCCTCATAAGCGGGTCTCTCAATGAGTCGTTCTCAGAAAGTCAAGAATTTGACCCTTCCCAGGGGCTTCGTCAGAATGTCGACAACCTGCTCATCAGTGCCAATATGATGGAACCTTATTGCTCCTCGTTGTACCATATCCCGAATAAAGTGGTACCTAATATCAATTTGCTTGGAGCGATCATGAAATACGGGATTCTCTGATAAACGAATCCCACTCTGGTTGTCACAGAGGATCACGGTAGTATCCAGTGTATGGCCAAACAGCTCACTAAAGAGCTTTCGCAACCAAACAGCTTCACAAGAGGCCATACTTGCAACAATGTACTCAGCCTCAGCGGTGCTCAAAGCCATCGACTTTTGCTTCCTACTCATCCAGGAAATCGAAGCAGAACCCAAAGAGAAACAGCACCCAGAAGTGCTCTTTCGGTCCACCACACTGCCTGCCCAATCAGCATCGAAATAACCCTATAGCCTCACATCTCCGGCAGTGTATCTCAACCCATGAGTGATTGTGCCCCAAAGATATCTCAGGAGATTCTTGGTACCAATCCAATGTGAGTGATGAGGCTCAACCATATATTGGCTCAATGTGTTGACTGCAAAACATATATCCGGACGAATGTTCAGCAAGAACATCAGTGCTCCTATGAGTTGACGATACTCAGAGGCATTCCCCAATTCAAGTCCAGTAGCACTACCGCATAACTTCTTGAAGTTAAGCTCCATCGGGGTAGTCACGGGTTTGTAGTCCACCATCCCAAATCTCTCCAATATCTTCACCACGTATTTTCCTTGAGATAGAAAATTTCGCCTGGCTTTTGTCAGACCTCCAACCCTAGGAAGTAGTGCATCAGTACTAGGTCCTTCATCTCAAATTCGGAAGCCAACTCCCTCTTACATTTGTGAATGAGAGGGTCTGCACTAGTCAGAAAGAGGTCATCAACATACAGCACCAGTATGAGAGGCTTGTCATCCTCAACCTTGAAGTAAAGGTTTGGATCGGCTTCACTCCTAGTGAATCCCAGCTTCATCAAGTAGCTATCGATCCTCTCATACCAAGATCAGGGTGCTTGCTTCAACCCATAGAGAGCTTTCTTCAACCTGCATACGTGGGATTCCCGATTATGAATCTCAAACCCTTCCAGTTGTTCCACATAGACTTCTTCTTTGATTGAACCATGTAAGAAAGTAGTCTTCACATCCATCTAATGTAGGTTCCATCCTTGCAAAGCAGCAAGGGCAATGATGGAGCGAATGGTGTTATATCGTGCAACAGGGGAAAATATCTCGTCATAGTCTACCCCTTCCTTTTGAGAGAAGCCTCGAGCAACAAAGCGAGCCTTGTACTTTTCTGCACTCTCGTCAGCTCCATGATTGATTTTTTAAAGCCACTTCAAGGTGACAACTGTTTTGTCTTGGGGTCTAGGGACCACATCCCATACATCATTCTTCATGATGGACTCATATTCCTCATTCATAGCATCCTTCCATACTTAATGCTTCACGGCTTCTTCGAATGATGAAGGCTCATTTTGAATGATGGTGCTCATGATAGTCAAGTATCCGTGATACCTGGTCCGCTTCTTACTTTCACGGAAAGTCCCTCTGGGTGCAATATGTCTCTTAGCATCTTCAAGTGTCCCCCTAAACCATGAGGGCCTCTTCCTAGAAGAGGAAGGCTCTTGCGGAGGGGGATCAATAGGATCCATAGGTTCTTCCAAATTGGGCATCATCTCATCTTCCTTTTCATCCAGCTTCCTGGTGACAGCTTCTTTATCTTTCCTTCGAATAGGAAGATTGTCAACCTTGCTAAAAGCCATATCTACGTCAAAGGTGACATCATGACTTATCTCCACTTCCCGTTGATCAGTCACATAGATTCTATAGCCGTAAGAATTTTCGCTATAGCCCACAAAGATTCCCTTCTTTCCAAATGCACCCAATTTGCTTCTTTTCTTTTTCGGCACATGAAAATATATGGGACTTCCAAAAATTCTAAAATGAGAGACATCGGGTTTCTCACTGGTGAACATTTCTTCAGGGGTCTTGGAATCCAATGCTTGATGAGGGCATCAGTTTTGAACATATACGGTAGTGTTTGCAGCTTCGGCCCATAGAAACTTTGGAAGCCTTTGATCATGGAGCATGGCACGAACAGCATCCACAATCATACGATTCTTCCTTTCCACCACACCATTCTGCTCAGGAGTGAATGGTGTTGTGTTCTCCCTCTTAATGCCAGCTTCTTTGCAAAGATCATGGAACTCATTGGATTCATACTCGATCCCATTATCAGTCCTTAAGATCTTGATTCTCTTCTCGGTTTGATTCTCGATCAAGGCTTTGAAGTGTCAAAACCAGGTCAACACTTCATCCTTCTTCTTCAAGAAATATATCCAAGTTTTGCGAGAATAATCATATGTAAAAGTGAGATAATATAGATATCCTCCCAAAGAATTCACGAGCATCATACCAGATATGTCAGAGTGAACCAACTGCAATATATCAGAAGTCTTGCTATTGCTTGAGGGGAATGGTCCCCTTTTAAGTTTCCCTTCGACACATCCCAAACATACACCTTCATGCTCTACTTTGAACTCGGGCATCCCTGTCACCATTTGTCTTACATCGGGTAGAGCCTTATAATGAAGGTGGGCAAACCTCCGGTGCCATAGTTCAGATTGTGAAGATGTGTCGCAAGACATGACTCCCAGTGGACTTCCTCTAACTTGATATAAAGAGTCAACCCGAAACCCAAGAGTAAAAGCATCTTTAAAATTCTTTTTCCATACACATAACTTGCCATCGATGAAAGCCACCTTGTAGCCTTTGTCTTCCATTTCTAAAATGGACACCAGGTTCTTCTTGAGATCAGGTACATATAAGACTTCTTGCAAATGAATTGTGTTACCCTAATTTAATTGAAGAGTAACATTCCCTACACCATTTACAGGATAGGTGGAATTGTCTCTGTTAAATTTGGCAACTAGGGCCAAACTCCATGTGGGTCACCTTATTTATGGCAACTGATATTTTTCTTGGATTCCTCTCGTCGAGAGGTGTAGGATTGATCTAACGATCATCCAATTCCGACAAGTATTTTTGGAGATATGAATTTATTTGTAATTACTTGACAAATTGTCAAGGTCGGCTAGCAGCTAAATGTGTGGCACACATGTTCAATGTCTCATATATATTCAAGATAGGTGGAGGCATTATTCCATCATCTCATCTCATCTTATCTTATTCTCTTTCACTCTCCTTGTTTGGGTTAACAAGGAGTAGCTCACGTGGGAGAAGAAGGACGCAGCAAGGAAGCAAGGAAGATGCAACAGGAGGAGGACGTAGGTCTGTTCTGCGTTGACTTTCGTTGACCTGGGTGCAGCAAGCAAGGGAGGACTGTGTTGACCAGCGAGGGAGGCATTTTGTCTACAGCCTAGTGTGGGGAGTCTCCCTCAAGCAAGCCGCAATCCTGATCTGCCATCCGAGGACCTGATTTGACTAACAAAGTGACTAGCGCTAACTGGTTAGGGCAAACTGCAGGGCTGCCAATACATTGACCTGTTTTGACTACTTCTTTTGGGATGTTTTGGTCTGCCCTTCATTGTTGTTCAAAGTTGAGTTGACCAAGGTTGACTCAAGGTCATTTGTGGACCATTTGATCTACTTTGCAAGTGTTGGTTAGGGTTTCTATTACTATTGTCATAAAAATTACAGATCTGTACAATTGTACTATTTCTCTCTCTGCTGAACTATTGAATATAAAAGAAGAATTGATCAAAGGGTTTCCCCGCATTGGGGTTTGTCCCTGGCTAGTCGCCACATCTGGTGTCTCTTGTCTTGGCTTGTTTTTTGTTGATCTATTAATGTTCTATCTGCATTTTACTTTATGCTTATGTGATAGCTAAACAGTGGCTAATAAGAAGAAATTGAAGTAAATTGCACTGAGCATAGAACATACCATAAATTAAAATGGTATCAGAGCTGAGGTGAAGACAAAGCCCAAGCAAGAGCAAAAGCACAAGCAATCACCGAAGGTTGTTGAAGCAATCCTAAAGACTTCATGGGGTCCTCATCACACTTCCCGGCCGAAGACAAGCTCCATGAGAAGTCCGACTACCACGGATGGAAGATGTCTCTCGATCTGACATTGGAAGAGCAGGAAGTGTTGGACCATGTGAGAGGCAAAATCATTGAGTCTCCATCAAATGCATCTATTGCTGCAAGGAACAAGTGGACCAGGGGAGAAGTCAAAGCAAAGGAGATCATCCGGGACTCTATCGACAAGCACCTGGTGGCCTATGTTTTCGAGCTGACCACCTCCAAGGAAATCTAGGATAGACTGGTAAGCTTATTTAAAGTTAATGATGCAAATCAAGTTTTGTTCCTTAAGAATAAGCTGAAGGAAATTAAGAAGGGCAAAGATGAGAGTATGCAAGCCTACTTCTTAAGGATCACCGAGATCAAGAATGATCTCCTACCAATTGGGGAGGTCATTCCTAACAACGAACTAACCATCACTACTCTCGGAGGGCTCCCATCTGAATGGTATATATTCAGAACCACTCTTCTTAACAATAATGTAATTCCAAGATTTGAAGAATTGATGGCGAGATGCATTCAAGAAGAAACAAGGATGGAAGAGCAAGAAATGCCTGCACTTAGAGGCAATCCCGTTGCATTCTCCTCTCATGCTAAAAGGAGAAATAATTCTGGGGCGAAATCTAAGGGAAAGGCCGAATTGAAAGGTGGAAGGAAAGGTAGATGTTACATTTGCAACAAAATTGGCCACTATGCGAGGGAGTGCCCTGATAGAAAGGACACATCTCATGAAGATGACCAAAATCACTCCCGGGGTAATTCCAACAATAATCAACGGAAGGGTAGGTTCAATGGCAAAGGAAAGAGTAATGTCGGAAATCAAGGAAGTGGTCAACCCTCCAAGAAGGCAAGAAACTCCAGGTATGAATCTAACGTTGTTAACAATAAACAAGATGAATATTATCTACCAGCAGCCCTCTCTACTACTCCCCCGGACTTGCTGGGAAATTGGCTTATTGATAGTGGTGCCTCAAGGCACTTCACTAGTTACAAAGAAGCTCTCTCTAATCTGATAGAGAAGGAGACCAACCTGGAAATTGTTCTTGGGGACAACTCCAAATATCCCGTGAAAGACATAGGGAATGTCTCTCTTCAATTGAATCAGGGTAATACAATTCATTTGCAAGAAGTCCTATATGTACCTGATCTCAAAAAGAACTTGGTGCCCATTTCGGCAATGGAAGACAAAGGCTACAAGGTGGCTTTCATTGATGGCAAGGTACGTGTATGGAAAAAAAATTTCAAAAATGCTTTCACTCTTAGGTTTTGGGTTGACTCTTTATACCATGTCGGAGGAAGTCCGTTGGTTGTCATGACTTGCGACACATCTCTTCAGTCCGAACTATGGCACCGGAGGTTTGCACACCTTCATTATAAAGATTTACCCGATGTGAGACAAATGGTGACCGGGATGCCCAAGTACAAATTAGAGCAAGAAGGTGTATGTCCGGGATGTGCCGAAGGAAAGCTCAAAAGGGGACCATTCCCCTCAAGCCATGGCAAGACCTCTGATATATTGCAGTTGGTTCACTCTGACATATCTGGTATGATGCCTGTGAATTCTTTGGGAGGATATCTATATTACCTCACCTTTAAAGATGATTATTTTTGCAAGACTTGGATATACTTCTTGAAAAAGAAGGATGAAGTGTTCTCCTAGTTTCGTCACTTCAAAGCCTTGATCGAGAATCAAACCGAAAAGAAGATCAAGATCTTAAGGACTAATAATGGGACTGAGTATGAATCCAATGAGTTCCATGACTATTGCAAAGAGGCTGGCATTAAGAGGGAGACTACAACACTATATACTCCTGAGCAGAATGGTGTGGCGGAAAGGAAGAATCATATGATTGTGGAAGTTGTCCGTGCTATGCTCCATGATCAAAGGCTTTCAAAGTTTCTATGGGTCGAAGCTGCGAATACCACCATATATGTTCAAAACAGATGCCCTCATCAAGCATTGGGTTCCAAGACTCCCGAAGAAATGTTCACTGGTAAGAAACCTAACGTATCTCATTTTAGAATTTTTGGAAGTCTTGTATATTTTCATGTGCCGAAAGATAAAAGAAATAAATTGGGTGCATCTGGAAAGAAAGAAATCTTCATGGGCTATAGCGAAAACACTAAGGGCTATAGAATCTATGTGGCTGGTCAAAGGGAAGTCAAGATTAGCCATGATGTCACCTTTGACGAAGATATGGCTCTTAGCAAAGTTGGCAATCTTCCTATACTAAGGAAATCTGGAGAAGCTTACACCAGGAAACCAGAGAAAAAGGAAGATGAGACGATGCCCGATGTAGAAGAACCTAGGAAGAGGCCTTCATGGCTTAGGGGGACACTTGATGATGCCGAAGGACACATTGCACCCAGAGGGACTTTCCGAGAAAGTAAGAAGCCGGCCAAGTATCAAGGACACTTGACCATCATGAGCACGATCATTCAAAATGAGCCTTCATCGTTCGCAGAAGCTGTCAAGCATCAAGTATGGAAGGATGCTATGACAAAGGAATATGAGTCACCATGAAGAACGAAATCTAGGATGTGGTCCCCAAACCCCAGGACAAAACAGTTGTCACTTCGAAATGGCTTTACGAGATAAAGCATGGAGTTGATGGAAGTTTTGAAAAGTATAAGACTTGTTTTGTTGCTCGTGGCTTCTCTCAGAAGGAAGGTATAGACTATGACAAGATATTTGCACCTGTTGCCCGATACAGCACCATTCGCTCGATCATAGCCCTTACTGCTTCGCAGGGATGGAACCTACATCATATGGATGTCAAGACTGCGTTCTTGCATGGTTCAATCAAAGAAGAAGTCTATGTGGAACAACCCGAAGGATTTAAGATTCATGATCGGGAATCTCACGTGTGCAGGTTGAAGAAAGCCCTCTATGGGCTGAAGCAAGCACCCCGAGCTTGGTATGAAAGGATAGATAGTTACTTGATGAAGTCGGGATTCACTAGGAGTGAAGCCGACCCTAACCTTTACTTTAAGGTTGAAGATGACAAACCTCTCATACTGGTGTTGTACGTTGACGACCTCTTTCTGACAAGTACAGACCCTCTCATTCACAAATGTAAGAGAGAGTTGGCTTCTGAGTTTGAGATGAAGGACCTGGGATTGATGCACTATTTCCTAGTACTAGAAGTCTGGCAGAAGGTAAGGGAGATTTTCCTATCTCAAGGAAAATATGTGGTGAAGATATTGGAGAGATTTGGTATGGTGGACTGCAAGCCCGCGACTACCTTGATGGAGCTTGACTTCAAGAAGTTAAGTGGTAGTGTTGCCGAACCTGTTTTGCAAAATGCTACCGAGTATTGTCAACTCATCGGAGCATTTATGTTCTTGGTGAACTCCCGTCCGGATATATGTTTTGCAGTCAACATATGGTTGAGCCTCACCACACACATTGGATTGGTGCCAAGAATCTGTTGAGATACCTTTGTGGCACAATCACTCATGGGTTGAGATACAATGCGGAAGATGTGAAACTACATGGATATACCGATGCTAATTGGGCAGGCAGTGTGGTGGACCGAAAGAGCACTTCCGGGTGTTGTTTCTCTTTGGGATTTGCCTCGAAGCAGAAGTCGGTGGCTTTGAGCACCGCTGAGGCAAAGTACATTGCTGCGAGTATGGCCTCTTGTGAGGTTGTCTGGTTGCGGAAGCTCTTCAGTGAGTTGTTTGGATTTACATTGGATACTATTGTGATCCTGTGTGACAACCAGAGCGGGATTCGTTTATCAGAGAATCTCATATTTCATGATCGCTCCAAGCATATCGATATCAGGTACCACTATATCCGGGATATGGTGCAGCGGAGAGAAATAAGGCTCCAACATATCAGTACAAATGAGCAATTCGCCGACATTTTGACGAAGCCCCTAGGAAAGGTCAAATTCTTGACTTTCCGAGAACAACTTCGTGTCGTTGAGAGACCCTCTTATGAGGGTCGTGTATAATGCATACACTGAGCTCTGGGAGCTCCAGGGGGCTTGGGGTACTTCTTGGAGTGACATGTGACCACAGGGTGACTCACCCTCTCCTAGTGGTGCGCTACGTACAAGGTGAAAGGTTCAACCTTCCCCTGTGATACCCTGTGGCGACTTATGGATAGGATGATTAGTTCCCCTGTCGAGGCATCTTACCCATGTAGTCTAGGACTCATAGGAAGTACCTCTCATCTTATCAATAAGTAGGGAAATGGGGTTAGGGACCATAGTAGTACTATCGATGGACGCATCGTTGTATCTACCGTACTCCTTGTGCTAGGATGACCTCCATTGATCTGCGATCAGTAAGAGTGGTATGACACACTCTCTGGGACTGACTTCGGGTCAGTGGAGGATGGTATGATACATCCTCAATCATTTCTTCTTCTTCATAGTTCAACAAAGCCGAGCAATGCAGGGCAGTGCATTTGATGGCAGAGATAGTACCGACAGTCAAATGGATTAGCAGATGGAATTCTCCCTAGTTGAGAAGGAGTGTTAAATTTGGCAACTAGGGCCAAACTCCATGTGGGTCACCTTATTTATGGCAGTTGATATTTTTCTTGGATTCCTCTTGTCGAGAGGAGTAGAATTGATCAAACGATCATCCAATTCCGACAAGTATTTATAGAGATATGAATTTATTTGTAATTACTTGACAAATTGTCAAAGTCGGCCAGCAGCTAAATGTGTGGCACACATGTTCAACGTCTCATATAAATTCAAGATAGGTGGAGGCATTATTCCATCATCTCATCTCATCTTATCTTCTTCTCTCTCACTCTCCTTACTTGTTTGGGTTAACGAGGAGCAGCTCACGTGGGAGAAGAAGGACACAACAAGGAAGCAAGGAAGACGCAGTAGGAGGAGGACGCAGGTCTGTTCTGCGTTGACTTTCATTGACCTGGGTGCAGCAAGCAAGGAAGGACTGTGTTGACCAGCGAGGGAGGCATTTTGTCTACAGCCTAGTGTGGGGAGTCTCCCTCAAGCAAGCCGCAATCCTGATCTGCCATCCGAGGACCTGATTTGACCAACAAAGTGACCAGCGCTAACTAGTTAGGGCAAATTGCAGGGCTGCCAATACGTTGACCTGTTTAGACTATTCCTTTTCAGTTGTTTTGGGCTGCCCTTCATTGTTGTTCAAAGTTGAGCTTACCAAGGTTGACTCAAGATCATTTGTGGACCATTTGATCTGCTTTGCAAGTGCTGGTTAGGGTTTCTATTACTGTTGTCATAAAAATTACAAATCTTTACAATTGTACTATTTCTCTATCTGTTGAACTATTGAAGATTAAAGAAGAATTGATCAAAGGGTTTCCCCGCATTGGGGTTTGTCCCTGGCTAGCCGCTACATCTGGTGTCTCTTGTCTTGGCTTGTTTTCTATCGATCTATTAATGTTCTATCTGCATTTTACTTTATGTTTATGTGATTGTTAAACAGTGGCTAATAAGAAGAATTTGAAGTAAACAGCACTAAGCATAGAACATACCATAAATTAACAATCTCCAAGAATAATCTCCAAGTTTGTCTCCTTCTCTATCAGATTAGAGAGAGCTTCCTTGTAACCAGTGAAGTGCCTTGAGGCACCACTATCAATAAGCCAAATGCCCAATGAATCCGAAGGAGAGGTAGTGGAGAGGGCCGATATCAAATAATATTCGTCTTGCTTATTGTTAACAACATTTGATTCATACCTGGAGTTTCTTTCTTTCTTGGAGGGTTGATCATTGCCTTGATTTCCCACATTCCTCTTTCGTTTGCCATTGAACCTGCCATTCCTTTGATTGTGATCATCATCATGTGATGTATCCTTCCTATTAGGACACTCCCACGCATGGTGGCCAAATTTGTTGCAAGTATAGCACTTGATGTTTACCTTTGGTATGACCTTTAGACCCAAAATAATTTCTCCTTTTGGCATGAGAGAAGAAAGCAGTGGGATTGCCTTTGCTTGAAGGCATTTCTTGCTCTACCATCCTTGTCTCTTCTTGAATGCATCTCGCCATCAATTCCTCAAATCTCGAAATTCGATCATTGTTGAGAAGAGTGGTTCTAAATACATACCATCCGGATGGGAGACCTCCAAGGGTAGAGATAGTTACTTCCCTATCAAAAATGACTTCTCCAATCCTAGGAGATCATTCTTGATCTCAGTGATCCTTAAGAAGTAGGATTGAATATCCTCATCCTTGCCCTTCTTAATATCCTTCAGCTTATTTTTGAGGAACAAAACTTGATTTGCATCACTAACTTTAAACAAGCTTACAAGTCTATTGTAGATCTTCTTGGCGCTGTTCAACTCAGAAATGTAGGCCACCAGACGCTTGTCAATAAAATCCCGAATGATCTTCTTTGCTTTGACTTCACCCTTAGTGTACTTATTCCTTGTAGTAGCCGGTGCATTTGATGGAGGCTCCGTAATTCTGCCCCTCACATAGTCCAACATTTCTAGCTCTTCCAACGTCAGATCAAGAGACATCTTACATCCGTGATAGTCAGACTTCTCACAGAGCTTGTCTTCGGCGGGGAAGTGTGTTAAGGAACCCATGAAGCCTTTTGACTTTTTCCAACTGTCTTTGGTGATTGCTCTTGCTCTTGCTTGGGCTTTGTCTTCACCTCAACTCTAATACCATGTTAATTTTAGCAAACAATGGTATGTTCTATGCTTGAGTGCAATTTACTTCAAATTTCTTATTAGCCCAATATCAGTTTCCAAATTAGCAATCACATCATCATGATAGTAAAGTGCAGATAAAACATAAACATAAATCGCAGAAGACAAGCCAAGACAAGAGTACACAAGATGTGGCACTAGCGAGGGACAAACCCCAATGTGGGGAAACCCTTTGATCAATTCTTCTTATATTCTTCAATAATTCAGCAAAGAGAGAGAGATAGTACAATTACACAAATCTGTACTTTTATGACAATAACAACAAAACCCTAACCAGCAAAGTCAACGTTGGTCAAACAGCTCACAAATGACCTCAAGTCAACCTTGGTCAACTTGGCCTCCAACAACAAGTATATGCAGCCCAAAACAGTCCTTCGTCATTGGTCAAACAGCAATCAACGAAAGTCAAAGACTGCGGCCAGCCCTAACCAGACGCTTGTCAATAGAATCCCGGATGATCTTCTTTGCTTTGATTTCACCCTTAGTGTACTTGTTCCTTGTAGTAGCCGATGCATTTGATGGAGGCTCCGTAATTCTGCCCCTCACATAGTCCAACATTTCCTGCTCTTCCAATGTCAGATCAAGAGACATCTTACATCCGTGATAGTCAAACTTCTCACGGAGCTTGTCTTCGACGAGGAAGTGCGTTGAAGAACCCATGAAGCCTTTTGACTTTTTCCAAATGTCTTCGGTGATTGCTCTTGCTCTTGCTTGGGCTTTGTCTTCACCTCAGCGCTGATACCATGTTAATTTTAGCAAACAATGGTATGTTCTATGCTTGAGTGCAATTTACTTCAAATTTCTTATTAGCCCAATATCAGTTTCCAAATTAGCAATCACATCAGCATGATAGTAAAGTGGAGATAGAACATAAACATAAATCACAGTAGACAAGCCAAGACAAGAGAACACAAGATGCGGCACCAACCAGGGACAAACCCCAATGTGGGGAAACCCTTTGATCAATTCTTCTTATATTCTTCAATAATTCAGCAAAGAGAGAGAGATAGTACAATTACACAAATCTGTAATTTTATGATAGTAGCAACAAAACCCTAACCAGCAAAGTCAACGTTGGTCAAACAGCTCACAAATGACCTCAAGTCAACGTTGGTCAACTCGGCCTCCAATAACAAGTATATGCAGCGCAAAATAGTCCTTGGTCAACAGTCAAACAGCAATCAACAAAAGTCAAAGACTGCGGCCAGCCCTAACCAGTCAACGTTGGTCAACACTTGGTCAACACTAGTCAACGCTATGCCAAAACAAAAATCCGCAATCAAGATCTAGTCAACACTAGGTCAACACATCACCCTGTAGCTTGGTCAACGGTCCTGCAGCTCGGTCAAACTTCAGTGAACGCTTGCCTTAACAAAGAATTCGTCCTCTTCTTCACACGTGTGAGAGATGAGTTGCTCCTACGCTTGCCCAATCAAATTAGGAGAGAAATTATGTGTTGAGTCATGGTAAAATGAGACACAATGTCTCCTTTTATATGCAACGTTGAGACTAAGTTGAGGGGGCAAAACTGATCGTTTTGCTTGCTGGACGACCTTGACAAATTGTCAAGAATACAAATAAATTCATATCTCCACGAATACATGTTGGAATCGGATGATCGTTAGATCAATCCTACACCTCTCGACGAGAGGAATCCAAGAAAAATATCAGCTGCTATAAATAAGATGACCCACATGGAGTTTGGCCCTAGTTGCCAATTTTAACAGCGGTCCTTTCACCTCTAATAATGCAACAAGGCATGAGGATTTAAACTCTCTATGATGGCCCAATCCAACTCAAGTAAACTAGGTCCCCATGCCTCTAGAAAGTAGAGAACGTAATGTTGTCCATGAGATCCATCTTGGATGAGATGTCCAAGAAGTGGTTCTAAAAGCATTGGCACTTGAAGAGAGCAAGGGAGTCATATCCTTTGTTGATTTGAAGATGGAGAGTTTTCCTCAAGTTGAACCTAGAGAACCGAACCCCTAAGTATGTGTATGTATTGTGTAGTTGTGATCTCGACCTCCACCCCTAGAAGTAGAAATGGTAATATGAGAGAACATTCTTCATCCCATTGAAGATCATTACCTTGGCTTTACCACAGTTGATAGTCAACTAACGAAGAGCGCAAAAACTAGCTAGTGTCAAGCTATCTCTGTAACCCTTCTGAGGTGGAGGACAAGAGGATCATTTTATCAGCAAAAAGGAGAATGAAGATTAACATCACCTAGTTGAGAAGGCACCCATCCTTAGTTGTATATGCTCCTAAACAAAAGACTCCAACTCATCGATGTAAATCCTAAACAATGTAGGGTAAAGAGGGCATCCCTACCTTTACCCCGTTCTTGATCCTGATAAAGTTTTAAACTTCATAAGCTATGTGGAGTCTACCAAGCACGAACCCATAAAGGCACATAATCGTCATGATGAGGCCCTTTGAGATGCCAATGTCTCTAAGTTCCTAGAAAATAGCATCTCTCAAAACCAAGTCAAATGCCTTTCAAAAGTCAACAAAGCAACAAACGACTTTAAGATTAGTCCCTAACCTCCTAACTAATGGCTTAGAGTGTGAGGATATCATCAATGGTCTAGTGTCTATTGCCTCAAAATCTAGCAGGCCTTGTGAGAGGCCTCACAAGGCGAGGGCTAGACCCTAATGGAACAATGAGGTGGTTGCCACTATCACCTTAGCACTAAACCTCCTGTTGTTTAATGGAATTTCACCACAAGGGAGGCTTCCCAAAAGAGATCACCTAAGAATATTCTATGCTGATAGGATCAAGGTGATATTTAAGAGGCTTGACCAAGATACTTCTTACTTGGAACCAGGCACAATTCTTTGTATAAAGGAATAGCATACCTAAGAAGAAGTTTAGGAAATAGGGCTTGAAGCCTAGAGTTTCAAGATGTAGTTCCGCAATGGTACACCGTACATCTATGCATGCAAGCATAAAGAAAAGGTTTGCTTAGAAAGATATGATCAACCAATGGAGTGACAATCCTTCAAATAGCCCTAAGTTGAAGCCTTTCGCTGAACTAGGGTTTCAAAGAGAACAAAATTTCGCCCTAAATAGGCAAAAACCACCAAGGGAAAGGCTAAACTTTGAATTCACAAAGTCAAGCAAGGTGAAAATCAGCCAAATTAGCTCCATCGTTGACTTAAAGCAAGCCCTAGTTGAATTTGTCCCTCGCCCTAGCCCTTGCAACTTGCCTTGAAGTCTGAAAATAGGAGAAAGAGAGGTAAAAGATGAGTTTTTAGAGGTTTTGTGTAGTAAACAAACAATGCCTTGTTTGTATTTAGATTGTATTGTAGACAAATGTATCATAAAAATATATATTAAATCTTTGATAGAATGAATAGAATGCTTGAATGGTACAACCAGGGCCTGCTTATATACTAGGCAAGGTGCCCCTTCACAAATAGTCATGTCTTTTGGGACATGTCTCTTCAATAACTAATTATTCTTTAAAATATATTTATATTTGTTACATTGCCACCCTCTTCAGGGATGCTTTGTCCTCAAAGCATAATGAAAAGGATTTTCTCTAGTTGCGCACATCGCTTCGACATATATAATTTGTTGTAATTCGACATGTAATAGAATCAGGGTTAGTCTTTTTCTTCGGCAACCCACCTCATTTATTTTCAATAAAATATTATTTGTTAATTAATTATTATTATTTTAATTATATTTATTAATAAAGCAACTTTATAAAATTAATAAAGTAAACTTTATAATTTAATAAAGTAACTTTATGATATTTATAAAAAAAAACGGGAATGAGTATAATTTGTATTAAATTTGTGCCTGGTCACAGCATATACACGAGAAGTTTTACAATGTAATCCCCGGGCTTGACATCTTCTATTAGCACTCTTACAGGACTACATATTATAGCAAAATTCAGTGCATTCGTGAAGGTGTAGATTCTACAGAAACTGCCTAAGAAAAAACAAAATTTGCAGCAAAACATGTTTCAATTACAATTGTCTACTTTCCCAGTTATGAGAAAAATCGATAATAATATCCTAATTGCAATCAACCAATAGTTATCCAATGTATTTAATCTTGATTCCTGAGCAAAAATATTTTAATGCAAATATTGAATAAAACATGATTTCAATATTCACCAAAAAATAAACTCTGGAAACTCTGAGAAAAAACCAATCACAAAATGGACAACAATATTTTGGACAAAACATCCCTAGAAAAACCTCGAAGGGAAAACTAGTTCTTCAAATCTGAGGGTTTTATTAATCTTCAGCAAATTCTATAATTGATAAATATTACAATATTGCTTGCCAAACCCCGGCAAAGCTCCGAAAAAATATTTCTTCACCTCCACAAGTCGATCTAACCCCTGGAAGGCTCACGGCCTCCCTCTACAACCTGACACCGCCTCACATTGGAAAATACAGCCTGTACGGCCTCACACACACAGCTCCTAAACCCTCTAATGCTCACAGCATGGATGGAATCAGCCTCTCGGCTCTTCTGGCAACTCATACGGCCCTCCCGGCAATCTCGTACAACCTCCTCCTAAAAAATACGACGTCCACAAAGAATCTTGGCCTCTCTCAAAGAAAATACCCTCCTAGAATCCTCACTGCCTCAATAACTTGGCCTCCCTCTCTGCAGAAGAACTCTAGGAGAATCCCTGCTCCAGATCTTGGAAACCGAAAGAACACTGATGAAAGAAAACCACAAAAAATATGCATTGCTTCTACTATTGTTGAAACCCTCGTTGGTGTCAAACTCAATAACATGATCATGATCTCCAAGGTTGCCCATCGATTTCCTTTATAATCTCTAATTGAGAAATCAACAGCCAAGATCTATATCTGAAATGATCTTCATCTAATCAATGGCTAAGATCACTTAGAAACTTTTCCAGTGTTAAAAATGTAACTATGCTCGGTCTTCATAATTGTTATTGTACTTATATCATTATATATTTATTGTAAAAGATAAAAAGAAGAAAAAGAAAAATTATTTCTGAAGCATAGATTTCATGCTCCTTTTATTTATCAACTAGGTCAAGCATGTTCTTCATGCTTCTAGGGTTTACATGAGTCAAAAGAGTCCTTATCATATGTATAAGACCCTTCTTGGGCATTTGTATCATGAAAGAAAAATTTATTTTGAGTCAAGAAAGTCAAAAAGACCTCCATCACCAAGTTGGCCCTACCTATGTGAAGTCGACCCTATGGAGGGCTATTCGACCCCATGAAAAGGTTATATATTGATGATGACTTTGACCTCTTTGGCATCCATCCATCACAAGTTCAATCTACAACAAGAAGAATAAAAAGACAAGTGCGAAGATGAAGAAAAAGAGGAAAAGTCAAGGAGAAGAAGAAATCTAACTTTTTGAGCCTCCTCTCTCTCACGCGAGCGAAGTTTCTAGGGTTATTGTGCGAGTCGTAGGGCTGAGAATTGCAAGCTGAGTTGCAAACCTGTTCAAGAGGGTTGAAACCTTGACTGGATCAGATTTTGATAGAGTTGACCTTCGTTGACTTTGGGATACTTTGACTCATTTAAAGGAGGATTTTTTGGAGGGCTGACTTGGTGATTGGGGAAGGTCTTAGTCTTGGTCTAGAGGTCTTGGATGTCTCGTTTTGACTTGGTTCTATAAGAAGAAGAAGAGTTTGACTAGGTTTCCCCCTAGCAGAGGGGTTTTTCCCTCACTGAGAGCCTACATCTTATGTCTTTTGTTCTTGTGATTTTCAAACATTTATGATTTGGTAATTGCTCGATGAAAGAAGAAATAATAAAGAATTAAAGGCCAACACAAAATCACAAGCAATTATCAAGAAAAGAGGAATCAAAACCATAATTTCTACCCAAATTGATTTCTCAACATGGTATCAAAGCTAAGGTGAAGGAAGGACTACTTGAAGATGACTTTGTTGGCACCCACTTAAAAGAATACATCCTTGAAGGAAGATCACTTTAGCATCTCTCATCAATGGCAAGCTACATGAAGAAGTGTCTCAAGACTCTTTGGAGTCTCTTGCAAGTTGCAAACAAATATGTTATCAAGGTCATCTCCAAACTATCAAAAGGTGTCAAAGATGGAGGATTATTTTCCAGGTACTTTTGAAGATCTCAACATGTGGATAATTGACGGTGGAGCCTCAAGACACATGACAGGAGAAAGTGGATAACTATAAACTATATTAAATGGAACCACCTCTCATTTAGTGGAGCTTGGAGACAAGAAGAGTTATTTGGTCAAGGACGTTGGGTCTACATCTTTGGAGCTAGAAGGTGGTGGAAACATTCATCTCAATAGCATACTCTTCATTCCAGGTTTGAAGAAAATTTTACTTTCTATTTCTTGTCTACAAGATAAAGGGGATAGAATTGTTTTTATAGATGTCAAGGTTCTTGTTTGGGGAAAAGATTCTAGCATTGATAAAGCTAAGGTTATTGGGATTTGTGAGGGGAGGTTGTATAGGTTATAAACACCTCTTCCTCAAGCTCTTGTACATTTGGATATTAGCCCTTCTAAACTATGGCATAGAAGGTATGGCCACCTTCACTATAAAATATTACCCTTTATAAGTCAAATGGTGAAAGGCATCCCCAATTTGAAAGAAGACCATGAAGGAGTTTGTCTGGGATGTGCTTTAGGCAAAAATGTGAAGAAGCGATTTACAAGCAATGATACCATATCTAAAGAAATATTAGACTTCATTCATTCTGATGTATGTGGACCTATGACAGAAAAATCTCTTGGAGGTCATCAATATTATGACATTCATTGATGATCATTCAAGGAAAACATGGATTTATTTCCTCAAATCTAAGGATGAAGTTTTTGAAAAATTCCAAGAATTCAAGGCGGAAGTGGAGATCATGATAGAAAGGAAGATAAAGACTCTAAGATCTGACAATGGTGGGGAATACACCTCCAAGGAACTTATAGCTTTTTGCAAGGAAGCAGGTATTAAGAGGAAACTCATAGTTCCCTATAATCCTCAACAAAATGGAGTGGCTAAGAGAAAGAATAAAACAATTGAAGAATATGTTAGAGCCATTATCCATTGTCAAGATCTTCCTGAATTCTTATGGGGAGAAGCAGCAGTGATAGTAGTATACATCCAAAATAGAAGCCCACATAGAATTCTTGAAAATATGACTCTGGAAGAAGCATTTTCAGGAAGGAAGCCTAATGTAGATCATCTTCGAATCTTTGGATACCCCATTTACATTCACATTCCAAAAGAGAAGAGGAAAAAGTTAGACTCCACCAGTATGAAGGGAATCTTTGTTGGCTATAGCTTGTCATCAAAGGCCTACAAAATCTATATTAAGGAAGATTGTCTTATTAAAGTCAGCAGAGATGTCATTTTCAATGAAAACATTGCATACAAAAAGCCCAAGGGCATTCCCGTTCACTCTGATAAAGAAGAATTACCCCTCTTTGAAGAAGAAGAAGATCATGACAACAATGAAGTACCTACAATCAATCAAGAAGTTGAAGGACCAAGTGAACCCATTCAGCAAACTATCATCTAGAAGTTCGAAAAAGGCCAACTTGGTTAAGAGCAACTTTACAACAAGTTGAAGGTCATGGAGCAGCTAAAGGAACCTTCAAAGAAAGTAAAAGACCTAAAATGTATTCTAGTTATGCAATTTATATGACGAAGCTTATTGAAGATAAACCCTCCACCTATGAACAAGTCACTAAACATGCAGAATAGAGGAAAGCAATGCAAGAAGAATACCAATCTATTATGAAGAATGGAGTTTGGGAAATTGTTCCTAAACCTAGTGACAAATCAATTGTCACTTCCAAATGGATTTATAAAATCAAACATGCAGTGGATGGGAGAATTGATAAATACATGGCAAGATTTGTAGCTAGAGGCTTATCTCAAAAGGAAGGAATTGATTAGGAAGAAACTTTTGCTCCTACAGCCAGGTACATTACTATTAGATCTTTGATTTCCTTAGCTGCCACGATGGGATGGAATATCCATCAAATGGATGTCAAAATAGCATTCTTGAATGGGAATATAGATGAAGAAGTATATATTGAGCAGCCTCCGAGACTTGAGATCCATAGCAGGGAAACTCACGTTTGCAGATTGAAGAAGTCACTATATGGCTTGAAACAAGCTTCTAGAGCTTGGTACGCGAGAACAGATGCCTATTTATTAACAATTAAATTTGTCAAGAACTCTACAAATGCAAATCTCTACATCAAGAGAGTCAAGAATGAACTTGTCAACATACTATTGTATGTGGATGACTTACTCATTACGGGCGTAGAGCATCGAATTCAAGAATGTAAGAAGTTGTTGGCAGTTGAGTTCGAAATGAAGGACCTTGGGCTTATGCATTATTATTTGAGCTTGGAAATTTGGCAGAAACAAGGCAGAATATATCTTGGTCAAGGAAAATATGTGGTCAAGATTTTGCAAAGGTTTGGCATGATGGAAAGTAAGCCCATGACAACTCCCATGATCACAAAATTGAAGAAATTGAAGAGTTCAAATTCTAGCCTTGTTGATCCCACAAGCTATCGTCAGTTGGTTGGCTCCCTAATGTACCTAGTGAATACTAGACCTAACATATCTTATACAATAAATGTCCTCAGTTAGTTTCAGTCAGAGCCATGTCATGAACATTGGGTAGCTGCCAAACATACCATGAGATATCTACGTGGGACGTTTCATCGTTGCCTAAAATATCATGGCAATGAGATACTATTGTCAGGCTTTACAAACTCTAATTGGGGTAGCAGTGAGACAGATGGAAGAAGCACTACCAGTGGTTGCTTTAGTTTGGGATCTGTTGTGATCTCATGGATGAGTCAAAAACAAGATTCAGTTGCTTTGAGTAGTGTTGAAGCTGAATACATTGCAACTTGTGAGGTTGGAAAAGACGTTGTTTGGCTCAAGAAGCTTCTTACAAACCTTTTTGGAGGACCAATGGATCCCACCGTGATATTTTGTGACAACCAGAGTAGCATAAGGTTAATTGAGAACCCTATGTTTCATGCTAGAACAAAGCATATTAATAACCAGTACCATTATATTAGAAGTTTGGTACAAGATAGGTCGTAAAGCTACAATATATCTCAACAGATGAACAGGTAGTTAATATTTTGATTAAATCTCTTCGCAATAAGAAGCTTGAGTATTTGAGAAACTATTGAAAATTGGCATCTCATGGATGAATTTCTAAAATAGAAAGTCTACAAATAGAATTTCTAAAAATAGAAAGTCTCAAGTATGACTTTCCAAAATAGTAAATCACCTTGCATCGATTAGTAATCAAGTACCGTTGATGGAAAATCCCTTCTAATCATCAATCAATCCTAATAGTTCAATTTCAACTTAATTATCATCATTATTATTATTATTATTATTATTATTATTATTATCAAAAAAAATCCAAGTCTCTTAATCATGAGACCCAATCATGTCATATGTAACTCCCCTCAATTAATGCATATGCTACTCTCTTTTAATGGATTCATTCCTCTCTCTCTTTAATGCTCTTACGCACCTCTTACACTCTCTTACACACTTTAATGACTCGTCATAAAAAGATTCATCTTATACTTCTTTACTGCATAAGTTACACTTCTCTCCTAAATGCATAAGTTACACTTCTTTACTGCATAAGTTACACTTCTCTCCTAAATGCATAAGTTACACTCCTCTACTTTATGGCATAATTTACACTCCTATTTTGGCATATGTAACTCCTCCTCAAGGCATAAGAGTTACTCCCTCATGAATTCAACCTCCTTGCTCTTCCTATATATTTGTGTCTCTTATCCTCACTTGATACACTTACTTGTGCTTGAGAAAAGAGAATTTGAACTTGAGAAAGAGAGAGTTGGAGAGTCTAGAGGAAGATTGAGAGAGAGACTCTTGAAGAGCAAGAGCAGATCTTGGAGAACCAAAGTGATTCAGTGTTTACATCAACTACTGCTATCAGAGATATTCTTTAGATTTGGGTGAACTTCATTCTCTCATTGTACTTTGTATCTTTGTTGAATAATTGATTTCTAATAGAAGAAGAATCTGGTTGGGTTTTCCCCTTGTGGGTTTCTCGCTGGTCATCGACTTAACTTCTCTGTGTCTCATTGAGTTCTTGGTTGTCTTCCATTGTGCATATGGTTTATATGGTTTATGTTCTATCTACAATTACTTAACTTATTTTGCAGCATAAAGAAGTTCTGGATTTAAGTGATTGTAACAGTGTAGAAAATTAGAATTTCAACATGGTATCAGAGCTTTGGTGAAGAAAAGCTCAAGAAGACAAACTCCATTTCCAGTTCTCTTTTTGCTGAAATATCTCTTCTTGTCCGCTCCATTTGCAGCTTTATTTCTGCTGGAATATTTCTTGTTGTCCACTCCACTTCCAGTTCTCTTTCCACTGGAATATATTTTGTTGTCCACTCCATTTGCAGCTCTCTTTCTATTGAAATATCTCTTTTTGTTCCTTTTACTTGCTGCTCATGTTCTGTTGGAATATCCCTTCCCATTTGCTGCTAAGATATCACTTGTTGCCCCTTATTTCTTAATGCTGAAATCTTTTTTGTTGCTCCTTCCTTGCTGCTGAAATCTTATTTGCTGCTCCTTGCTTGCTGTTGAAATAAGATCTTATTTGTTGTCCTATTTGCTACTGAAAGCAGAACCAAAATCAGAGTACTTTCTTGTTTCTACTCTTTCTAGTTCCTCTCCCGCATATTTTTGTGAAACCGGTTGGTTGATAGTGGTGCTTCAAGGCACTTCACTGGTTATCAAGAAGTTCTCTCAAATCTAGTTGAGAGGTAGACAGATCTGATATATTATACTACATATCCTATAAAGGGATCTGGTTCTGTTTCTTTTTATCTAGATCAAGAAGTTATGCATGTACCTGGTTTAAAATTAAGGTGTTGCATGTGTTTGAGAATTATGGTTTTGGTATTTGTTGATACATGTAAAAGTAAAAAATAGTTTTACTTCTGTTTATGCATGTGCAAGAAAGTGTTGCCTTGAAAAGAAGTATAATGAATAGAAGATTATGAAAGAATAACTGATAAAAATTGAATGTTGAAGATAGATTGATTTTGATTCTCTCACATTATATGAGAAAAGACATAATCTTATGGGTTTTGGTAATTTTGATATTAGAGTTTACTGACAATAGTGGTTGTAGGTAAGGATAATGACTTTTGCAAAAGATGGAATGATAGTTTTCTAAACTAAGCTCTTTTGCAGCGATCAAAAATGGATTATATCTAATATCATTGCAGACAATGAAGTCAATATGTATAATTATTATTACATGCCTTCACTATGGGATCAAGATTTGAAGATCTTTATAAAATTAATGGAAGACCTATCCATGCATTGATTCATGATAAGTAATCATCAATATAAACTGTGGCACCGAAAGTTCACTCAGCTTCACTATAAATCATTACCTCATGTGAAAAAGATGGTTTCTGAAATGCCTAAGATGAGAGTGGATCATGATGGAGTTTGCCAAATGGTGTTCAAGAAGATGCATTTCTTCTACCAATGACATATGAATAATGGACAATGGTAGCTTATAGAGGTCGGATCAAGAGGGAGCTAACATTAAAAAAATAAGTATTTTCAAGTCTTATATTGTTTCTTTGTGTCACTGCTCTTGTTTATATTTATCTTTATAGATCATTGATTATTCTTCCTGCATGAGTATTTGAATGATTTTTTCACTAACTGGATGAGGATGCAATCAAGAAAAACAGATCCTGAAGATCGTCAGGGTGCAAAATAGTGCAGAAAGAGTAAACTCCAAGAGGAAGCCAGTGCAAGGATAATGAAAAAAACCTCTCACAATTAGAAAAGAAAGAAATACTTGCCTCATCACCAGGTATACTTTCATTATGTTTATTTACTTTGCTATTATTGCCCTTGCTCTTGTTCTGGGATCAACATGTACATTTGATAACCAAGTCCTTTGTATCGAGATTGATGAAGGTGTCGAGCCATCCCATGAATTGAGTGGACATGAAATGGACAAGAGCTCTAGACTTATGTAAAGAAGTTGGAATCGGGAAAGAGGCCACCGTACAATATAACCCAAAACAAAATGGGCACTTAAGGATCTTTCACTGCCCTATCTACTTTCATGTGCCAAAGGAAAAGAGTACCAAGCTGGAAGCTTCAGGTAAGAAAGCTATGATTGTTGGTTATTGTGAAAATTCTAAAGCTTATAAAATATATGTACCTGGACAAAGAAATATAGATTTTAGCAGAGATATAACATTTGATGAAGATGCAGCGCTTTGAAAAGCTATAAACACTCCTACTTTTGCTAATGTTGAAAGACAGGATGATGCCTTTGATGCACGAGAAGATCCCAAGCTTGAGCCTAATCTTGTTGATGAACCCATGGATCCCATGGACTCCTTGGATCCTTCTCCATGATCTAGAAAAAGATGATTATGGTTTCGTGACACTTTACAGGATGCTGATAGACATGCTACTGCCCAAGGAACCTTCAAAGAAAGCAAGAAACCTTGTCAGTTCCAGGAATATGTGGTAGCCATGAGCAACATTATTCACGTTGAACCATACACTTTTGAAGAAGTAGTGAAAGATCAAATGTGGAAAGATGCAATGGTTGAAGAATATGAGTCCATCATTCATAATGATGTATGGGAAGTGGTTCCAAGACCACAAGGTAAATTTGTTGTGTCTTTTAAATGGCTATATAAAATTAAACATGGCATTGATGGCAGTATTAAAAAATATAATGCTAGATTTGTGGCTAGAGGGTTCTCTCAGAAAGAGGGAATATACTATGATGAAATGTTTGCACCCATTGCCCATTATACAACCATCTGATCTATTGTGGCTCTAGCTACTAGCCAAGGATGGTTCCTTCACCAAATGAATGTGAAGATTTCTTTTCTGCATGGCTTCCTCAAGGAAGAAGTATTTGTGGAGCAACCACTAGGCTTTGCAGTACATGACCGAAAAACTCATGTGTTAAAACTGAAGAAAGCCCTTTATGTTTTGAAGCAAGCTCCAAGAGCTTGGTATGCCTGCATTGGTAGCTTGTTTATGAAACTTGGTTTTACTAGAAATAATGTTGATCCAAATATTTACTTCAAGATAGTCCAAGGTATGCTTTTTGATTTTGGTATTATATGTTTATGATTTATTTCTAACTGGTGGTTTACCTCTTATCCTCTAGTGTAAGAGGGAGTTAGCTTCTGAATTTGAAATAAAAGATCTTCATTTGATGCACTACTTTTTGGGTCTTGAAGTATGGCAGAGACCTAGTGAGATTTTCCTTTCTCAAAGAAAACACGTTGTCAAGCAACTGGAATGATTTGGTATGACATAATGCAAGTCCATGAATTCTCCAATGGAAATGAATTTCAAGAAGCTATATGGTGAAGTTGTAGGTCCAGATTTCGCAAATCCTTCTAAGTATCGTCAACTGATTGGGGCATTGATGTTCTTAGTGAACACTAGACCAAACATATGTTTTGCAGTCAATACTTTGAGCCAATATGCAATTAAGCCATCACATGCACCTTAGATTGTTGCAAAGCATGTGTTGATATACCTGCATGGGACCATCAATCTTGGATTGAGATATACTATTAAAAATGTAAGACTTCATGGATATACTGATGTTGATTGGGCTAGTAAGTTTGTTGAAAGAAAGAACGCTTCTAGGTGATGCTTTAGCTTAGGATCTGCCATGATCTCTTGCATGAGCAAAAAGAAGAAGTTTGTCGCACTAAGTACGGCTGAAGCAGAGTACATTGCTACTAGCATGGATAGTTGTGATGCAATATGGTTGAGGAAGCTCTTTGGAGCAGTGTAGCACGACTCTTTTAAGACTCGCGAGTACCCGCGGGTCTTGACGGGTTTTATAGCGAGACGGATCACTCAAATAGAACCCGCGGTTTCTACCCGTACTCGCCAAAACCTGCATAAAACCCGACTACCCACATTGAACCCGTGAAGACCCGCATAAGACCCGTGGAGACCCTCAAAATTCGATTTGTTTTTTTTTTGGAGATCATGTGGAGGGAAAGGGAAAATGGTGGGAAAATTTTGGCGAGTCTTATATGAGTCTTATACGGGTCGTTCCTGAGTCTTATATGGGTCGCCGAGTCAATAGCCAAAAGAGTCTTATACGAGTACGAATCGTGCAACATTGCTTTGAAGAGCTATTTGAGCAAGTTCCAGACACAACAGTTATATATTGTGACAATAAGAGTGGGATTCGTCTTGCAGAAAATCCTATGTTCCATGACAAGTCCAAGCACATTGAGATCAAATATCACTATATCTAGGATATTTGACAACTTGATGGCTCTAGTTTGTGGCTTGAATAGCCATGGAGTCAACATTCCATTGACTCTTACAAGATAAGTATTGATTCAGCAACATAGTTTATTCTTGTATATTGGGATGTATGATATGTGATGTGAATTTGTAAGAATAGAATATTTGCATACCGATTATTGATTTCATGGACAGAAGCTTATTATTAAGTATCACATAACTTAGGATTGGTTCTGGTAAATATGTTAGTCAAACTGTTGTTGGATGGTCCATAGTGAAATAGTATAGATATGCAGGGATTGTGCATAGGTTTTATTGCAAGGATATGAATGTGGTTGTGCAATAGCACAGCCTATGCATTGAAAAAACAACATTTTTGGCTGCAAGATAGGTTATATACAACAGGTTTATACTTGCAAGGCTATGATAAAATCCTGATAAATATATGACAGGTTACAATGGACTATAAAAGAATTTTAATCAGTGCATAACAAGTTGTCGCAAGAATTTTAATGACAAATTATGCAACAGAGTCCTATATAGGTTTTGTTGCAGGGATGTAAGTGATGTAACCGAATACACTCCTAGATCTCCTACAATTGAATCGGACGCCAGTAGGTAACGAGTTATGCCAAGTGGTCACAGGTATGTGATAGAGGTATAACAGGTTACACAAGATCGTGACAGATGTTATCACAGGATGGTAACAGGTATGCCACAGGTTAAGATAGACCCTTAACAAGCCATGACAAGTTTTGTATGCAAATTGTAATAGGCCTCTTGACAGGTCTTGACAAGTCACAGGACCATGCTAGGTGTATGGCAAAAACAAATGACAGGTTATGGCAGGATTTTGTCACTGGTCATAGCAAGTTTGATGCAGCTTTGGCAACTGACCTGAATAGAGTTCGACTAGAAGTCCAAGCTCTGATTAACCACCACAATGAAGAAAATAAGCAGTTTAGTAGGGGTTTGGAGAAAGAAATGCTTAAACTTGAGTAGAAATGCCAAGAACTAGAGCAATGTGAAGCTCAAAATGATTTTAACAGATTGCAGACGATTTAGCAATCAAGTAACAAGAAGGATCTGCAACAGTTGTGTCAGCTGAGCAAATTAATCGTCATTTGAAATTAAGGAAAAGCAACAAATATAATGACAGACGGAAAGGTTGGAGTAGTGAGCAGAGAGATTATTTGCATACAGGATTTGAGAACAATAACCTCAGTTAGTGAAACTACAAGATGATTGTATGCAAGAGTCAAATGCAAAAAATTGTATACAGGGATGGTATACATTGTTGGCATGCAAGAACAGCGCTTCCTCATGGTTGGGGCACAAAAACACCAGCATGGCATGAATTTGTGCATCATTGCTATATTACATGAGAAATTGCAATTTATGTTTGAGTATTTAGATGAATGTTTGCCTACATATGGTTGATGTTGTTCTTTGAAATTAAAGAGCATGGGTATATGAATCAAGATTAATCGTTGTTGATATTAATGTTATTTGATTGTTGTCCTTTAGGTATCATGTTGGTGGAGCTGCAAGTGCATGTTCATTGGCATGGGGCAAGAACCTCCTGATCCAGTGTTGTGCAGAGGGCACCAAAAGTATCAAGAAGCCCAGGAGGAAGCCAAGGAAGAGGACATGGATTGCGAGAGTCTACTACAGCAGACTCACATTGTGGACATATCATGCACTGAGGACAGTGCATAAAATAAGGGGGGGAGGAATGTAATACTCCCACCATTCATGATGTAATAAGATATACATTGATATTTAGGCTAGTGAGCTTAAATGTTTCTAACTAATAGGCTAGTGAGTCGAAATGATATTATGGGGCTTGCATGCCCATGTAGCGATAATAAATGGGTTGTGGGGCCAGTGTGCCTGGATGGATATGCATGTAAAGGCTATTAGGCCTTGAGCCTAGATTTCTAATTATATCGTAATTAAATATTATAATACTAAAATAAGGTTGGATAAGGTTGGTTATGGAGCCCACTCCACAAAAAGAGTATGGGGGGGCAACTCCAGAGAAAAAAGGCAACAATTGGGTTTTCGGTTAATGGTGCACTCTAGGGCCCACGTGGCTTCAAGGAAGTGCCACATGGCCAGTTGGAGCCATGCATATAAAAAGGGGTGTAGGTTCATGATATGGGGATCATTCATTCAATTAATCCTTCAAGGGGTTACTGATTAGTCAATGAGTCCTCGGGTGGACTCTCAGACTCACTAATGGTCAGTGAGTCCTAAGGTTGGACTTTGTACTAGCCGACGTGCAGTTATTAAGTTAATTGTGTCATATGGATGCATCCTATTATGATTTGAGCCCCTATGCTAACTCTAGGGAGCCTAGAGCTCCAAGGGTTTGTTGGCTCTGTTATGACCTAGTGCCATGGAATTTTGGTGGGAACTCCGTGTCGGTTTGTTGGCCGGAGGGGATGCTTGGAGCCTTGGAGCAACATGGCTATTGGGTTGGCATATTGGACCTCAACCAGAGTTTGCATTGGTTTTACGATTGTTGCCTTTGGAGTTGTTGTCCCAACTCGAGGGTGACCCAATGGTTCAGCTTATGAACCAGTAGGCCTACGGCTGGGAGGAACGTGGAGAGCCCGTAGCCAATTGGCTCTGTTAATACAAGTTAGGACCCTGTTCTATGATATCTTTCTGCATATTTTTATGTAAATTTATGGTTCTACTTATAAAGCCTTATTCATGTTGAAAACTTGATGTTCTATGCTGAAACAATAACTTAAAAATAAAACTTCTTCCAGCTGCAAATTTAGTTAAGCAATTGTAGATAGATCATACACCATATAAACCATATGCAAAATAGAAGACAACCAAGAACACAGAGAGACACAGAAATTTAGGTCTAATGACCAGGGAAAAACCCACAAGGAGAAAACCCAGCCAGATTCTTCTTCTGTTAGAAATCAATTGTTCAGAAGAGAAACAAAATATAATGAGAGAATGAACAAGTTCACCCAAATCTGAAGAAGATATTTGATAGCTACAGCTGATGAAAACACTGAATCACTTTAGCTCACCAAGTTCTGCTCTTACCCTCCAAGTCTCTCTCTCACTCTCTAAATCCTTCGCTAGTCTCTCCAACTCTCTCTTTCACAAGTTCGAAGTCTCCTTTCACAATGCACAAGTGAGTAAGAGTGAAGACGTGAGGCACATATATACAGGAGGAGCAAGGAGTTCGAGCCATGAAGGAGAGGAGTAACTCGAATGCCTTGAGAGTTACATGTGCCATTTAGGGAAGTATGCATGCCTTTTTAACTCATACCATTAAGGAGGTATGTGTGCCTTTGTAACTCATGCCATAAAGAGGAGTGTGCATTCCTTGAAGGAGAGAGTGTAACTTATGCATTGAAGAGAGCGTAAGAGGAATCTTTTAAGACGAGACATTAATGCGAGTAAGAGGAGTGTTATGATGAGTTTTTAATACACGTAAGAGAGTGTAAGAGGAGTGCAACGAATCCATTAAGTGAGAAATAGAGGGATACAAGTGTCATCAAGGAGAGAGAGGTACAAAGTGGCATGATTGAGTGCCAAGTAGGAGCGATGACATGTATTTCCATTTTAATAATAATATTATTATAGTATCATAAGGATAATAATAATGATAATATTAATGATTAAATGAAAGTTGAACAATTGAGATTGATAAAGGATAAGTGATTTTCCATCATCTATACTTGATTACCAATTGAAGCAAGGTGATTTACTATTTTTGGAAAGTCAAGCTTGAAATGATAAATATGACTTTCTATTTTTAGAAAGTCACTCTAGAATAGTCAATTGAAATTTTATTCGAGTAAATTCATCCCTTAGTTGCCAATTTTCAACACTCCCTCTCAGCTAGGGAGCAATTTCTTTATGAAACAAGGAACTTTGCTTTGGAACAATGATGTTACAATCTAATGAAGAAGAATCACCATAGGGGAGATTCATCCATCACCCTATATTCACTTGGGGGGATTACCACTTTCCAACACACGACAAGGATCTCGCACAACCAAGTTTAATCTCTGCTTGGGGGGATTTCCACTTGTCAAGGATCACACACAACCAAGTCTCTGCTTGGGGGGGTTACCACTTGACAAGGATCACGCACAACCAACTCTCATCTCTGCTTGGGGGGATTACCACTTGTCAAGGATCACGCACACTCAAGTTTTTGCTTGGGGGGATTACCACTTGACAAGGATCACACACAACCAAGTCTTATCTTTGTCATCCATGACCGCCCCCTTTAGGAAAGGTCACATTCGTCAATCCAAGTTGCTCTCTAAAAACCAAGAACTTTCCTTTAAGCAATGGCTTGGTAAGTATGTCAGCTATTTGATCATTAGTCGCAATATGATGGAGTCTCATTGCTCCTCTCTGCACCATATCCTGGATATAGTGATATTTGATATCAATGTGCTTGGACTTGTCATGGAACACAGGATTTTCAGCAAGTTGAATCCTCCTCTTATTGTCACAATAAATTACTATCGTATCCGATACATGCTCAAGCAGCTCTCCAAAGGGCTTCCTTAGCCATATTGCCTCACAGCTAGCCATGCCAGCAGCAATGTACTCAGCTTCAGCTATGCCAAGAGCTATAGACTTTTGTTTTCTACTCATCCAAGATATCATGGCAGATCCAAGTTGAAGCAGCACCCAAATGTGCTTTTCTATCAGTAGAGTTACCAGCCCAATCAGCATCAAAGTACCCATGTAGTCTTACATCTCCAACAATATATTTCAATCCAAGATTGATGGTCCCATGTAGGTATCTCAACACATGCTTTGTAGCAATCTAGTGTGTATGTGATGTCTTAATCATATTTTGGCTCAGAGTATTGACTGCAAAGCATATGTCTAGTCTAGTGTTCACTAAGAACATCAGTGCCCCAATCAGTTGATGATACTCTTAAGGAGTAGCCAAATCAAGTCTTGCAGCTTCACCACATAGCTTCTTGAAATTCGTCTCCAATGGAGTATTCATGGACTTATATTATGTCATGCCAAATCTTTCTAGTAGTTTAACAACATATTTTCCATGAGAAAGGAAAATCTCACCAAGTCTCTGCCATACTTCTAGACCCAAAAAGTAGTGCATCAAATGAAGATTTTTCATTTCAAATTCAGAAGCCAACTCCCTCTTACACTAGAGGATAAGAGGTTCACCACCGGTCAATAAATCATCAACATATAATACCAAAATCAAAGGCATACCTTGGATTGTTTTGAAGTAAAGATTGGGATTAGCATTGCTTCTAGTAAAGCCAAGTTTCATCAAGAAGTTATCAATGCGAGCATTCCAAGCTCTTGGAGCTTGCTTCAAACCATAGAGGGATTTCTCCAGTCTACACACATGAGTTTTTCAGTCATGTACTTCAAATCCTTGTGGTTGCTCCACAAATACTTCTTCCTTGAGGAAGTCATGCAAAAAAGCAATCTTCACATCCATTTGTTGAATATTCCATCCTAGCTAGAAGCTAGAACCACAATAGATCGGATGGTGGTGTATTGGGCAACAAGTGCTAAAATATCATCATTGTTTATTCCCTCTTTCTGAGAGAAACCTCTGGCCATAAATCTAGCTTTATATTTTTCAATACAGCCATCAGCACCATGCTTAATTTTATAAAGCCATTTAGAAGACACAACAGACTTACTTGGGTCTGGGAACTACTTCCCATACATCATTATGAATGATGGAATCATATTCTTTAGCCATTGCATCTTTCCACACTTGATCTTTCACAGCTTCTTCAAAAGTGCATGGTTCAAATTGAATAATGTTGCTCATGGCTAAAACATATCCCTGGAACCAGCATGGTTTCTTGCTTTCTCTAAAGGTTATTTCGGGAACATGTTTATCAATGTCTTGAAGAGTGTCACGAAGCCATAATGGCCTCTTTTTAGCAAGAGGATCACATGGAGGAGAATCCAAGGGGCCCATGGTCTCCATGGGTTCATCAGCAGGATCAGTTTTAGCTTCAGGATCTTCTTATATTTCAAATAAATCATCATCTTGTCTATCAACATTAGCAGGAGGAAGAAGAGTGACTCTTGCCTTTCCAAGAGTTGCATCTTCATCAAATGTTACATCCCTGCTAAACTCTATATTTATTTGACCAGGTACATATATTTTGTAACCTTTAGAATTCTCACAATAACCAACAAACGTACCTTCCTTACATGAAGCTTCCAGCTTGTTCCTCTTTTCTTTTGGCACGTGGAAGTAGACAGGGCAGCCAAAGATCTTCAGATGCCCAACCTTGAGCTTTTCACCAGTGACGGCTTCTTCAGGAGTCTTGTTGTTTAGGGCACAGTGAGGGAATCTAGTTGGACATAGACAATTGTGTTAGGAACTTCCCCCCATAGGAATTTTAGTAATTTCTTACCATGCAACATAGCTTTAACTACTTCCATGATAGTTCTATTCTTCCTTTTCGCCACACCATTTTGTTCTGGGTTATATGGCACAATGGTCTCTTTCCTGATTCCAACTTCTTTACAGAAATCAATGAAATCATTGGAAGTGAACTCTCCTACATTGTTAGATCTGAAGATTTTGATCTGCTTTCCAGTTTGTTTTTCTACTAGAGCTTTATAGTCTTTAAACATGTTAAATGCTTGACTTTTATTTTTCAAAAAATAAATCCTTTTCTTGCGAGAAAAATCATCTACAAAGATTATATAATACAAGTAGCCACCAAGAGAAGTTATAAGCGTAGGTCCACATAAATTAGAATGTAAAAGATGAAGTACCTGACTGGTTATGCCTTTGCTTGGAGGAAATGGTCCTTTGACTTGCTTTCCACCAACACATCCTTGGCAAACTCCATCATGATCTGCTCTAATCTCCGATGTTCCGGAAACCATCTTTCTCACATGAGGTAATGCTTTATAGTGCAAATGAGCAAACCTTCAGTGCCAAAGTTCACTTTGATGATTGTATCATGGATCAGTGCATGGATTGGTCTTCCATTGACTTTATACAGACCTTCACATCTTGATCCCAGAGTGAAGGCACCTCTCATGCTAGATCTCATTGGCCAAGTGAGAACTTTACCATTTATGAAAGCAACTTTCATTCCCTTATATTCTGAAGAAGATATGGATACAATATTCTTTTTCAAACTAGGTACATGAAAAATTTATTGAACCTTGATCTAGATGGAAAGAAATAGAACTAGATCCCTTTATAGGATATGTAGAGGTATCTACAAGAATGATTTTCAAATTTGTCTCCCTCTTAACCAGATTTGAGAGCACTTCTTTATAACCAGTAAAGTGCCTTGAGGCACCACTATCAGCCAACCAACTGTCTCAAGAATTTGCTAGAGGGGAACTAGAAAGAGCAGAAACAAGAAAGTATGTTGATTGAGTTTCAAATGCATTGTTATCATACCTGAGGTTCCTTGAGGAATGGTAGCTTTCTTTATGAGCAGAAGGAGCTTCTCTTCTTCTTCTTCTATAATCAGATTTTTTGGAACGATTGTCGCAGTTGGATCTTGGTGCTCTTCTGCTTTCTAGACAATCACAAGCATAGTGACAATGCTTATGGCAATTGTAGAATTGGACTTTTGATAAGTCTTTGTTCCATTTGAAGGAATTGTTGGATCTAGGAGCAGACTTTCCCAAACAATGATGGCCTCTTCTTCCTTTCTGCTTCTTGCTTTGGACAGCAAAGGCAGTAGGTTCTCCCTCCTCATGCTCTGGGATTCTTCCTCTGGAAATCATTCGGGCCTCTTCTTGACTACAGCTTCCCAAGAGCTCATCAAATGTAGGAAACTTGTCATTGTTGTTGATAGTGGCAATAAAAGTTTCCCAAGATGGAGAAAGACCTCCAAGTGTAATAAGCACAATATCCTTCTCAGATAAAATTTCACCAATTGTAGACAGTTGATCTTTAATTTTACAAATCTTCATAAAGTATGCTTGAATGGTCTCTCCTCTATTCACCTTCATATCCTTGAGTTGATTCTTCATAGCAAGAATTTGGCTCAAGTTATTCACTTGATACATTCCAATTAGCTTATCATACATTTCTTTGGATTTCTTCAAGTTAGAGACATATGTTGAGATGGTCTCCAAGAGAATTAAGGATAATCTTTTTAGCCTTGACATCATCTTTCTTGTATCTGGCCTTGATGGCAGCATTAGAGTTATTTGTTGGTTCTACTACCTCTGCTTCAACATGCTCCAGTACATCATGTTCCTCAAGAGTAATATCCAATTTGGCCTTCCAAAGGAAGAAATTTGAAGCATCAACCAACTTCTCTTCATTCTTAAAGTAAGAGAAAGACATCTTGATCTGCTCAACAAATTTTAGCAACAAGTAGAAGGAGCAGCAGGTAATATTTCAGCAGCATATAGGAAGGGACAGCAAGAGATATTTCAATAGTAAATGAAATATTTCAGCAGCAAATGAGAAGAGATATTTCAGTAGCAAATCAGATATTTCAACAGCAAATATGGAGGGACATCAAGTAATATTTCAGCAAAAAATAAGTTGCAACTAGAAGGGACAACAAGAGATATTTCAGCAGAAAATGAGTTAAGAGAAGCTCTCAACTTCTTGGACTTGTCTTCACCAAAGCTCTGATACTATGTTGAAAACTTAATATTCTATGCTGAAACAATTACTTGAAAATAAAACTTCTTCCAACTGCAAATCCAGTTAAGTAATTGTAGATAGAACATACATCATATAAACCATATGTAAAATAGAAGACATCCAAGAACAGAAAGAAACACAGAAATTTAGGTCCAATGACCAGGGCAAACCCCTTAAGGGGAAAACCCAACCAGATTCTTCTTCTATTAGAAATCAATTGTTCAATAGAGAAACAAAATACAATGAGAGAATGAAGAAGTTCCCCCAAATTTGAAGAAGACCTTTGATAGTTGAGTTGATGCAAACACTGAATCACTTTGGCTCACCAAGTTTAGCTCTTACTCTCCAAGTCCCTCTCTCGCTCTCTCAATATTTCACTAGTCACTCCAACTCTCTCTTTCACAAGTTCGAAGTCTCCTTTCACAATGCACAAGTGAGTAAGAGTGAAGATGAGAGGCACATATATATAGGAGCAAGGAGTTCGAGCCATGAAGGAGAGGAGTAACTCGCATGCCTTAAGAGGGAGTTATATATGCCATTTAGGAAAATACACATGCCTTTGTAACTCATGCCATTAAGGAGGTACAATTGCCTTTGTAACTCATGCCATTAAGGAAGCACGCATGCCTTTGTAACTCATGCCATAAAGAGGAGTATGCATGCCTTGAAGTAGAGAGTGTAACTAATGCATTGAAGAGAGCATAAGAGGAATCTTTTATGACGAGACTTTAATGCGAGTAAGAGGAGTGCTATGACAAGTTTTTAATGCGCATAAGAGAGTGTAAGAGGAGTGCAATGAATCCATTAAGTGAGAGAGAGGGGTACAAGTGCCATCAAGGAGAGAGAGAGGTACGAAGTGGCATGAATGAGTGCCAAGTAGGAGAGATGAAATGTATTTCCATTTTAAAAGTAGTAATATTATTGTATAATAAGGATAATAATAATGACAATATTGATGATTAAATAAAATTGAACAAATGAGATTGATTAAGGATAAGTTAAGTGATTTTCCATCATCTATACTTGATTACCAATTGAAGCAAGGTGATTTAATATTTTTCGAAAGTCATGCTTGAAATGATAGACATGACTTTCTATTTTTAGAAAGTTACTCTAGAATAGTCAGAAGTGAGATTTTATTCAAGGAAATTCATCCCTTAGCTACCAATTTTCAGCAACTCAAGTATTTGTTGTGGTTGTTGAGTATCGCATGCCATGTTTATTTACTATTTTTATTGTTAAACTCTAGTTCATAGGTTCAGGCTTAATGGTTGTTAACATTCTTTTATTTCCGTTGCTTATTATGTCTATACAATTTATGTGTAAAATGGCCATAAACTCTGGCTTTTGGGTTAAGTAATTTGTTGTTGTTATTTTTGTTAATTCTGGGTTTCTGATAATTCTACTCTCGACTATGATTATGAATTTCATATGATAAATAATCGTGTTCCTTGTACAAATGTCTGTTATTATTCTATTGTGCAATAATTAACGATTATGTGTTATTTGAGTTATAATTATATGCATGAAGACTGCCAATAAATTCTATGAATAAATAAAGTTCCGCAAAAATGTTGATGAATACTAGACAAAGTTTGGGTAGAAGGGGCGTAGTGTTGCCCGCCTAGAGGCCAAGGACACTACAAGTAGGGTGCCCTCAAGACTTCAGCTGCTTTGGACCACCTGACAAAGCCATCTCAAACTCAAGTGAAAGAAACCATTCGTTATAAATTAAGATCATAAATGCATCTAGATGGACCATACTTAAGTGTTAAGGCCGTATTAATACTTCAAACCAGCATAACCTTCAAATATCTAATTAGACCAAGTCCCGTAAAAGTGTTCCCTATCTTTGTAGGGGTGGATATGTACTCAACCCTATTAGGTGCTTCCAGCCCCCAAGGGGAGGTAGCATTTCCAAGGTTAACCCTTCAATCCATATTAGTGAGAATATGTGTCAATGGAGGGGAAGGACTTCATGGCCAAGTGCCATGGTCAGGGACCAGCTAATGAGAGTCCACATCCTAAGTGTATAGATGTAATAAAGGGAGCAATCGTGGAGGCATGAGTTACCCCTCTCTGCCTGGTTTTTCCACCCCTTTGGTGAGCCTTTTATTTCTTCTTGATAATGCTTTTTAATTGATGCATAGCTCAAGGATCAAAGCTTGTTCTGTAGCATTTGTTTTGTCCCTGAAGATGAGGCAATTTCTCGCTCATCAAGGTTGGGACATGCAAGGGTTCCATTTGAAGAGATGGAGCAGCAAGTGCTCAAGAACCAAATGATTGCTAATGTGGGGGTTGAGCTTATGCTAGGCTTTTTCCCATGTGCTAACTTATGTCCTAGCCATCTTTTGCATTTTGACATTTTTTCTTTCATTGTGGCCATCTTATACTTTTTCATACTTTTAGCTACATCAACCTCCATGGTGATGTTTTTTGGCCCAACACCAGTGTGTGGATATGTGAGTGCCAAAACCCAATGAACCAATGACAGTTTACCCAAATAATGGAGATGATATCAAAGGAAATGATGTGACATGGAAAATGTTAAGTATGCAAAAGGAGAATGCACACGTTACTTCAATCCAAGTTTTCCAAGTAGTGTCTCTCCTATAACCCTAAGGCCTTAGGGGAGGCCCCCCTAGACAAGGGCTAAAGATTAACCCCATTGGTAAGGTGAGAGAATGAGTTTATAGTCAAGATCAATCAATCATCTAGATCACCCCTTTATCCATGCTCAATGCTCGAAACTTTAAGTAAAAGCATTTGATTGCAAAATGATCAAAGTAACTGTTGTGGTAGCCTACTTTTATCCAAGAGGAATATCGGATGGTGAGAGGTGTATGACTGGTGCAGATGGTGGAGAAAACCAGCATGTAATCATTAATGAGCAAAGTGTAGGGTTGTTGTCTGGCTGGCTATAAAATATTTCTCCTATAGGGTTACCAATTTTGGTGGGTGGTGGGTAACAGAGCCGGATCTAAATCCTGCCTACCCTCTATCTAGAAGGTGTCCACTTCAAGCTCCTCGTATAACATAAGATGAAGAGTTGTAGCATAGAGCTTGGAGAAAGTGTGGTCCGTCATGATTCTCTAATAATTGTCAAGGTCTAATATGGCCCCTGATTTGTGGATCAAGTGAATGAAGTGTTAATTTTCTAATACCATATCTGATTTGATTTTCCTAGCAATTTATTTTATGCTCGGAGATGTTTCACCCAGTAAAATCTTTTTCTAAAAGCTATTGAAAATGAATGCACTAGTATTAAATTTAAATAAAATTTGTAGCTGAAAATAAATGGAAAATCGCTCACAAAACATAGCAAAAAATATGCCCAACAAATTCCCCTTCGCTTTTCTATTACTCAGAAAGATTAGGGCCTCCTTTAACATTGAAATCGACACACAGAGAATCCACAAAAATTACAGCAATGGAACTTGGCAACTCGGCTCCTCAGAAATTTGGCTTGCAGCTGTGCTGGTCCTCTAGCAACTCAGCCACCTCCCAAGTCTGGCATAAACCCTCACAACCTCCCCAAACTCACATCCTACTTGCTAGAACTCGACCTCACAAGTCTCGGCCCTCCCCATGTGTACTCAACCTGCAAACCTGTGCTCCAAAATTCCTGTAGCTGCACACTTTTCCGATGATTTCCCAAAAAGCTTGGGTGTTCTTGCAGAGATTTCTCCAATGAATACGAGAAAAATCAGGGCATGATTTTCAGATTTTATCTTAGCTAGTGCGTAATTCCACAAACACTTCTTCATAATCTTAGCAAGTGCATAATTCCACAAGCACTTCTTCATCTCTCAAGTGATTTTGATTTTCATATTCTTTGAGGGTTTCAACTTCTCATATGAATTTTGGTTTCATCACCTTCCTTTCCCACCAACCACTAAGGTCAATACTCCTTTCACCAAAACTAATTTTTCATCAATATCAGGCAAGCTTTTGCTTCCTATAGGTATCCTTGTTATGTAAGAAAAACATTAAAACCATTTGCTTCTCAAGCTCACACGAGTATAATATCATGTCATACATTTTCAATTAAAGTTGTATTTAAGTATTCACGACAGCCATAGGTTTTTAGTATCCCCCTTCCCCTCCAACCAACCTACCCACCCACACCCACACACATATATATACATATTCCCTACACACACACATATAGGAAAGATTATCACACATATAGGAAAGATCATCATTTGCATTAAAATCAATTTCCAACAAGATCATAAAAGTCATTGTTTCTTGTGAGTATCCTTGTTTGTATGGTTTATGGATTTCATTGCATAAGATCTTTCGCCCCAAAGTTTCAACTGAATTCTTCACCCGTCATCAGGAGCAGTCAAAAGACAGAGAGCAGCGGTGCAATCAAGATGATGCAGTGAGCATCCTTTTATGTCTTGGACACATTAATATCTATGAAGATGATGCGGTTTAACTTCATGTCATACAATTTTTAGTAGAAGCTTTCTGATGTATTCATGATATTTTACAATCCTTTGCATCTAAATGCAAAGCTCAACTTGCAAAAATAAAAAGATCAAGAATAACAAATACTCACCATTATAGATAAGTTTTCCTTGTTATTTCAACTCCCTCAAACTTGTGATGAATCATTTTTCTAAACCTTCCTTTGCAAATCCTTACGCTTAATCTTCATATCCATACTTTGCCTACCATCGCCTGTTGTTTCCACTTATAGTGGTGATCTACATTTCTACAATTTACAGAACAGATCTGTTTTCACTCTGATACCGTTGTTTATAGCCAAACCAAACCTATCTCCATAAGGGAGGATAATATTACTGAAGTAGGCATTCCTAGCACACGTGCCAAGCTAGAGATTGAAACAAACACAGACGCATATGGATGCACAGATTAGAATGGAGCTCAATCATTTCTTCTTCATCAACAAAAGGGCTGAACATAAAGATCATATCCATTAGGAACTAGTCTCCACAGGAGCTTAACCATGAGAACAGAATAAGTTGAAGGTCCAAACTCAAGTCGACACTCAGAGTGTGTGACTCTAACTGCCAAGTTATTCGACAAGGACCTTGCTTATTCAATGTAGAAACTCCTTGTTTTAACCAGAAGCAACAAACCCCCTTCAGGTCACTTACTATCCTACCACGACCTTGCTTATTCAGTGAAGTAACTCCTTCCTTTAATCACTAAATAAAAAACCTCCTTTATGTTAGTAACCGACTAAGAGGGAGGTATATCATTTGAGATCAAAGTTGGCCAAATATTTTAACAGTTGAGAACAAATTTAATTCAAAACCAAATGGAGTCACTATTGATAAAAAATAGACAAAAAAGCGAAAAATAGAAGAGAATTCATTCTCGACATGAGAGGAAAAAGCCATACAGAGATGAAGCTGTTATTTTCAATTCCTCGACAGTACGAACAGTTTGTTCCTCCAAGGCTCCTATTTCATCATCCATAGCGACATCAGTGTCGGCTATGTTTGTACTTTCATCATTATCATCAACCCTGCAAAGACGCTTTGCCCGAACCATTGCATCTCTTCTCTCCTTGCCGACTGAAAGTGCCTGCTGCCGCCTCCTTTGTCCAGCAATATTCCCAACTGAGTATCAAAACACGGTCAAATTTCTAGGAAAATATGTACTACAGATAATAAAAATTTGTTAAATATATGCTAGATAGAATATCATTTTAAGGGACTGCCCAAACCAATAATGGAAAACAAATCACAGAGAACCTGATATTCACATTATCTGTTAGTCTTATATTGCTTTATGGAATATGGCTTTATTCACCTAATTTACAGTTCACGCGCAGCTAGCCATAACACAAAATCCCCAGGAACTCCAAGGACATTGAAAAAAATCCTACCCATATAAGAATTTCTCGAGAGAGACCCGTGACCACAAAAATGTAGATTCTGATCATCAACATTCATTAATCATAGATTTCCAACAATTGTAGTTACATAGACCGCAGACCAAAAAACCAAAACCAGTGAAATTTAAAAGAATATAAATTCTTAAAAAGAAACAAGCTATCTTTTCAAACATAACATACCCACCTGGTGTCTTGATAGAATCGCGCTTGTGTGCAGGCAATCCAGTCTCCCCTGCCATGTGTGACATAGTTTAGATATACCCAATTGCCAAGTCCCGTTGCTTTCAAGTAGGTTTTTGTGCAGGTCAGTGCACTGTTCTCTCAATTCTCAGGAGAAGGCCTCCCTTAGTGATGCTTGATATTCCCCAATAGCTGTTTTATATATACAGAGACGTAGTTGTTACCTATCAAATGCCTCTAATGAATATGCTGTGTGTTTAAAAAAATCCTTGCAGGGAGCTGCGGCCATTGCAAAAACCATGAAGTTGATCCTTTACCCTTTTAAATTACAAATTAATTTAAACTCAAAACCAAATGAAAAACATGTATTTTTCACGCCTTTTAGAAAATGTAATGTGGTGTTCCTTATGGAAACACACCCGTGACGGCCACACCCATATGTAAGTCCACGAGATAAAAATTATTACCCGATACTACACGTAAGTTGCAGAGTAATTTTAAATTAATTTTAGGTAGTGTAAAGTAATTATTATAAGTTTTAGTTATTAGCTTCCGTTTAATTTTAATTGTTCATAGTTTATTGTAACATTTTTGCTACTAAGAAGTTATGGGTTTAATTCTCTCAATATCTTCATGGTTATGCATTTTTGCTACTGAGAGGTTATGGGTTTAATTGGCTCCAGTGATCTCTTTAAGTGCGTCTATTTGGTGCAAATATTTTGTGGACGTAGCAATGGCCAAGATCCGTGAACCACAAAAACAAAAAACAAAATAATAAATTTTTTGCATTATTTTTTGTTAATTTTGAATCAATTTAATTGGAATTTTTGGTATCTAATTGGTAGAATTTGAGTGTTTTAGGAGTTTTTCATGGCATTAAATCAATATGTGTATTGAATGAAATGAATGAATGGAATTTTAACGTCCACAAGACTAAATATAGTCTATGGGACCACGAGTTTTTTAGTCTCTGGGACCACGAGCCTCCTGCTTTTTGCCTTTTGCAATTCAATCATTTTCTTATTCAAAATAATGATTTATTTGACCCAACCTTCTAACAGCCCCCTCACTCAAAAGACAATGCAAGGAACCAATGTTAACATATTGTCATAACTATCTTTGATGTCTCCATAAAGCTATTAAAATTATTTTAAAACTAAAATTCACAATCTTGCCAAAAAAATGTAAAGCCCAAAAGCAAGAATGTCTAATATTTATACATTATTTTAAAGTAACTAGCATATTCTTGAAGTGAGGAAAGGGAATATTGAAGTAAAATAGAATGATAAGTTGTCCCAATAGAAGAAAAATGTGTTTAAGATTTATGGATAATAAATAGAGAATCCATTGAATAAGTTTCTTGATAATATTTAACTAATAGAGAATCTATTAAATATGGTTCATGAATAATGTATTAAAATGTTTTTTTTGGATGGTTAAGCATTATCATAATTAATTTCTAAATATATATGGAAGATTTTTCCAAGAGAAACCATGTTTCTATTTCCAAGTACCACTAATTATAAGTTAAAAACACATGATAGTCATGTGTTATTTGTCCTTGATGAAAGAATATGGCCAAGAGCTTGGTGTGGGGCTTTCAAATGTACATATGGCCACAGAAGAGATTACATGTGTTGGTCATTTAGTAAAAACTTTAAAAACAATTTTTCAAGAAAATGATGGTGCTTTCATCACTTGTAGATTACTTGAAATTGATGATGTATAATCAATTTCAATAACTTTTGAGTAACTTTCACCAAGTTTCCATCTAATTTTTCTACATTCTGTGATCTGAATTTAAACAAGAATGCAACAAATTACAGATATAACCGTAAACACAAAGATGCAACAGAAATAACACTTCATTTCATTAATATCAAATACTAAAATATGCTTACAAACATAATGGAAATAAGACTAGCTCGGGCGGTGGAACCTTATCTCTGAGAAGAGATGTGGCAGTTACATGCCTCTGAACGGTGTTACAATGAGGCTCAAGGGCCTATTTATTATTGGAAAACATGATAAAACCCTAAACAACCAAAACCCTAACCCCAAGAGATGTAATGCCAAGAGTTTGTGGGCCCCATTGGGGTTAGTTGGGCAGCCAACTTCCCGGGATCATAACTTGGTCATATTATCTTCGTTTGGCATGCACGATGCCTTGTTGGAAAGGTCTCTCCAAATACTATAGGTTTTGCTACAGACCCCTACCTACAACTATGGGCCTACTGCAGACATCAAAAAAACGTCGTTTATGGGGTCAAAACTACTCCGGAAGTTTAGGTTCCAAAAAACTATTAAAAATAGTAAATGCTGAAATAAACAAGGAAACAAATGAAACTGACTGGAGGTCTAGGTGGGATAGGTGGGTGGCCACCAATATCCACCTTGATCATTCCTCCCCCTTAGGAAGCAATGGTCCCCATTGTGTGCAAAGCCTCCATGAGGTGAAGAAATTTTTGTTGAACCTGGTCCCTGGTGTGCCACTTGCCTTGGTGCAGGAGTTGCCCAGCTTTGACAACCCGATATAGTTGGATCTTCTACTAGAGAGTGTTCTTGACCTATGTGTCCATAATTCGATCAGTTGTGGCCAAAGTAACCTAACACGGGGATTCAGGATTTGTAGGGTACGGGGATTCGAGTGTCGGATTCGGACACATTGACCCCCTGAAACAAGACACATAGGATTCGTTATATATATATATATAGCCCAAAGGGTTAGCCCCAATCGGTCAAAGACGGGCCTCGCCAGATGGGAAGGTCACACAAGATAATTTCCCGAAAGCTCTTGGGGTCAGGTCTTGCAGTAGGCGCCGGGGCGTTAAACCCATATTTTTCCAGTGGACGTAGCGCCACTCGTTAACCGAAAGGTGTCCGTGAACCACGCAAAATATATATATATTATATATATATATATATATATATATATATATATATATATATATATATTATATATATATATAATTAAAATTTAGATATTTCTTACACAAATTCTCATTAATGATACAAATACATTGATTTCAAACATAGATCTTCATCTAGATGTAAGTTTTACTGTTTACAAAGTAAGTTAGTAACCTTATAGCATGCATAGTACATATAAAATTCAAATACATGTCACATAAATCATGATTCATAAATGAAAGACAACTTACAAGATAGTAAGATAAAGACGTTGATAGTTGTATTTTTCTCATTAAGTCATCAAATAAAAAGGTGTTACATAGGTAGTGCAATGCCAATGGTAAATAGAAATAGAAAATATAAAACAACTACAGGTATACAAGCCTCAAGGCAATAGGTAGCCCATGACTCATGAGTCATCAATCCTCATAGTCATCATCAGAATCAGCGTCAATGTCCTCATCATCATGGTCACCACTGCTCTCCTTTGCATCCTCCTCCTCCCCTATATCCATAGTCGCCTCTGTATCTGCTGGTGTGGAGGATGACCCTTCTAAAATATCATCGTCATCAAATTAACAGGCTCTAGCACTGGATCATTGAGATCCATGTTAGCCAATGTTAACTCAACACTGTTGTCCAGACCCATATCATTAGGAAAGACATCCCACATCTTTGTCTTTCCCCTCAACCACTCTTCCCTCTGCCTGTAAATAAGACGAAGGTTGGTGTGCACATACACCATTGTCTCTGCCCTAGACTTCTTAAGCCTACTGTTCTTCACACTATACAAATTCCCATATGTGCTCCAATTCCTCTCTTAACAAGAGGATGAAGTCACCTAAGAGAGGAGCCTCATGGCTAATTGCTAAAGAGGAGGGCTTGTTGCCCCATGATTTGCCCACCAAGAATAGGGCTTCTTAGCCCCCCCTGTCTCTAATCACATCATATCTTGCAAATCGACCAGTGCTAGTGGAAAACTCTGCAAAGGCATCCTCCACCTCATCAAGCAATGCTCTATCCTGGAAAACCCGCTTGAATGCATCTTTCCTCCCCTGTGAGATTTCACCATCCATGTGAGGAGGGAATCTGCGGGAAGGTCCACCATTTAGCCACTCATGGCTTTAGTATTTTGGGTTCAATGAGTGAGCCAAACAATGTAAAGGTGTGCAATTCTTGTCCCATCTGCTGACAAGAAGATCTTGTATAGTACCAGAAAAGGCCTCTAGTGAGGTCTCATACTCGGGACACTGACTCTATAGAATAATGCTCCTCACATACTCAATCATGGAATCCCATCCCTCATAAACCTCTCCTAGGATGGGTTTGTTTGTATCTGCAAAATCGAAGAAAAGAAATCATAGGGTCCATGATCTAAATAATTAGATCTACCCTCTCCCACCAAGCATCATCTAGCACTGTGTCCTTCACTCTTTTAGAGGCTACTGATTTGTCTTTCTCCAAAAAGACCAAAACTCAGAAATAACCATGGCCCCAAGAGCAGTCTTGACCTCCCTCGACCTCTTCAACATGATGAATGAAGAGGCAAACCGTGTATCAACAATTTTCAACAATGATAGATTATTGTACTCCTTGTAGATAGTGAGGGCATTTGTATGATTTTGCACAAAGTTACGGATATATCATGCATCCTCAATAATGTTACCAATTCAAAGCACATCAGAAGCATTGGATTTCAGTGCTAAGTTCAATGAATGGACAATGAAAGGTGTCCAAAACACTTGTGGATATTTAGCTTCCACAATCATGCCAGCAGCCTTGCAAACAGGTGCATTATCTGTAAAGATTTGCACACAAGAATCAACACCTACATCTTCAATAACTTTAATAAATAACTCACCCGTAAATTGTGCATCCTTGTATTCTCCAAGTGTATCCACTACTTTCAAGAAAAATGGACCATTCAAGGAAGACACCATGAAGTTGATGAGTGGGTGTCGTGTTGGATCTGTCCATCCATCAGAAACAATGATAACCCCAAATGTTGGCCATGATGCTTTAATAGGCTCAAGCATTTTTTGCACCTCTTTTTTGCCTTCGTCAACAATGTGGTTCTAAGCTTCTCTGAACCAGGAGACACATACCATGATGGAGACCCATGAGTTAGAGCTTGACACATCTCAATAAATAGAGGTGAGCATGCAACATTAAATGATATGAAGTTTTGATAGAAAAAGAAGGCAATGGTGAGATCAAGCTCTTCCTGTTTCTCTTTTTGAAAAATCTTGTCCATTGGACCAAGTGAAATTGCTTTTCTTTTTGCTGCTTTTCCCCCAATAGAACTCTCAAATGGAAATTTGGTGGTGCCTTTCCTCAAGAATGGAAGGGGGTCGTCATTCTTGATTTTTCTTGATTTTGCAACCACATTTGCCATACCAACAATGAACTCTTTCTCCATTTCTTTCCTCTTTTGTAAAGGAACAACTTTACAAGTTCCAACTCCACAGCCTAGTAATGCCAACAAATGGCCTTTCACACGGTAATATGTGCTTTTGAAAGAACTGTGGCAAAAGTTGCATCTCCAATTTACATTGCCTCCTTCCTTCCCCTTGGTGCTTGTCCCATCCTCTCTTGTGACATATTTCCACAAGGGATATTTCTCAATGTTGTCTTTAGGAGGAAGTCTTCCCTCAACATTACTTGTAGCAGACTCTGATAATATTGGGGAGGAGGGGCATCTCCAATAGAGACATTCTTCCCCTTCTTTTGCCCCCTACCTGCTGCCCTTGATTGAGCCATGAATACTGTAAAAAAAAAAAAAAAAAACATGCACAAATTTGTAAAAAAAATCATATACAAACTGTTGTAACAGAAATGCAAAAAAATAGAGATGAAATGCATTTACCTGGTTCTTGAATCTCCTTGCCGAACACTCCAAACCCTTAACTCCTTACCCACAACTCACTATTTGCAAAAACGAATGAGAGAAATGGTAAATAATGAAAAGAACGGTGTTGTTTTTATGCCACGAGTTTCACTTTTTTGGGACTCAAATCCCAAAATCGGGACACAACCGAGATTTGATCGTGTCCCGTTTCTGGATTCGAATTCCCATCGCATTGTGTCATATTCGTGGGATTCGGACACGTGGCCTATCCTGGACAAATCTGGTTTCAGAGGTTGTGGCATGTTCCATGTAGTCTGGATTTAACTTTGTTGGTGTGAGTTGTTCTGCAATGTCTGATGTGTCCAGTAATGGTGGGAAGTATGACCAAAGGCAGTCCACATTGAACACTGGGTGCAGACCAAGGAATGGGGGAATGTTGAGATCAAATGCATTGTCTCCAACAGTCTTGGTAATGGAGTAAGGACCATATTAGAGTGGTTTGAGCTTCTGATGGGCTTCGGTAAGGCATTCTTTCTGCAAATGCAACCAGACTTTGTCGCCCACCTGAAACTTGTGTGGCACCCGATGTTGATCTTGTCGTTGCTTGTACTTGGCATTTTACTTCTCCAAAATGTCGTGAACCTGGTGGCGGATGTGTTGGATGCGTTCAATAAATCTGGTCACTTTATTTGCCTCAGACGATACATGTGTGAATTTTGTCTGTGTAGTCGCCTGAGGCATGACAACATCAATTGGACGCAACAATTGAAATCCTAGACCCACTTGAAAGGGACTGCAATCAGTCGAGCTACGTAGAGCTCTATTATAACTGTGTTGCACATATAGAAGACTCTCATCCCAGGTTCGAGGATTCTTGGAGTTGTACATGCGGAGTATGTGCACTATCATCCTGTTAACAACCTCCATCTGGCCATCAGTCAAGGGATGGAAGGCAATCGACTTGGTGAGCTTGGTGTCCAATAGTGTCCAAAGACTTTACCAAAATGTGCTTAGGAACCTGCTATCCTGATCTGATATAATGGTCGACGGGATCCCAAAATGTACCCATACTCATTCAAAGAAGAGTTTAGCAGTGTCCTCTGTTGTGACACTCTTCTTGCAGGCTGCCAATATAACCATCTTAGAAAATCTGTCCACGACCACAATTACATAGTCATTACCATATTTATTAGAAGGGATGCCAGACATATAGTCCATGGAGATGGATTCCCACGGTTGGCTGGGAGTAAGCAGAGGAGTGAATAGGCCTTGCTTCTTGATGTATGGCTTGGCAATGGCACAGGCAGTGCAAGACCTGATATATTTCCCAACATCCAATCGAGGTTTGGGCCAATAGAAGTACTTTTGTAGTATGGCCACAATTTTCTTCACCCCAAAGTGTCTTGCAATCCGACTGTAGTGCGCCTCCCAAATCAATTTCGCATGCTCGCTTGAAGGAACACAAATGTGGCCCAGGTAGCATAATAATGCGTCCTAGAGGTGAAAATCAGGAACTTTCTCCCATCTACTAGCATCTAGTATGTGGAGGTGAACTCTGGATCATTTTTGTATAGTTGCAGCCATCCAGAGGTCTCATGACCACAAGAGTTGAGAACAGTAGTTAGTGTTGCAACTAGGGATCGGTTGAGGCAATCTGCAACATGATTGGTGCTGCCCTTTTGTATTTAATGTTCAAGTGGAATTATTATAGATATGTAGATGGCTTCTGATGGCAATCATTTTGCAACTTCCCTTGTGTCTATATAAACTGAAGAGGTCGGTGATCGGTGTGGATGATCGTCTCCTTCCCCAAAATGTAGTGCTTCTACTGTCGGCAAGCTTGCACGATGGAATACATTTCTTTATCATAGGTGTGGTACTTTTGAATTGTATCGGAAAGTGTCTCACTATGATAGGCCACTAGATGCCCATGTTGGATAAGGACTGCATCAATAGCATAGTCCTTGGCATCTCTCTCAATTTCAAATGGTTGTTGCAAGTCTGGTAGTGTGAGTACAGGTGAAGAGCAGAGGCAGCACTTCAACTCAACGAACGCCTTCTATTAGGACTCAAACCAGGAAAACTTTACTTTCACCCTGCCCTTAGTAATCTGACTCAAAGGCCAAGTGATATGGGAGAATCCCAACACGAACCTTCGATAAAAATTTGCAAGACCCAAAAAAACTAGGAATCTCCGTTAGAGTGGTCAGGGCTGGCCAATCCCGAATGACTTGGATCTTGGTCGGGTCCACATGCACGCCACGCTCATTTATGGTGTACCCCAAGTATTGGACCTGGCTCGTGCCAAAGGTGCATTTTTCAATTTGGCACACAGTTTGTGCTACCGAAGGGTTTGAAGGACCTACCGAACGTGTTGCAAGTGTTCTTCCCAACTCTTGTTGAAGATGAGGATGTCGTCCAAATAAACCACCACGAACGAGTTGGTGAAGGGCCACAAGATGTTATCCATTAGCCTCATAAAAGTAGCGGGGGAATTTGTAAAACCGAAGGGCATAACCAACCATTCAAAAAGGCCTTCCTTGGATTTAAAGGCAATCTTCCATACATCTGTGGGCTCTATTTGAACCTGGTGATAACCATACTTCATATTGATCCTGCTGAAATACTTGGCCCCCTTGAGTTGGTCTAGCAGGTCATCAATCTGTGGGATTGGATACTTGTTCCTGATAGTGATTTTGTTTAATGCCCAATAATCAATGCAGAGCCTCCAAGTTTTGTCCTTCTTTTGTACCAGTACAATCAGGCTCGCATAAGGCGAGGAACCTGGTCGGATGTGCCCTTTTTGTAGCAACTCCTGGATTTTTCGCTTGATCTCTTCATTTTCCAGAATGGAGTGGCAATATATCGACCCATTAGGCAGAGGTGCTCCAAGAGTCAGATCGAGTGAATGCTTGACCTGACAATGCAAGGGTACCCCTGTGGGTGAGGAGAAGATGTCCCTATGTTCTTCCACGACCGCATCCACTTGGTTTTGCTACTTGGAGGAACCCTTCCCGGTGGCCATGGACGTGGCTACGACCTTCCCCTTACTTTGAGAGCGAATAAAAAAGAAAACAATTTTCCCAGTATGGGAGATGACCTTACTGCATTGCTTAGAAAAGATCAAAGAGATGGCCGTAGGTGGGGCTACCTTCGATATCCTATATAATTGAGTACCCAAAGAAATAATAACATAGCAAGGTATAGAATCTTATAAAAATGTTGCTTCCATAAGTATGGTTGTCCTAATAATGCATCACAAACTTCAAGAGGAGCAACATCACACAGTACCTCATCTATGAAGGGCTTGATGTTGTAGGGAGTGCATCAGTATTCGCTGACACATAGATATCATCCTTGGTGAAGCCACCCAATGGCGTACGATTGTGGATGTGTTGTAGTTAGTAGGCCTAGACGCTTCACAACCTCTATTGAAATGAGGTTATTTTGGCTCTCGTTGTCGACAATGAATTGCAGTGGAGAACCCTTCACCCACATTTGTGAGTGGAATAGGCACTCCCCTCTTCTGGATCTCCAGGCTCAATATTCTGGATGTTGGTGGTGGCCAGAGTGGCACTGGGCTCCGCGTCAATGATCTGCTTCCCTTTGCCATTCCCCATGTCGGGTTTTGACTCAGAGTTGGAACATGCATCGGACTCATAAGCCTTTAGCTCGGCCACCAGCGATTGCTTGGCCCAACACTCACTTGTGTTGAGAGTGGAGCTCTTATGGAACTCTCACCACTTTCCCATGTCCTTCTTTGTCTTTGTGGTGTTGTTCTTTTCTTGTGGCTTCGACGAGTTATCCTGGGTCGCCTCGCCTTGGCTTTTCCCTTTGCTATGCGGTTTGGGGGCACCTTTCCCTTGCTTCAGATTCATAGATCCAAAGTCTCGCTTTTTCTGTTTAAGCTTCTACTCAATCTTGATGGCATATAGGTATGTCATGTCAAACGAGGAGATGTCCAGGAACTCCATCTCATCTTGGATGTACTTGTGTACGCAACTGCAGTACTTGAGTATCAAATGTTTCTTAGAATCCTTGATACCCAACTTCGTGCGAAGTGTATGAAAAACATTGGTAAAATTTGGCATGTATTGGTCCCTTCCTTGTTGAAGTGTGGTCCACTTTATGTATTTATCCTCATAGCTCCTGATGTGGTATTACTGCTCCTTAATGGCGTCCCGGAACGAATCCCAAGTGGGTGCGGTCGAAAATAGTGAGGGCGTACTTTCATCCTTCTACTCGAAGTAGGTTTCGGTATTACTGCTCCTTAATGGCGTCCCGAAACGAATCCCAAGTGGGTGCGGTAAAAAATAGTGAGGGCGTACTTTCATCCTTCTACTCGCAGTAGGTTTCGGTATTACTGCTCCTTAATGGCGTCCCGGAACGAATCCCAAGTGGGTGCGGTCGAAAATAGTGAGGGCGTACTTTCATCCTTCTACTCGCAGTAGGTTTCCCACAGTCCTTGATGTGGGGGGCAGCTTTGAGAAGAGCAAAACTAATCCCTTTTTTTTTTTTCCCGAGTGGAAAAATCATGAACAAAAAAATATCCTTCTAACAGATTTAACCATTTATCTATGGCATCTGCATCTATCTGACCCTCAAATATGGGAATGTCAAAGTTAACTTCTACCTTAAAGGGTGTCGCGCTTCCAGAGTAGCTGTTGGAAGTAGATATGTCACCCTGGGTAGTCACTGAAGGATCTGGGCAAAGTTGTCCATCATCACGTTCGTTCTTCACTCGAGGTCTTCTTCAAGCAAGATTTTGATAGGATCTCCTGCCCCCTCGTCTTTCTTTTCTTCTGCCATGGGAGGCTGTCGAGATTTGCGAGGATGGTCTTGTAAAGGTTCGATTGGTTCAAGCCCTTACTCCTTATATCCTGACCTCGTTGGGGACATGCAAAGAAAAACAAAGAACAAGCATACCGCTTTGATACCATTGATCTGAATTTAAAAGGAACACAACAAATTATAGATATAACCATAAACATAAAGATGCAGCAAAAATAACACTTCATTTCATTAATATCAAATACTGAAATATGCTTACAAACAGAATGGAAATAAGACTAGCTCGGGCGATGGTAGCTCATCTCCGAGAAGAGATGTGGTGGCTACATGCCTCTGAATTGATGAGGCTCAAGGGCCTATTTATTATTGAAAACATGAGAAAACCCTAAACAACCAAAACCTTAACCCTAGGAAATGTAACGCCAAGATTTTTTGGGCCCCGTTGGGGTTAGTTGGGTAACCAACTTCTCGGGGTCATAACTTGGTTCGTACGATACCTTGTTGGAAAGGTCTCTCTGAGTACTACAGGTTTTGCTACAGGCCCTTACTTATGGTTATGGGCCTACTGTGGACCTCAAAAAAACGTCGTTTAGGGGGTCAAAATTACTCAGGAAGTTCAGGACCCGAAAAATTGCTAAAAGCAATAAATGTTGAAATAAGCAAGGAAACAAATGAAACTAAATGGAGGTCTAGGTGGGATAGGTGGGTGGTCACCAATATCCACCTAGATCATTCCAATAGTTTGAGGAGAAGTAGTGATGGATTGTTGCACTAGGAGTAAAGAGGCAATGATAAAACTTTGTTGACAATATTAATGAATATTGGTGTTTTTTTTCCTTTAACCATAACAAGATTTTTATATTAATAAAAAATCTATGATCAGAACACACAATTGAAGTACAACAAAATGAATAATAGGGATAATTTCTTCAATGTTTCTAAATAAACATCCTTCTTCCAACCAAAAAAAGAAGAATGAGAAATTCAATACTAAACCTTATGAGACTTGATCCTACTGCTTCTTGAGAACATGAGTATATTTTTTACAGATTCCTTGTTGAAGATGATAAAAAAACAAAACATTTCTAAGATTTAACCAAAAATGAGCTCCACTAAGACCATGAGAGGTACTAGATTTTGGGGGTTTCTTACTTTGATATTTTTAGCTTCTTTTTAATGGGGGTGGGGGGGAGATCGTTGTTTTCTTTTTAGAACATTTGAATACAAAGGAGAAGAAGAGGAGGGATTGACCTCCTTCACTTACTTTGAACCATCTTCTTCTTCCTTCTTATATCAAGGAGGGATTTTGTTAATATGGTTAGAAGAAGTATCTTCCTCAATGGGTGAAATAATGTTCGTTGAAGGCACTTGATCTAGATTTGATTGATCTTCTTCATATATGTCTACAAACTCTAAGGACTTCAAAGCTTCATATCTATTATTGGAGGGAGTATGTTGATTAGATTCAAACACGCTAGAATGAGGCCTCTTAAATGAATTATTCTCAGGCTTCCTTAAAATTGTTTTCAATGCTCCTTGGTCATCATTACTTTGAGAATATGGAAAAGGGATAGGTGGAGGCTGAGATGTTGGAGCTTTTGGACAACTTTTCGCAAAGTGCCCAGACTCATGTTAAACATTACATTTAAAAGGAATATGCTCATAATCCAAAACTTGAAGATGGGACCACCCCTCGAAGTTTAGCCAAATCGCCTCATGGAGTCCTTTTGCAAAATCCATTTCAACACAAATTCTAGCACAAGAGAAGTTATTGTCCTTTAGTAATGTATCAATCCAATTTGTCACGTATGGCTTTGAAAATGCCATCACCGGAGAAAATAAGGGGAAGATATGATAATATAATCCAAATAGGAGTAGAAGAAAATTGCCATGGTATGGTTAAAATCCAATCCAGTGGGCTACAAACATTCCCCCAGAGCCCATGAAATAAGGCCCATATCTATAGATCAAGGCAACATGGGTATTTAAGTATTGTGTTTACAACTTCTGTATGAGTTGGTATAAAACAATGTAAAGGGAAGGTAGGAGGGGCAGGTGTAGGTAGCAAGAAAGTAAGCATAGGTAAAGGGAACAGAGTCATAGGTACCGTAAGCAAGAAAAGTAGTTCCATGCCTAGTAGAAGTTGTCTCATTAGTGGAAGTAGTAGTTTAGGGACGTGGGCTTGGTCCAACTCCACTAAGAAGATAACTTCCTTGCCCTCTTTACTTTCAAAAGAGAAGCAAAATAACCATTTCCAGAATAATGTGAACGGGCTCATGATTTGTCCAATTTTTAGAGGTCCATTTCAAAATAGAGTGATAACTGGGGAAAATACCGATGAACTTACCAATTAACACTCTTTCCTCAAGGGTATTAATGTTCTTCTTTGCAGAGATGGGAGGTTCCAAATCAAGAGAATGCATTGCATTTTCCCTTTTAACGAATCTACCATGGGGAAAAGAGCCATGACCATCCACATCGGGGTTGGAAAGTCCACCCATTCTACAAGAAATGTACTCAACAGAATTGGATAAGAGAATAGATTAGTCAATCTAAAAGTAAGCCAAGGCAGTAGAAACCCCAAATCAACAACATAAACTCCTGACCTACCACAAAGATTGAAGCACTCTACACACAACCATTGCAATTGACCAAGCGAACAGTGACACTTTAGAAAAGGAGGACATGGAGGTGGGTTTTGATCCACTTATGTGTGCACGATTCACCCAATATTGATGTTTACCAAATGTGCGATACCTAGATTATTTACATGTGGATCTACCATGTGAAGTCCATGCCACCTCCTAGTCCTCAATAAAGACAAAACAAATGTATATGAAACATGTGTGGAACATAAGGAACTTATTTAATTCAACGTTCATGAGTTGTGGAAAATAAATTGTTTCATTTCTATGTATAAATTAAATATTTGAAATTTAGAATGGGAACTCTTATTACCTATCATGTAAAAAAAAATCTTAATACTATTTCTACTCTTATAATCTTGCCTTCTAATGTGGACAATTATAATTCTACTTAACCTGTAACCTATATTAGAAGCGAAATCGATCAAGGTCTAAATTTAAATTGTTGTAAGAGGGAAGGTGTTAATACTTCATGAAACATGGAAACCAACTCGAAACATGCTAGAAAATACATCAAGCTATGTTTTCCTTTCAAAATAAGCTTTATATCTACTCTAAATCTTGAATGTTGGCTCTGAGTCATGTCAACTCTAAGTATTCGATTTTTTATATATGTTCTATGTCTCGGTATTATACCTCCATTGGCATCATCTACATTGAATCCCATCAACCCACCTTCACTTGGATCACATCCATATTTCTCCCGGCTTATGGCCATATCCCGTTGGTCTTGATCTCTAATATTTGAGTTGGCTTGAATCTCTATTATTCCCATTGAGGCTATAATCCCACAATTTTCCTAGGGTAATTCAACCCTTAGCTATAGGTCAACTCCTCAAGACATGAAGTCAACTACTCGAATCATGAACTACCTCAAGCCACAAAATGCTTTACTACAGATCACACGAGTAAAATTCATCTTCATCCTAGTTCAAGTGTATAAATACTAGCCAAATCAATGATCTAATGTGTTTGTGGATTCCTTCTTTGCAAGTTTCACTATTATTCATGACACGGCTTGAATATTTATGTCCCTCCCCACTACAAGTTGTGAGTTCGCTCAATCTTTGATATAAATCTTATAGGTTATTTTTGAGTATTCACTTTTTCTCATTTCCTCTAAGTCTTGTTGTTCTACCTCAGTCGGTGTCGCTTGCTCTAAATCCTATTGGATTGCATTCATTTTAGTCCCTCTCCATTTTGCTTGACTCATGACCATATCCTATCAACTATAATCTCAATTATTTAGTCAACTTTAGTCTTTATTGTTCCTGTTAGCTCTGCTATAAGACTAAGCTTTTGATGGGTAAAAAACAGGTCTGGCAGTGCTGGGTTTTGCTTTCAAGAGGTTTGTAGCAGTTGGTTTCATCTTTCCCTTCATCCTCCTTATTCTCCTTTAAACCCCTTCATCTCTGTTTTTCTCCCAAAACCCTGCGTAAGTCCCTTTTTGGGTTAAGCCCTTCAACGTTAAGTTTCAAAGCCCATATGACTGTATTCGTGTGACCGCGCACCATAACCCGTGGCTTTCCCTGTCACATCAGTCCCGCTAAACCTCGTTCATCTCCTTGTCGTCCGACGGCATTCGCGCTTCCCCCCGCCGAAACTTGCCCTCGCGTTAACTCGCGATCGTGGCGGTTTTCCGCCGTCCCATCTGTTAGCGCTTGAAATTTCACCTAGGCTGAGATAGACAAATCTCAAGGCTACATCAAACCATTCAGCCTCGTAGCTAGCCTTACGAGGCAGGAGAAGGCTCTCTCCGGTCAAACTCGGTAGATCTTTCAATAGGATGAGCTGACCCAATTAGGAAAACTGATATTAGGCTAGTAAATTGATAAAGAGGGTTGATTTAAAATTTTTGGGGTTTTTGGTGGCAATTGGAGGGAGTGCAATTCAAGGTGTGGGGATTGAGCTCAGTTTTTGCAGGGGGGGTCTTTGGGGCAAGGTAGGAGTTTATGCTGATGCCTTTAGCTGAAATGGATGATCAAGGAAGAAAGGAGAAAAGCTAAAGAGGGCAAACAATGACTTTGAATCCTGTCTAGACAGTGGAAAACATAAACCTTAAAAAAATTTAAAAGCTGAGCATGGCATGCATGAATTCAAACTTTATCACTTCATTTGTTTAATAAGCGGCAGTAAAGAAAGATATGGAACACATAAACACACTTACAATTATAATAAGAGAACACACCATCAACACAAGAATCCACAAGAATCCCAATGATGTCTGCAAAACCCTCGTCTTCATTTTCCTCAAATTGCAGAGATACAAGTAAAATATACAATAGGAGCTTCTCCCTCAAGAGTCCAACCATGAAAATGAGTAAGAGAAGGCATAATATAGAAGATCTAACTCCTTCCCCACCTCTAGGGGTCGAGCTCAGCTTCCTAGGAGCTGTTTCAACTAATTCTAAACTAATCACTAGATAATAGGCAGTCAAAACAACTTGCCTCTAAAACTTAGGAAACCTATCCATGCATTAATTATTTACCATTTACATCAAGGAAACTTCTAGAAGTGTTCAAGGAGAGTAAAAGTATCTAAGTGCCATGAAAATTACACAAAAATCCATCATTTACATGCCTCAAAAGTCAACCAAAGTAAAAACAGTGTTTTGCTGGCCGAACTGGTCAAAACGGTGAAATTTCCCTGAGTGGTCGCGCCCCTCACTTTGACTGGTCACGCGCATTGACAGCTCTGTTTGAGGGCCTTCCCGGTGTCTAAATCAGGTGCAAGATAGATCGTTGGAAAGGTCTGCGAGTCTACTTTCTAACCCCACCAGAATTTTTGAATTTTGAGATGATTTGACCCCTCAAAAGTCATTTCTCCCAAGATAGCTTTCTGCAACTCAAAATAGGGGCAGAAAGTCAAAATTTGCATGCATTTTGAGCTTTTGGAAGCCCAAATCTCCATAAAATCTGAAACCCATCCATAGGCAAGTGTATTTTTGCATGACAATTCCAAAAATGCAAAGTTTTCCCCGTTCTGAGTTGCCCCCATGTATGGTCGCGTGCAGGGTGAGACCAGTCAAATATGGCCAAAACCTGTAAAATTCCCAAAAATACCAAAAATGCCTCAAAACTCTCAAAATTTCTTGGGTTTGCTGCTAGGAGGAGGCTAAGGAGTATCATGATGAGTGAGAGAGGCCTCAGACAAGATACGGAGCGGGTTGGTCTTCTTCCTCCCTTTGAGAGCCTCGGTCAACCTCCTTTGAAGAATCTTCATCCTTGTCTTACAAACATGCATCGTTGCCCAATAATGATTCTTCATGTTCTTTAGCAGCTTCTTTTCTTGGTTGGCCTTTGCCAACAGCCTCTCTAAGTGTGTATTCACCCGGATAAGCATGGATTCCCTCTCCTTGGGCAGCAAGTCACCGGGCCTCCTACGGTTGATGACTCGATCACTTCGAATCCTCCACAGCTCATCCAACTCTTTCTCATCCTCAAGTTGCTTGTTGCGCTGCTTAAGATAGTTTATTGTCCATTGGGCCATGTTGAGCTTCTGCTGTAACAAGCGGTTTTCCGCCTCTCTCTGTCGGATGATCTCATGCAAATCTGAAGTGGGGGAGCGAGCATCAAGATCAATGATGTCAACCTGTGTGTCACCGGCTCTCTCCTTCTCTACCATGGGCTGTTTGCCCTCCCGTACTGCTGATGGAGAACGTGAGGCCTCTTCCACCTGGTGTGGAGATAACACTCGCTGACCTGTAAATGATGATGGCGAGACCCCTTCCACCTGCTGTGGAGAAAGTACTCGCCGAGCTGCTGCAAACAAGGCCCTCTGGCCTTTCTGATATGTAAGCTGTGGTGAGGAAGCAACATGTCTCGGAACAGTGATCTCAAGCTGGTGTGAAGGACCTCCCTCCTCATAAATGGCCTCTAGCTCTGGCTGTAGTGGCCCTGCAAAGAACTCATGAGAAATGAAGTCTGCCCATGGAATGCCCTGCTGACTCAACTGATGGGAAACAATGAGCTGGATGAGACCATGATGGCACAAACTCCTATACTGTTGAGCTGGGGACTGCCTCTGAAACACGGACACCATCCTATGAATGTCCTGGAAGAAGAAAACCGGGATGTTCATCATCCTCACTCGGGTAAAGTGCATCAATAGGCGAATGTGATAAGAGAAGACCTGTGAAAATCTCCCCTCACATGTGAAGTAATGCATGATAA